>CM061532.1:80641143-80926022 GCA_030545055.2 Neoaliturus tenellus
CACTTTTTTAATCGTAGTTTATCATATAACTTTACTAAATGCTTCATATTCTCTTTCAAAATCATGAAAAAGAAACTTCATAGACATTCGGATTGTCCTTCACTGCATTCTCATTAACCACCCTACACTTGTAAATAATAAATTTGGAGAGTGAAATAGGTATAATTGAAAAAGATTTATTTGATAGACATCATAGGAATGAATATTGAGAAAAAAACTGACAGTAATTTGTATGTAGAGAGAGAGAGGGAAAGAGAAAAAGAGAGAAAGAGAAAGAGAGAGAGAGAGAGAGAGAGAGAGAGTGAGAGATATAGAGAGAGAGAGAGAGAGGAGAGAGAGAGAGAGAGAGAGAGAGAGAGAGAGAGAGAGAGAGAGAGAGAGAGAGAGAGATTGAGAGAGAGAGAGAGAGAGAGAGAGAGAGAGAGAGAGAGAGAGAGAGAGAGAGAGAGAGAGAGAGAGAGAGAGAGAGATTCTCTATTAACAATCATAGAGATTGAAAATAGTAAATATTAAATTAGGTAGGTATTATTAGGTAGAGTGGTAATAATTAAAATTTTCGAAGTCCAAGAGTACATTGACACATGGGGCCATAGAACATGGATGTTCTAATAGCTACGTTTTTAGCTTCCTTTTAATATTTCTGTATTTTCTTCCTTGATATTTTGAATTAAAACAATATAAAATTTTGATCCGTAGTAAGATGGTTTTTTCAAACATTTTTATTCAGTGGGTCGTAAGATTGAAATCATTAGCATGTCTGGTGTTGTATGCATGTATTCGAATACGTAATTCGAAGTGAAAAAAATTAAACAATAAATATTGTTGTTTGGAATATTTTTTTATATGAAATATTTCTCAGTAGTGTTGTTTGAAATATGAGAAAAAAATATAAAAAGGTATGTTAGGAAAGTCATGATAAGTAGAAATTAACAGTCCTGACCAGCAACGAACAAGGCCGTTGTCCATTGTGGTTCGAATACTAAATTATACCTTTGTAAAAAACGAGTAAGGTTTTAGGGTATAAAATAATTTTACAAACTGTACAGTGATTTGAATTAGTGGAAGTTTAATGTATGTCTCTATCTATAATCAAAGTTTAAGCAGTTAAGTCTCTCAATAGAATAAAATTTATAAAAAAATTGGATACACAATAAATGGGACTGTTTTCATGTATTTTTTGCACAAAGCTGTTTATACACCATTGTAGTGTCATAAAATAGGTATCATACCTAATTAATATGGTTGTATTAGTTGAGGAGAATAAAATAATTTTTTCGACAGCCAATTAAACAATATATAAATAAAAGACACTTCTATTATGGCTAATTTTCTTTTATAGCAAAATACGTCAAGTTGACGGTCCGCCAAATATAGCTCTGGGTAGCCAGCCTAAGCTGGTTTATAGTTTGAAACTATTCTCTAAAGGACTCAGAAGAAGTTTTAAACTCTAAAGGTTAGAAGTTTTATGTCCCAAGCTTCATTTCCTGTAATTTTTTCTAGTCGTGTGTGCATTTTTAAAGGACGATAAGTTATCTTCTTTACTTTAATACAATTTTAGTAATTTTTTTTGTACATTTGATTAAATATAATGTTACTATAAGATTAAATAAACTACAATGTTTTTTTTGTGTAATTTTTGTATTAATTACTGGTTTAACGCCTAAAGATAGGTCTATATTTTTAATGAAAGAATCATATTGGTTCTACTGAGTGAGGTAGTTAACATATTAATGTTTTATTTACAAACCATAGAATGCAAAATATTTTGTGAATATATAATTTTGTCATACAGGTTTTGTGAATTTTTTCTTTTTTTTCCGTAAGATGTCGATTCAGCATAACTAAAGTTCAGTCAAGAAACTTTACCATCAGCAACAGTGCGTTAGTTAGAGCCGTTACGCCCAACTTTGTTATTATCAGTTTGGTCAATAGTAATTCTGTATTCTGAGTTCAAAATACATTCACTAACGGACCAAGGATAAACTTTAGGCAAACATTTTTGTACCAAAAATATTTTATTGTATATATATTTATTTTACACAAGTTTCGTAAGTTTCTATTATTTGATAAAATGTGTTTTCTATTGTATGTATGTAATAAAACGGATCTATCTATACACATTCAATATTAAACAAACATCCAATGTACCTTTATAAGCATATTGTCACTGCGGTTATAACCAAGCAAAAATTAACTAAACTTTTAACTTAGCTTTTAATTGAATTCTAGTTAAAAAGTTCATTAGAAAAACCAACGTCAAAGGTAATTATACACCCCAGTCCTGTCTTCAAGAGAACTCATCTAAATGTCGAGACACCGAACAAAAGCCGAGTTAATTGCCATTCTTACCTTAAAACTAAAGTTTGTGGCTGTTTAATTTTAACCTTTTTTCAATCCTAAATTGATAGAACCAGAACGTTGTATGAAATATTTTCCACTATTTTTAGTTGGCTTGTTCAAATTTCAAATGATTTTTGAATTATAGAATTAGGAGTTGAAATTGATCCCCCAATAGGTTAGGATTAGAACTACAAATTAAATTTTAAGTTGTCTTAAATCAAGCGTTGAATAAAAATGTCATAAAACGTGAGGGTTTGTATTTAAAAATTAGTGACTTCCGGTCTGTATAGGTTATTTCTGGTGCATTGAAATCAATCGATAGAGCGTAACCAGTTTACCTATTACGGCTCAGTTTGTTTATGTGACAAAATATTTGATTAAATGTTAAAAGGGGTGTACAAGTTGTCTGGGACACCTGGTATATGAGGTATTAAAAAAAAAATTAAATAAGCTATTAAGTATATTACGTTTTGTACATGAAACCCATTGTGCCACATACATTATTGGGGTACGTGTGTCGTAGATGTCAATGTGTCTATGAACAAATACCAACATCTTTGTGTTTTATAACATCCTTGATATAAACTCTGTTCGAAATAGACCCATTTGCGGCTGGACATCGGAAGGCCACTGGGGAAATAAACATCTGACATTGTTTACCGACTCACTTCCTCATCCCCGGCACCGCAGCTCCCGACAACATTCTTATACTCCCCGGCTTGAACAGATTTCTGTGAAATAAAACTTTTACTCCCGGATACTCAAGACTTAAACTTAGATCTTAAAAATTTACATGGATTATTTCTTCATTGTATAAGTATGATTATGAATTTATTTATTTATTTATGGCAATTATTTTCATGCATTGAAAAATAACTTTGTATAAAAATAATTTCCCTAGTTTTTATTTAACATTTATAATAAATTTTTTATTTTTTAAATTAATTTGTCATTAAATTATATAACATCTACCTTCCATTTTACACAGCATATCCACATCAACTAGACATAAAATGTATATTCTTTAAAACATGCCGAGGATTAAATTTGAGTAACTGATAATTGATAATAAATGAAAAAAACAACATTCCCAAAAACGTCACATTTTGTAGAGTTTTTATATTGTTTATCATTTACATATTACTAGTGAACGTTTAAGTTTTACCAAGATATCAAATTCATAGTAACTCTAAGCTTTAGATTAGAAACAAACATAGCCAGCCACAAATATTGACTTTCGAAACTCAACTCACACTGGAGCTATTTATACATTGAGAAAATTTTAACATAAAACATAGATTAAAAAGTTTCAATCACTCATTTCTAATAGCCAGAATAATTTAGAACGAATGCTGGGCTGTTCGAGTGCCTGGGGACATCGTTACCGGTCCGTGTGGCTAATTGAGATACTGATGAGTCCCTGGAGGCCCGACTGTGCCATATCTGACTGTACTCATTTAACTGGCGTTTACTTTAGGTACCATCTTCATTGACTATGGGCATATGGGAATACAAAGAGTCTCGCGTGGGCTTAATATCTTCCAAGAATAAAGTACTCAATACCTGAACCTAAAATTTACTTTTGAAGTAACCCTCAATATTGTCATATCAAGTGCCTACCAAGAGTCCGAGAATAATTTTAAATTTAAGCATAGGTTCCTGTAAATGAAATTAAACGTCCTACCATTGCCTACCGTTCTACATAGTAAATGGTCCTACTTATCAGCGCAATGCCTCAAACTTGAGATCAAATCAAATAGAACTAGTGCACGACCAGATGGGAAGTAGTAATCAATTAAACTTTCCATTAGAATTATATGAGCAAGTTATATGAGTTACATCCGGATGAGGTTTAAAATGCTATAAATTCGACCCCTTGAGGTCAGGCTTGTGACACATGGTTTTGAATTAAAAATATCTTTAAATAATGTATCTGATAACACAAAGATCATATGACAAAAGATAAAAAATATATATAAAAAGTAGCAGTAATGTTGAACAAAGTTTTATTTAATTATCTGTAATATTTCAGAAAAAAATGTTTTGCACGATGAGTGACCAAGTATAACACTCTGTACAGGACAAAATAAGTGATTCATTAATCAATGTTTTCTGTATTTTTTAGAATAATTAATACCACAACAAAATTATACAGGGTAGGAAAAGTCTGGATACGATATAATATCGTTAAAAATATTTAAATAATGAATATAAAACTTTGCAAACTAAGAGTAAATCTAGGGAATATTTCACTAATTGTTGACATTCAACCCTCAAAGGGCACGGTCCGCAAGAAGTCAGAAGAAAATCAGAAAAATGAAGGATTTCTTGACGTCCTTCAGGGGACGTCCCTATGTGGAAGTCGTCAGGAAAACTGCTTTAGCTTACGTCATATGATAAATAATTTTAGAGGGCTTTAAATTATGAGCAATATGCCACTAATCGATCTAAAAAAAATTCGAGCGTATCGGGAGTTAAGTATTTTTTATTTCAGTAATATGATTTTTACCTGCCAATTAGAACTCGATCGTTCTATTAAAATCGGGCTTGTTCTCGACGTATGGAGACCTTTAATTTTATGAACATATTGATCTATACTTACATTAACGATTTTATTTCTTGTCCTGGTGGACAGCCTCACTTGAAGGTTTTAATGTCAACAATCGTTTTCTGAAATAGATCTTGAACCCTAAATAAATTTGCCAACTTTTAGTTTTATTACTTAAATACTTTTAAAGATATTGAATCACTTACAGAAGTTTTTCCGCTCTCTATAAAGTTATGAAGGAGCTAATTCAAAATACAGGTTGGAAAACACAGTTTGAAAAATTTATATTACGAGTTTACAAATATACAGTAAAACCTGATAAAATTTAAACAACCTGAGCAACAAAATATTACGATACAAAGGTAAAGATCACGACAGTAGTGCAAAAGTAAGGCTTTTGGCTCAGTTCAAGGTCACCTGAGGGATGACGTCATCGATGAAGTCATCGAGGTCAATGACCCCATCGATGACGTCATCGATTGCATCATCGATGACGTCATCACCAATGACGTCACTTCCTTGACGTCACACCCATGACGTCACAGAAATGACGTGCTGATGACGTCATCACCCTTACGTCACCAAGATGACGTCATCATTGTCACAAAGGTCAAGGTCACGCTGAAACCTAAAATTTTTTGGCACTTTTGCTGTTTCTCGCACTACGTCTCCGAGTTTCAGTCAGGTTGTCGTGACCTTGACGACTTGGAGCGAATTTGCGATGAGAAACAGCAAAAGTGATGGGGAAACTTGAAGTTTGCAACGTGCACTCTGCCTAAACCGTCATGTGACACCGTTCGGGTGACCTTGATCTGTTCCAAAAGCCTTACTTTAACCATTACTGCAACCGCGATGTGCACCCCACGACAGACACCGAGCGACTGGCTGTCCGGCCCCGCGCACTCTAGGTATATGGGAAGTGGTGGGGGAATTGCGATGACCCTGGGAAAGTTAAAAATTCCAAGTCAGGTAGCACTGTTTCGGTGCTACCTTAAATTTACATGTTAAAGTGTGATGACCTTGAGGTTGACTGTAAACTTGGGACTTAGGATTGTTTTTAAAGATGTATCTAAAGAATCTTCAGATTTGAGTCAACACTTAGAAAAATTTACTCTTAGTACAACAGTTTAATGTGTATTTGCAAGAATTTAAGTGTGGTGACCTTGAACTACCCGAAATTGTCAGGAATTGGAGTAGCAACCGCGATGTGCACCCTACGACAGACACCGAGCGACTGACTGTCCGGCCCCGCGCACTCTAGGTATATGGGAAGTGGTGGGGGAATTACGATGACCCTGGGAAAGTTAAAAATGCCAAGTCGGGTAGCACTGTTTCGGTGCTACCTTAAATGTACATGTTAAAGTGTGATGACCTTGAGGTTGACTGTAAACTTGGGACTTAGGATTGTTTTTAAAGATGTATCTAAAGAATCTTCAGATTTGAGTCAACACTTAGAAAAATTTACTCTTAGTACAACAGTTTAATGTGTATTTGCAAGAATTTAAGTGTGGTGACCTTGAACTACCCGAAATTGTCAGGAATTGGAGTAGCAACCGCGATGTGCACCCTACGACAGACACCGAGCGACTGACTGTCCGGCCCCGCGCACTCTAGGTATATGGGAAGTGGTGGGGGAATTACGATGACCCTGGGAAAGTTAAAAATGCCAAGTCGGGTAGCACTGTTTCGGTGCTACCTTAAATGTACATGTTAAAGTGTGATGACCTTGAGGTTGACTGTAAACTTGGGACTTAGGATTGTTTTTAAAGATGTATCTAAAGAATCTTCAGATTTGAGTCAACACTTAGAAAAATTTACTCTTAGTACAACTGTTTAATGTGTATTTGCCAGAGTTTAAGAACAGTTATTTGCCAGAACTGCGATGACCTTGGGAAACTTTTAAATCTCAAGCAAGGGAGCACCGTTTTGGTGCTACCTTAATTGTACATGTTTATTAGTTGGAGTTAAAGTGTGTTGATCTTGAGACTGTTTCAAAGATTTATCCAAAGTACTCCAGGTTTGAGCCAACACTTAGAAAAATTACTCTTTGTACAACAATTTGATGTTGTTTCCATAGTTTAAGTGTGTTGACCTTGAACTGGTTAAAATGAAAACTTCAATTCAAAACCGCACAGCGGAGTGCATGATACAGATGCGCACCCCATGACAGTCGGCGAGCGACTGACTCTCAGACCTTGCGTACTCTAGGCATATGGGAAGTGGTGGGGGAAATCTCAAGGTCATACAAACGGAGTTTTAAAAAAGTCAAAGAGTAGATAGACTACTCTACTCTTCAGAGTTAAAGTTGTCTTGGTACGACAATTCGATGTTGTCCCAGAGTTAAAGTGTGGCGACCTTAGCATAAGAGTTAAAGTTTTCTTTGTAAGACAATTCGATATCGTCCCAGAGTTAAAGTTTGACAATGAGGAACTTGAAAAAGGCAAGCCAGGTGGCACCGTTTCGGTGCTACCAGAAATGTACATGTTAAGGTGTGATGACCTTGAGGTTGACTGTGAACTTGGGACTTATGATTGATTTCAGTGGTGGAGGAAATCTCAAGGTCATCCAAATTGTGTTTTAAAAAAATAAGAAACTCTAAACCCCATGGTCCTTTTCTTTCCTTTCCATTTCGTCCGTAGGATATATGGATGACAATGGTAAATTTGACAAATACTGTGGTGATTGTTGACCTCCATTGTGATCTGATTCTTGATTGTCTTGCTGCATTATAATTTCAGACCAATCATAATCTAAATTGACCTTGAGCTTTATTCCCGGGTTGTCAAGGAGAATAGACTTCATCCAATCGCAGATGGTTTCTAAATAATGCACGTTGTCGATTGTCAATTTCCAACTTGTAGTAGGTACATCTTCGGTGGAAGACATGGCATCGCAAGGAAGTGTGTCCGCCATGGTTGTTGGAGGAGGAATGACACCTGTTGCAGACGGCAATGCTGGTATAGCAGAGTATTGGGGAAATCTCAAGGTCATCCAAATCATGTTTTAAAAAAAGATGGATAGTAGTCCGTGGTGGTGGGGGGTAACTGTAAAATGCAAAGGTCAAAGGTCAAGGTCACCCGCGAAGTTTAAAAAAATGCAACATATCAATATGTTACAAACTTCACATATTGATATGTTGCATTTTTATTCTTTTATTTTTTTTTGTTTTTTTAATCATTTATTTATAAAACATTACAATAACATATGTACAACATTAAAACTTAAATCTAACACTGCTGCTTGTCGGCGATGTGGATGGTCAACTCGGTGGAATTGCTACCCGTGCAACCGTGGGAAACCAGGTAAAGACATCCGGGTTGGATGGAGCGCAGATCCTCGTTCTGGAGGAGATGGACGAACCGTTTCGGCAGGTAGACTTGGAACTTGGGCTCATCCCCCGGAGTGAACGGTGCCTCGCTAAGACTGCAGGCAGATAGCCTCTCCAACTGTAGTCTCCATCTTCTTCATGGCATGGATAATGTAGTGCTTCTCTTCTTTAAGTTCGGAACACTTCTTGACAGGTAGTATGGTAGACTTGGAGTGAGCATTGAACTGCTCAACCAAAGTTTGCAGGAACTGGTGAGATGCCATGGTCGAGTTATAGATCGTCTTCTTCGTCTTCTTGCTGGGAGATGTTGTCGTCTCGGAATCTCGAGTAATACTCATGCCAGGTCCCGGTCTGCTCCTCACTTATATAACCCCCGTTACTCCCACCACTCCCCACTTCCCCACTTTGAAGGTAAGATGCGAGTTTATAGGCGTTTTTTAAAGCGCAATGTCTATCTTTTTCATGTTCTGGACTTTTAGTACAAATACAAATATTTTCCATTGTATACTTGTAGTTTTTATCCAATTCCACATTATTAACCGGAACATGAGTAAATTCTTCGATCCATCTCTTCTTTTCCAGTCCTTTGTGTAAATATCGGTAAACCTGTTTGAAAACTGATGCATGATGTGATACAAGTCCGTGTAACTTGCAAAACCATCATACCAATCGATATGATGGAAATATTTTGAAATCCACCTGTTGGTAGTAGCGGCTTTGTTAGTTAAAGATGAATAAGAACATGGTGGTTTGAACAAAAATGTATATGGAACACTTGTATTGATGTCGAAAAACACAATTTCTTTTATGATAAATCTATCATCATTACCTCGAAACGCTTGGAAATCAATTATACCAGGTTTGGACTTTACTTGTTCTTCTTCCTTGTCCATTGTGAAGGTCACCCATCTGCTCATGACGAAGTCCAAAGGCCAACTGATTTCCACACCACGGTAGGTACGACTTTTATACCAGGCCGTACAGTTGTTGGCGCGTTGGTGTATATTTAACGTGGGCACCATCCCCGGTAGGCCTAACCCCACAAAGTGTTTGATAATGTTTTAAAAATTAACCATTGCTGTGTAGTTGATTGTCATTTAAGTTTCCATCTTTACATTTTCCTTGTTTTCACTTTCATCACTAACACTTGATTCTTCTCCTTCTTCCTCTTCTTCTTGTATTACTGATGTTTTATGTAGTTGAGCGTATTTTTCCAATTGTCTCCACATTTGTACTTCATGAGGGAACCCTATTAAATATAGAAGTATCCACAGGTCTGTATAATATAGGTGCGTCTGGTTGTTTGTCCAAAGTGTCTTCCAGATAGTCTTTAACAATCGAACTTGAAAATACCAGTTGTCTCAAGTATCTTGTTATAGGTTCGGTTGCACAAGTTAAAATGAAAAACTCCTCTCGACTAAGTTGAATCTTGATATCATGTCTTGTTGTGTCTCTAAACCGCAGCTGATGATCACCACGATGTTTAACAATATCAATTTCCACATTTGAATCCAAAAGTCCTACTCTTGTCTTTCCTCCAAACATGTTACTACTTAAATAGCATTCTAGAAGATGCAAGTGTTTCATAAACGATTCCCAAGCACTGTCCGTAAACAAAATCATTTTGGTTCCATGAGTTAAAATTACAGTAGGGGAATAACCAGTTGATTTCATAACACCGATTAAAACACTTTTGTCCAAACTGGAAGAGATTGGGTAAAATATTCGCAAGAATACCTCACTCAATATGTTTGGAGAAATATTATCTTCAATATCCCTTTTCCTCTTTTGCGCATTCCTTTTTCTTTTACCTTTTTCTTCAACATTATTACTGGCGTGAAGTTGTCCGCAAACGTTGTGTTCATCTCCTTCCCGTTGACCTTGAAGATCTAAAAACTCAGATATCTCCTTCTCAATATCTACTACATTTTCTGGTGTACCACTAGGAGAAGCCATATTGAATACGATGCTACCCATACAACAACAGGCAACAAACTGATGAGGAGCCGCCTGCGCGCTCTGCTTTTATACTCGCGGAATACATTGGAATGTAACAAAACCGGTTCTTACAATACATTTTTAACAATTCCAGTTAAAGGTGTGTGTGTTACGATTTTATCATGTAGAATTAAACAATATGCAGTTGTATTAGCTGGTATAGCCGCGTTAAATTCCATTTCTATTTTTATATCCACACTTGATGATTTTACCGATTCATTCTGTTTAGAACAATCGATTACAACTATCGGGTAACCATCTAAGTATTTTTCTGGTGATAGTAAAGGTGCATTTGTTTTACCGTAATATGAACTTTGGAATCTTGCATACACATCGTACAATATGCTGTACTTTTTATTAGCGAATGACACATTCAAATTATCGTATGGAAAAAATTGTGAATTTAAATAAACTTTAATATTTTTCAAGTTGCAATGATCAAATTGGCCTGCATGTTTGGTAATTGCGTCTCTTCTACCTGTTTGTAAACCAAATATAATATATCTGGCTCGTTCCACATAATTAGATGTTTTAACTGTCCAAGTGTGTCGATCCGTAGTTGGCAAGCTGGGATGTTCATGAAATTCCCAACTTCTAAAAGGAATTACAATATCACGATCAGCCTTTAACTTTCTTAATAGTAGCATTCTATGCTCGTCAGCTAATTTAACATGTGGAACTCTCCATACAATTTTTTCTAATGTTAATTTCCATTCTAAAGTTGCATCTGTTGTACCGTCTGGAGCTTTAATAATGTCTTTATCGTTTGAAGATCTCAACAAAACTAATTCTTGTTTAACGTTTAATATTATTTTCCTATAATCTTCAGCAAAACCAAGCAACAAACGTAACGGAATATGAAAATCAAAATTTCCATTTGTATCTGGAGTGATTGTGTCTTTTGCAGGTAAAACCCATCCTGCAGGTTGTATTAAATTGGTTTCATTAGGTGATATAGATGTTAATCCCTTTAAAGTTGTTGCAATACCTACTTTTTTAGTGGAATCAACTGTTACACCTGATATTTCATATCTAATTTCATCAAACAGGAAAGCCATGGGATTATTTATAAATGGAACTGTTGTACCAGTAGTAGTACCGTCCTTTTTAGTAACTTTTCCTTCAATATACAAGTAACTTTCACATGGTAGTGTGTAAATGTCTTGATTTTGTATGGGAATACGAATTTCATCGTTATTGTTTAATTTTGATGAAGTGTAAGGGTTGTGGGTGTGATATTCTTTTTCCCATAGGGTTTCGTCGAATGTTGGACCCTGAGCTATATCCAGTATATCCATTATCGGTTACTTTTAATCCAATTCTCTCTAAGAAACGAATGTTCTCGCGTGTTAACTCCTCCACAGCTGAAGAGCTACTAATGCGGATTCCCGTAGGTTGTTCGCTTTTAAATGTTAAGCCCATGATTTTGTATTAAAGTGTTGATTTTAAATGTAATCTAACCGTAATAGGCTCTTCTCGGAAATCTATCAAGGTACCGTCTTGATCCAATACGTTCAACACGATGTCTGAAATGAAAGTGGTGTTCAAAGGTAGATATACCAGGTTTTGCGGCTTTTCAACAATTTTAAATCCAGGTGGTACACTGGGGTAAAAAGTATGTATTATATGAGTATTTGCTCCATCTCTGTAAGCTCCTTGTATAATGTTACAAGTTATGTCTATACTATTGACTTTTAATATTGTTACAGTTTGTTTACCGGAATGTGTTTTATTTGGTTCTAAAATTGCTACATCTTTGGGAAATCCTAATAAATCACCAATTGAGTCTGACTTACTGAAATCTATATAATATTTTGAAGTAAGCTCAGCTTTCATTGTATTGTTATTACCTTTTAGCGTTATATTGTCTTTTCCCATTTTATTTTGCAAAAATTCATTAATATGATCAATTTCATAAGAACCTGTGGGTAGAGTGCAAACTTCTAAGTCTGTAAACTTCCCACTGGCATCTTTTCCTTTATAATAATGCAATAAGTTATTTTTACCTTCCGTAACATTGGGAATAGAGTTGTAAGTTGTAAAATCCAACAGTGCTGCCTCCCAAAATCTTCCTTTTTGCAAGCGTAACGCTGGAAAAAGGATACTTCGTAAAGTGGACGATTTTCCTGTTAATGATACCGTATAGGAAGACATCTCAATAGTGACTGATACTTTTAGCTAGGAATTCCAAACATAAATGGCCGCATATTGAAGTATTATCAGGTTGTTCTCTTTTATAGTTGTAATATATGCTTTTAGCAGATTTAAAGTAATGTTCAAGTTCTTTAGGTGGTGACAAATTTCCAAAACTATCAAAATAATATACATTACTATTTAGTTTCTTATAACACATCCAATGGGTGCCGGGCCCTTCAGTATTATCCAAATTTACGATTCCAGTCTCATTTTTCCATATTTTCTTTGGTAAACTGTCTTTCATAAATACTCCGCGGAAAAATGGTATTTTTAAACAGGAAATATATTTAAATAATTCAACATTAGTCAACGCTTTATGTGGTATAACCAATTGATTTCTTTTATTTAATATGCCCGATACGGTCTTAGGTATAGACCAGCCCCGTTTTATACCATTGACCATATTGTCGGTTTTTTGTTATTTTTCCTCGGAGAACGTCTTTTTAGTCTAATATTACCACCATGTTTCCTCATGGTTGATCCTTTTTTATTCTCACCCCTCCTTTTTCCACCTCCTACCGCTGTTTTAGCCTTCATACCTGCTGTTACCGCTAAAGCTGCTGCTTTTTCCGCAATACTAGCGTCACTAGACTTTACTCGTTGCCAAGCTATATTCGCTAGCTTTTTATCAGCGATTGACCTATTTTTTGAATCGGTAAACGTGGAATATGCGATATCGTGTTCTTTACAAGCCTGATCTAACTTATTTATGCCTGGATCACCTCTTTCCAGTCGTTTTTTTCAATATAGTTCCTGGTCCGCAATACTGATAACCTCCCGGTATATGAAATTCGTATGGTAAAGCGTCTATTGCTCTATTTACGATAGATCCTACTGGAATACGATTTAAAGCTTTACTTAACAGAGAAACCGCTGTGGACGTAATACCGCCTCCTTTCCTTACAGTGTCTCGATATGGACTGATGTACTGGAATGTCATTATTGTCCTTTTATAACCGCAATGTACAACTTATGTGTTAACTCTATGACGAGTTGGACATAAATGAAGTAGTTTATTGTGTTGTTATATTAAATATCAATATCACCCCAATCCGATGATCTAAACTTTTGAGTATTAGGGTTAATAAAGTAATTATTAAAAATTTCCCGCTTAATCCAATTACCTCTCTCGGATTCAGACAACCAACTATGACGTGTACGGGTTGCAATAAGATTGTACATATCAAATAATGCATTTCCTAAAATTTTAACAAGAAAATTAACAGTTACAGCATTATCCACATGTTGAGGGTCTTTAAGTTCTGTAATACGTTTATTATTACAAGTATACACTTTATGGTCCTTTAATGAAGTTGTTATAGCCTGTCCTACAGTTGCAGCATCATTTGGATCACTTCCTTGTTTTAAATTACCTATTTTCTTATCATTTGCATTAAAAATATCACCAGTTGGTTTATCTAATATCAAAGATTGACTAACTACAACACAATCGAAATCGTTGGTACCAGGAGATACGTTACGTATTTTTATTAAACCTACATATGTAAGGTTCATCATTGTATGGATTAGAACATATAGTTTGTGCTACAACTGGAACATCAAAGAATTCTGTGCCCATACCTATATATGATAATTTCTTTCCTTTACCATCCCAAGCATTATTCTTTTCTTCAAGTAATGTAAACTTTTCATTTCCCTGCACAAATACATCCCCTTTTCGCGATACTACTTGGTCTTGTTTTACAAATCCAGATGTTTCTTGTTTTAAAGTTTCCTTCATTTGACCCACCGTTGCTCCATCTGTTGGTCCCGAACCATCTTTTACATTTGCTAAACAATTACCAAGACAATTGATAACTCCCACATCATGTATGACACAATGATCTTTTATATATTTGAGGTTTACAGCATCTTTTTCATTTTTTGGATAACCTATATCGTTAATAACAAATTTATACAAAGAAAATCCATCTTTTGTCTTTTCAGGTATCAAGGAATGTAAATAGCGTCTATTTACGCTGTCTTTTGCATCTTTAGGGTCATCTACGTTGGATATACGTTTATTGTTAGCACTATACGTTTTCCCATTGAATTTTAACGTATTTTTTAATTCAGATGACAAATAACCTTTGTTTATTGCATCACCGTTTTGATTTGGTTTACCAACGTTGATAATTCTATGATCTTCTGCGTCATATGTGTTATGTCTTAATGTTGGCGATATCTTTTCCTTTAATATTTTTAAATTTATTGCATCGTTTTCATCCGTAGGATCTTTTATGTTTTTTAACCTTTTATTACTCATATCATAATCTCCATCAGGTGTTTGTGGTAAACCAGCACTTCTTTTTAAACTATTCGCATAATATAACCCATCCGAGGAGTAACGTCCGAACTTGTCGACACTCATGGTGCAACTGAATAGTATTCTAGGGAGATTATACTAGGGGCATTTTTATGAGATTACCCCACGGTTTCGGAGTTCATCCACAAAAGCCACCCATTCGTTTTCCAATCCAGTATGACCCGCTTCTTTAGATTCATGTATTAGTTTCATTCTATCCACCAATTTATTGATATTATTGTAATAAATCACATTTGTGTTATATAGTTTCTTCATTAAACCTGTACCTCTAACAGATTTGTTTCTTTTTCTTGGTTCTGGAGCACTTATATCCAAAGTGGATGACACAAACCTTCGTTTTACAGGTTTTCTTGGCATTATAGGCATTGGTTGTCTTCTCGTTGTTGGTATTAACTTAGATACAAATACTCTATATTTTAAAGACCTAGATCTAAAAACTGGTTGGTCAGCTAAATATTTTCTCCTGTATGCATTGGTGTGTTCCAAAATCTGTTTATATGCTTCCATGTCTTCTTCTTTAACTAACAATTCTAAAGGCTTTTTTTCAAATAATAATTCAAATAATCCTCTTGTGCCCTTATATCTTTGATTACCAACAATAATATTATCATGTTCATCAATGTTTACCGGGCTATTACCAACCATTAAACCTTATTCTGTTAATCTTACTCCATAACTATGGTAGTTTTTATTAGGATTTATTCCAGCTAACATTTTTATCATGTATTTCCTTTCTAAAGGTCCTTTGTTATGAATGTTTTCACCCAACAAGCTTATGTTTGACGGACCTTCCCTTGCTTCTTCTTCTTTTTCCTCTTCACTAGCAGTTGATACATCTTCATGTCCTCTTTTAGCTTTTACTTCATATAATTCTCTTATACCACTATAGTCTGGTGATTCTAGCTCTCTTTCGGGTTCTCCGCCGGTAAAACCACTATATGTAGAGGATTACGGGTCTTCATCACTAAAATCTTCTGATTTTACATTTTCTCTTTCAAACTTTGTAATAGGTGCAATTGCATCTCCTTCCAAAACGGGTTTAGCAAATTTTTTGTTTAATTGTTTCAAGGGTTCAGTAATAGGTTTAAAAGTAGATTCAAGAAATTTCTCCCTTTCGCTAATACCTAATTTTAATGCTCTGTTTTTATCCCGAATAGAATCACTGAGTGATTTTATTTCCTTTATTAACTTTTCTTGGTTAACCATGTTTGTAGCAAGACGTGTTGTACAACAATGAATGTTTTACATCATGATCAGTGTATTAGTATAAATTTATCAAATCCTATCCTGTATCGACCATTGTTTAGCGGTTGTTCCTTTATAATTGTTAAAAACCCATACTTTTCACCCCAAGCCTTTCAGTAGTGTGTTTTGGTTACTTCTGCGCCGGAAGTCGTGCCATCTGCCCGAGCAGCTGCTCGAGCAGCTGGCGCCAGCTGCTATGTTACATAGCTTCCGGTGGGGGTTAGAGGGTATATATGAGATTCTGTAGTTATATTTTATGTCATATAGGTTGGGGTGGAGATGGCGATAGTGTTGGCGTTAGGGTGAAGTGAATTTGCGCATAAAATTAAAAGTTAGTTCAAAATTGAAATTCGTCGGTGTTAACGAAACTCTAACAGTTGAACAAAAATTAAGAGTTAGTTCAAAATTGAAATTCAAACTTATAATTGGGATCTGGAAAATATGTCAAGGTCATCCAGAGTAAGTTTTAAAAAATTCTATCCAACTATCACTAGAAATAGTTTTAAGTTGAAGTAGTTGGTGATAGCGGGATAATTGATTCGTGCCATGGGAGAGGTGTTTATCGTATGAAAGTTGGCGATCGAATGAGAAACGCCGCCTAGGGAGAGGGCTTATAAAACGGCAACCTCCCCCCCACCACTCCTTCCCCCACTCCTTTAGACCAATAACCGGTTGCCGACACAATGTGGTAAAACTGAACTAGACATGGCGGCCGCCATGGATAATTCTAACCTCAAATCTTAGCTCAGCTGAAGAGAATAGAGGAGCATGAAGTAGGAATTGTGGTGACAGCGCTTATATGAGGAATAGTAGGGGTAAAATAAAAAAACTTGTTGAACACAGTCGATAGGTGTAACAAGTTCAAAGTTGTTGAATTGTAACATAGAATGCAAAATGTTGTAAATAACACTATCATCAACATTAACCTGCGAAGTCTTTGAAGAGTATAATGGGTTAAAACTGTACTTCTTTCTAACTCTATTTAAATTAGTTCTACACTTTGAAATTGAAGGTTTAGAAGTACTTTGTAATATGTGTTGTGTTCGCAAAAGCTTTAATTTTAAACATTGTGCAGTCATCATAACCGATGTGTTAAGTTCAGAGGTTAAAAGAAGACTGAGATATAAAATGAAGTGTAAAAGAAATTGAAACAGAAAGCCAGAGTAGTAATTTTATAGGTTAGAATTTACAAAGGCTATTCCATGGATAATTCTAACCTCAAACCTAGTAAGTGAAGTAGTCATAACATAAAACTAACGAGAGATGATGACCGAGCGGATGCGAGGCAATGAATGTTTGTAGCGCGATAAACTACCCACCTTTATAGAGGCAATAACTCCAGCCAGATGGCGGCAGATGGCAAGCAAATGACTGGTTGACCGACTTTCACCTGAGTAGTAAGAGAAGTAGGGTTCTGTGTCTATCCCTACTCCTTGGGGTCAATGACCGACCGGAAAGGTCAATGACCCCCCCCCTCCCCCCCCTCCCCCCCCTCCCCCCCCTCCCCCCCCTCCCCCCCTCCCCCCCCTTCCCCCCCGAAAAAATGGAGCCCCCCCCCCTTCCCCCACTCCTTCCCCTACTCCTCTGGGTCAATGGCCGGTCACCACCTTTCCCTACTCCTTCTAGGCCAATGACCGGTCACCACCGGTTGCTGACTCTATGTGGTGAAACCAGACCAAACATGGCAGCTGCCATGGATAATTCTAACCTCAAACCTGCTGCGCATACAACGAGTTCTCCGGACCGGAATCAGTCCATGCTATGCGCATGCGCCTAGTCCTGTATTACTCACTTTAGCGCTACTGCACATGGATAATTCTAACCTCAAACCTTGGTTTTGTGTTGTTGCGCATGCGTCGCTCCCCACTCCTTTGCCTTCCTTTTACACTGCTGCGAACTGGACTGGATTGAACACTGTACTGGAGTGAAACAACTTCCCCCACTACTCGAGAATCCGAGGAGCAATACGAGCCTGATCTTAGCGTCAGTCGTCAACAAACTTTCATAGCGAAAGGTTGTTGGCGACTCAGCAAGAGGTTTCAAATATATAGTAGGCCTATATATATTTGAACTTCTTCTACTACGTTGCGTTTTTTAATGCAATGTGGTATGTGTGTGTGTGTGTGTGTGTGTGTGTGTGTGTTTAGTTTTAAGTTGTATTTAATTTAAGAAATAATTTGCGCATTGCGATGTTAGTTATAAGTTGGGTTTAGCATTAAGGTGTATTAATTTTAAGAGGTGTTTAGCATTAAGGTGTATTAATTTTAAGAATAATGATGGTATTTGGTTGTGTTGAATTATTTGGTTTTTAATAATGATGTGTTGGTACTAATAATTTATGTTTGTTTTGTGCATTTGTTTTGCCTTACAGCTAGATGTTAGGGGGTAGATTAACTGTAAATTCAGAAGTTCAGTTGAACTTCATTTAAAATGGGTGGGACATCCGCAAGCCGGACTTTTTTTTGCATTTTGTTTAGGAATATGATGGGTGGGATTAGTTTGGGTGGGGTTAGAGTTGCGTTTCTGCATTAACTGTTCCAGTTTCCCTGAAATTAATGGTTACGCTTTGATGCGGACGGGAAGTTACGCTTTGATGCGGACGGCCCAGGGACCTCCCTTGCAGAACGTAACTAGTGGGTTGGGAGTGGGAACCGCTAGGCAAACAGGGTGGTGGGAACAGTATTACTGTTCCCATCACCTTGGATCATTATAAATCTTGAATGACCTTGACCCACTTTCGGAAGGGTCAATGACCCCCCCCTCCCCCCCCTCCCCCCCTCCCCCCCCCTCCCCCCCCCTCCCCTCCTCCCCCTCCCCTCCCCCCCCTTCCCCCACTCCTACCCCCACTCCTTCCCCCACTACTCCGGGTGAATGACCGATCATGACCTGAAAAATTAAAATGGCTATAACTTGATAACGGATTGACGGATTTGGACAAGATATACATCATTGAAAAGGTCTATGTAAGACAAACATTTTAGTAAAAGAAGAATTTGGTTATTTTATTTTAGTCAAAAGTTATGTGAATTATTTGAAATAAATACCTTCTCTTTCCCCTTTTCCCCCACCTCCCAGGTCAATAATCAGTCTTGGCCAGCTGCTACCTCTCTCATTTGCATATTGTTATAAAAGACGCACCGACTGCGGCTAACATTTCATTCTGATTCCAGACGTTACGCTGCGAACTTGGAGCCACAACCATGTCATCTCTGCCAACTACAACTTCTACTTCAACTTCTACTTCTACTTCAACTTCTACTACGGCTGTTCCTGCACCTAAGAAAACTCTTCGCCTCAAAAACCTTCCTGATTGCTACAAGAACCGACTTGCATCTCAACCTTCAACTTCTGGAGCTATTCTTCCGCCAACCAACACTTCTAGACTTCGTAGTATTTTTTCACCGCCTTCGCCTTCGCCTTCAACTTCGCTTTCAAATGACTCCGCACCACCATTAACTACTATGCCGCCACCGCAGAAGCCAGTTCACCACCGTCCTAATACCCCTTCCGGTGAAACCATTGTTCATCGTCTTAGCACACCCATTATCCCACTATCACCATTGCCTCCTACCCCACCACTTAGTACACCTGAAGATCATACCTATCACAAAACTGAATCATCTCAACCTGCTACTAAATCAGCTCCTAAATCAGCTCCTAAACCAGCTCCTAAACTTACTCCTAAACCCGCTCCTTCAGAGCAACCACTTAGTACACCTGAAGATCATACCTATCACAAAACTGAATCCTCTCAACCTGCTACTAAATCAGCTCCTAAATCAGCTCCTAAACCAGCTCCTAAACTTACTCCTAAACCTACTCCTAAACCCGTTCCTTCAGAGCAATTTCAATTATTACAAGAACGGCGTCGTAGGGCATTTAGCCGTCCTACTACTTGCCCTGAAACGCTTACTAGGGGAATTAAGAAAGGATCACCTTGTGGGAGGAAATGTGTAAAAAACGAAAGTTTTTGCCGTGTACATGTCGTAAAACACATTTCTGAACCACAAGTGACAGAAACCCCCACTGTTGAATACCAATCCAATATTATTGGTGTGAAAGGAAATAGGCTTAAGAGAGGTTGTGTCTATTTTTTTGAAAGTGTTATTGACAACGAACACATTTTGGCAACTTGTAACGGCGTAAGATATAATATTAAAGTGATTGAATCCTTGCGCAAAGAGAAATCCGTTTATGAGTTAGACTCTAAAGACTATCTCCTCAGACACAAACTGGATGGTATTACAAGGTGGGGGCGTAGCAAGTAAATTCACATAGTTTTTTTCCAAATTATTGCTTAAAAAATACTGGGGGAGAAACACAACGCGTTTTAGCGTTGTGTTTCTCCCCCATTATTTTTTAACACTCTAAGTCCCGTGACCTACTAACCTACTTCCATTTGAGTAGTAAGAAAAGTACTTCCCCCACTCCTTTGGGTTGATGACCGGTTAAGGTCAGCTCTTACCCCTCATTTGCATACTGTTATAAAAGCGGAGCGAGCGTTGGTCACTCCTTCATTTTGCTTCTACACGCCGCTCTTGTTGTTTCGTCTCTGCTGTTTACAATATTACCTACTTAAAAATGCCTCCTCATGTGAATGACCATATTAATTCTTCCAAAATTTCCGATGTTTTTCTACAACCTGAAGACATTTTAAATAATGATAGTGAGAGTGAGGATGATGATGATGATTATACTGTTGAACTTAGTGAAGAACGTAAGGTTATAGCAATTGATCCACAATTTCCATTTGATACAATAGAAAAGTTTATAGTTGAAGCTAATAAATGGTTAAATTTAGGATGTTATGTACGAATTGACTCTTTTATATTGTATGGTGATAGTCATTCTTTCCTTGTCACACCAAATGACAGAGACCGCATGTTGCAGTGGGCACAATCTATGATGGAGTGCTATGAACAAGGTGTGGACACTGGCGGCTATTTTCTTGCACAACTAGTGTAATAACAAATTACCCTTCCCCCCATGTAGTGAAAAAGGAAAAGAAATATTAGGAATCTAATTATAATACTTCCTTCCAAATATAAAGAAGAGGGGGAAAGGAGTGGGGATTATAAAGTGGTGGGGGAATGTGTATAAATGCAGGTTGTTTGAAGAGACTTTTATTATTATTGTGGCTTTAGCAGAAACAACATGGAGTTTAAATCTTCAGCAAAAATAAGGAATAATATAATAAAGAAAGAAATTCGCAAGAAAGAAAAGATTGAACTTATAAAATTACAACTTATAATACCTTCCATTGAAATTGGATGTAGCAAACTAAAGACTTTGGTGAAAACTAACGAATATTTGTTACAATTGCTAAAAACAATCGAAGAGTTGAAGAGAAAGAATGGACATTCTACATAGTAAAATTTGAACATTTTAATATAAATAAGTAAACTGAAAAAAGTAGATGTAGAATAGAGAGCGAGGAATAGATCACTTTGTGGTAATGGACTAACATGCCACTTAGTGCTCTATTCCTCGTTCTCGCGTTAAATTGGATTACCTTGACCTATTTGTTTGACTGTTAGAATTTGGTTAACACTGTTGAATTTCAGTTTTGAACTAATGTTTATTTTTATTCAACTGTTAGAGTTTTTTAACACTGTCGAATTTTAGTTTTGAACTAACTTTTAATTTATGCAAATTTTTAGTTCAACTCTAGTTAATTTATGCGCAAATTTAGTTCAACCAAGTGCCTGTGCTCTAGCCATTTCCACTCCAACATTTGTTCTTTTAACATCTGTCCCATAACATCTGTCCTAACAGATGTTAAAAGAAAGTTTGTTAAAGTTTGAATATAAAGAAGTATATACTAAAACTCCAATGGGAATAAAGAACACGAATGAACAATTAGTTTGTAGAAGGTTAATATTTTGTTGAAAATGTTTGATTTCCTAGGATAGTGAAGAGGATGAAATAGTGGTGGGGGAACCATTATAATAGGAGGAACGTGAGAGCCCACTTCATTTCTTGGTGAAATTTCGAAGAGTAAACATCTCAACATGTATCGTTGCGATAAATGTTCGGAATCGTTTCACGATGAAATTCTATTAGACTGTCATAAAGAACTAATTCACAACAACCCAGAAGAAAAACAAGAACAACAAGAACAACAAGAAGAACAAGAACAACAAGAAGAACAAGAAGAACAAGAAGAACAAGAAGAACAATATGAAATAACAGCAACATCTTCAACTACTTTACCAAATCTACAAGTATTTGCATTACCTGGTAAAGTAGTAATGCATCATAAGATTCAAAATGAAAACTTGAAGCTAGAAGAATTTATTAGAGAAGCAAAACCAATTGTAAGTAAAACTTTAAAAGAAGAATTAAAAAGATTGAACTTTCTTAAATTTGGTTTACTACTAGAAGCTATGTTTATAAATGTACAAGAAGAATTATCACCAAGAGGATTCATAACAAAAAACCGAACCATTATGGAAAGTTCAAACATTGATTCAATAGTAGAGAACTGTATAGAAGAAATATTAACAAAAATTCAGGAACACGAAGGAAGAGGATCCGGATGGAGTCCTACAAGTATTGAAGTATTAGATATAAGAGTTCACAAACATGGATATGGACTAATGGGATCAAGTTACATTCCTCTGCCAAAAAGAATTGAAGATACAAAATCTTGTATTAATGTTAAAAATGAAGACAATGAATGTTTTCGTTATGCAATGACAACTAAATTTGTACCACATCATGTGAATAGACCTGACCAAGAATATGAAAATCAAAGATTTAGATACAATTTTCAAGGAATCACTTATCCTGTATCACTGAAAGATATATCAAAATTTGAGAAGAAAAATCCCGGTACGTCTATCAATGTTTTTGCATTAGATAGTTCAAACAAAGTGTATCCTTTACGTATTGCAAAAGAAGAGCTACCAGATCATACGGATTTACTACTACTAACGCGAGGAGATGTGTCTCACTATGTGTACATAAAGCAATTTGATCGTCTTGTTAACAAGCAACTTTCAAAAAATAGAAACAAAAAGATAATTTGCAAGAGATGTTTTAATTTTCAACGAGAAGGAAGAGAAGGAAGAGAATGGTTACAAGAGCACAAAAGACTATGTAACAATAATTATGAAGCAAAGATTAATTTACCTGCGGAAAACAGAGCATTCGTTAAATTTGAAAAGGTTCATCATCAATACCGTATCCCTATAGTTGTATATGCGGACTTTGAATCAACACTAATTCCTATAGAAGATGAAAATTGTGAAGCTAGAAAAAGTGTCAAATATCAAATGCACAAACCAAATAGTTTTTGTTTAAAGGTTAAATCAACATTATCAGAAGAACATTTAAACAGATATGGATTAACTTCAGAACCTCTAGTATATCGTGGTAAAAATGTAGGAAAAATATTTCTTGATCACTTATATTCAATAGCTGGAAATGCACAAAGATTATATACAAATATTGTACCAATGAAACCGATGGAGGAAGAAGAAGAAATTCAACATGAAAATGCAACTCTATGTTTCTTATGCAAAAATGATTTTACTATTGAGAATTATAAAGTTAAAGATCACGATCACCTCACAGGTTATTACAGGGGTGCTGCTTGTAATAAATGCAACTTGAGCTATCGTTTACCACTATATATTCCTGTGGTTCTGCATAACCTCAGTGGGTACGATGCTCATTTTATAATACCTGAACTAGGAAGAGACGATGGTAAAATCGATGTGTTAGCTGAAACTTCAGAGAAGTTTATAAGTTTTTCCAAAGAAGTTGGAAACATAAAACTAAGATTCTTGGACTCCTACAGATTTATGCCGTCGAGTTTGTCCAAACTTTCAGAAAATTTAAGGAAACAAGATTTCATCGAAACAAAGAAGATTGTAAATAACGACAAACTGGATTTGGTACTTCGGAAAGGTGTGTTTCCATATGATTACATAGACAGTTTAGAAAGATTTAATGAAACATCACTTCCGGCTAAAGAAGAATTCAAAAGTAAACTTTATGACATGGACATATCTCAAGAGGACTATGATCATGCATGTAAAGTATGGAACGATTTAGGATTTAGAACATTGGGAGAATATTCAGATTTTTATGTTAAATTGGATGTAACTTTACTATGTGATATAATGGAAGAATTTAGAAATACATGTTTTGCGGCATATGGATTGGACCCTCTTCATTCGTACACTTCACCTGGATTAGCATGGCAAGCTATGTTGAAAGAAACAAATTGTAAAATACAACTTCTTACTGATATAGATATGGTTATGATGTTAGAGTCAGGAGTTCGAGGGGGATTGACGCAAAGCGTTACACGACATTTCAAGGCGAACAACAAGTATCTGCCCGATTATGATGTATCAAAACCAACAACATTCCTGGGTTATTTTGATGCAAATAACTTATACGGATGGGCAATGTCGAATCCCCTTCCATATGATAATTTTAAATGGATAGATCCAGAATCGATTGGAAACATAATGGATATACCGAAGCATGGTGAAACTGGTTACATTTTTGATGTTAATTTTGAATATCCTGAACATCTTCATGATCAACATTATGATTTACCACTTCTTCCGAAGACTGAAATTTCCCCTACTGGAAGATGGCCAAAATTAATGATGACTTTAACCGACAAGTCTCGATATGTTGGACACTACTGGATGATACAACAAGCTTTAGACTTAGGATTGAGAATTACAAAAATTAATCGAGTACTACAATTTTCTCAATCTTGTTGGTTAAAACCTTACATCGACAACAACACAAGAAGAAGAGCCACCGCTACATCAAGTTTTCAAAAAGATTTTTTCAAATTAATGAATAACGCAATATTTGGCAAGACTTTGGAAAACAAAAGGAAACATAAGGATATCAAATTGGTAACTGATCCAGTAAAATTACAGAAATTGGTGCAACAACCAAACTTTGGTTCATCTATAATTATTAATGAAAATCTAGTTGTTATTTCCATGAACAAGAAGTCAGTTACAATGGATCGTCCTTTGTATCTTGGAATGTCAATCTTGGATATTTCAAAAACACATATGTACGAGTTTCATTATAAGAAGATGGTTAACTATTATGGAAGAGAGAACATTGGTATTGCATATATGGACACGGATGCACTAATTTACTGGATTAAAACAAATGATATGTATGAAGATCTACGCACCTTTATATATAAAGATGATTTCGACTTTTCCGATTATCCTAAGGATCATCCAAATTACGACTATGACAGAAATAAGAAAGTATTGGGAAAATTTAAAGATGAAACAAATGGTGTGCCGATGATGGAAATTGTAGCATTAATGTCCAAACTGTATTCATTTCAACTGTACATAAACGAGAGGAACGAACATCAAGTCACGAAGAAGGCCAAAGGAATAAAAACTTCTTTCCTGAAGAAGAACGTACAGTTTGAACATTATAAAAGATGTTTGTTTGAAAATGTTGAAACAACTGCAACGTTCAACACTATTAGAAGTTATAATCATCAACTTTTTAGTGTCAAACAAACAAAGTGGGCATTAAGCTACAAAGATGACAAGCGTCATATTTTAGAAGATAAAATTAATACTTTACCATTCGGCCACTACTCTCTAAACCCTATCGACCAGTAAACCTATTCTTCGTCCTCTACCTTCTTCCTTTTTCCTTTCCGTAAAGAAGAGGGGACATGGCAAGCCCAATGCCATGTTCCCTCTTTTTTACACTAATATGAAATGGCCTTGACCTATATTCAAACTATATAAATGAGAATAAACTATTCTATGGATCAGTATTTTTACATGCAGTGTACAATCAACATCTGAAGATGGAAAGTGTGAAGGACAAGATTGTAAATGAACTACATAAACCAGCAAGAAGATTTCCAAGAAGAAGTACAATCATTAAAGGAATGAATGATCTTTATCAAGCTGATCTCATTGAAATGATACCGCACAGTAAATTAAACAAAGGATTTAAATATATTTTAACAATTATAGACTGTTTTACTAAAATAGCTGACGCTTTACCAATGAAGGATAAGACTGGTAAAAGTGTTACAAAAGCTATGGAAACCACAATACAAAGAAATAAATTTAAAATTAAACATCTACAGACCGATGATGGAAAAGAATATTTTAATAAAGACTTTGGAGCTTTGATGAAGAAATATCAAATAAATCATTATTCTACAAATTCTGAAGTTAAAGCTTCAATAATTGAAAGATTCAATAGAACATTAAAAGGTGCAATGTATAAACAATTTTCAAAACGAGGATCATACGTGTGGTATGACATATTACCACAACTTATAAAAGAGTATAACAACAAATATCATCGTACCATTGGAATGAAACCTATCCAGGTAAATAGTGCTAATGCCAAAATTGTATTACAACGCATTAAAAATAATACAACACCGAAATTGGAAAAATTGCAACCAAAGAAGTTCAAGGTCAACGATAAAGTTCGTATAAGCAAATACAAAGGTGTATTTAGTAAAAGATATCTACCAAATTGGACTAATGAAGTATTTACAATTTATAAAGTGCAACCAACCTATATACCAATTAATACCTATTTATATTATCTATTTATATTATCTATTATATTACCTATTTAGTAATACCTATACAATTTATATACCTGAAACCTATTTATTAAAGGATAACAAGGGTGAATTACTTCAAGGTGGATTTTACGGACACGAATTGTTGAAATCAACAGTCGGTGATGTATATCTTGTCGAGAAGATTTTACAAAGGAAAAAGGATATGGTTAAAGTCCGGTGGTTAGGGTTTGATAAAAGTGAAGACTCTTGGATTCCTTCAAAAGACTTAGTATAGTTGTTTAATAGCTCATTGTGTGTTTAACCTTTATACAAGATGGAGATTGTACAACAAAAAGATCGATTTAATATCAATAACATTGATGAATTGACAGTTGACAATGATAAGTTAAATCATGGAAAACATGGTGAATTACTACCAAATACGATAAGATGTCTAATAACTGGTCCTTCAAATTGTGGAAAAACTAATGTTGTTTTTAACCTTATAACTAATCCTAAAGGATTGCGTTTTAACAATATATACATTTTTTCAAAATCATTGCAACAACCAAAATATCAATTATTGGATAAAGTACTTGCAAGTGTACCTGAAGTAAATTTTTACAAGTTTAATGCCAGTGAAACAATTATGCAACCAAATGAAGCAAAACCATTTTCTATTTTTATATTTGACGATGTTTCTTGTGAAAATCATGACACAATAAGGAATTATTTTGCTATGGGAAGACATCATAATATTGATAGCATTTACATTGGTCAAACATACAGTAAAATTCCAAAACAACTTATAAGAGACAATGCAAATATGTTGATCATCTTCAAGCAAGATGAAACAAATTTAAAGCATATATATATAATGATCATGTAAATGCGGATATGCCATTTGAAAAATTTAAAGAGATGTGTGGCAAAGCATGGAATGAGAAATATAGCTTTCTCGTTATTATGAAGGAAGAAGATATTAAAAATGGTAGATATCGTATAGGGTTGGATAAATTTGTATTTATGCGTTGAACTACCGATGCTACATCTAGTTACACGTTGAACTTCACAGTGTAAACATGGTGAATCAAGAAAAACTATTAAAAGAAATAAAATCACTCAGTGATTCTATTAGGATGAAGAATCGTGCATTGAGGATGGGTTTAAGTGAAAGAGAAGAATTTCTAGAGACTACATTTAAACCTATTACGGAACCTTTAAAACAGATATCAGAAACTATTGGTAAACCTCGTTATGAAGAAGATGTTTTACTACCAGTTTCTAAACAAGAAGTACAAGCATTAAAAAAAGAAGAAGATGATGATTCATATACAAGTGCTAGTGAGCAAGAAGAAACAAAAGAAGAAGAAGAACCAATTGTTGAAAAGGAAGAAGAACAGCCAATACCAGAAGCAGAACAATCTATTCCAAATTTAACTCAATTAAGTAGCGATATATTACAACATGGACCTCTTGGAAGAAAATATATAATGAAAATGCTACATGACATGAAATCAAACCCAAATTTGAGTAGATCACATGTATACGGAGCAAGAATTGATGGGAATGAATTGAAGATCGGCGATTCAAAGCTTGAAATAACACAAGACGATTACATCATTATTGGTGAGCATAGATATAAAGGAACAAAAGGATTATATGAATTAATTTTTAAAAACATACCACTAAGATATTCATCCAAAGATTTAAGTGTTTTTAAGGAGATTCTACAAAATACTAACGCTCATAAAAGAAACTACTCAAAGGATGCAATGATTAATCGTTCACGTGCAACAAAATATAACATCGTTATAAAAAAGTTGTTTCCTCCACGAAAATTGCCAACATTACGTACTGCACCAGCGGTGAGACAACCACTGAAAAGAAAATCTTTATCACTTATGGATTTATCACTTCTTGAACAACATGGTAAAAAGAGTAAAGGAGATACTTCAACCTCTGGTAAAGGATTGATGAAAAATCTATACAATACAAATGTGATTTACTACAACGACATCAATAAATTGGTTGACCGAATGAGACTATTGCATGAAGCCATGAAAGCCGGTCATACGGGTTTGAATAATGAATGGGTGGCTCTAGTTGATGAACTTAGGAATCGTGGTATAGTTGTATAATTGTCCGCGGATATAAAAGAGTTGCAAGCGTAAGACGTATCAGTTCTAACATGAGCGTCGACAAGTTCGGACGGTACTCCGCGTTAGGAGTGCAAATTGGAGAAGACAGAAAAAGAAGTGGATTACCGCAAACACCTGAAGGTGACTATAGCATAAGTAATAAACGTTTAAAACTAGTTAAAGATCCAGAAGAAGATACTGATGGAGCAAATTTGAAGACAGTAAAAGAAGCTACTTCAACATCATTGAAATTACATAAGAATACTTACGATGTTAAATCACATAGAATAATTAATGTTGGTAAACCAACTGAAGGTTCTGATGCAATTACTAAAGAGTACTTATCATCTGAACTTTCAAATACTTTAAAATTGCAATGGGGTAATAACTTAAAAGATGGACAAACTTATGATGCTGGAAATTATAGAATAACCAACGTGGGAAATCCCAAAAATGATAAAGATTCAGTTAATAAAGAATATTTACATTCTATAATACCGGAAAAAACTGAACATGGATTTTCTTTTTATAAATTTATTATAAATGACATTGGATACCCAAAGGAAGACGGTGATGCTGTAAACCTAAAATACATCAAGGACAACTGTATTTTACAAGATGGTGATGAAATCGATTGTCATGGGAAAGTGTTGTCAAATGTAAAGTTCGGTTCTCAACCAAAAGATGCTGTTACTATGGAACAATTATCTAAAGAATTAAAAAAGGAAACATCCAATTTTGTAAAACATGAAGATGCCGTGTTAAAGCGGGGAGATAAATTTATACATGGAAATGAAAAGTTTAATTTAATGCAAGGAAATAATGATGAATGGGATGCAGGACATAAAACAATAACAAATGGAAGATTTGGTATAAAAGATACAGATGTACCTCTAATGGTGCAAACATTAATTGCGAGTGGTGGTACATTAGGTACATACATTGGTCGTAATAGAAGAATAAAAGATATTTATCCTGGTTACGAAGAAAATGATTGTGTTACAATGAAACAAACAATAACTTGGGATAAACACTTTGGGACCCAATATGATGCAAAGATGAAGAAAATAATTAATATTTTACCAGGTGAAGATTCAAATGATGCTGCTACTATTGGACAAGTCATAAAAACATCAAAAAGTGATTCAACAGCTTACACATGTAATGATAAACGTATTATGCAATTACATGATCCTCAACATCCAAAAGATGCTGTAAATTTAGATTGTTTAATAAGAATAGTGGGCAATTTACTTATTGATACCCACAATCATATAGCTAGTACAACGAGTCATGTGATGATTCAACCCGATGAACGAGAAGCTTGGATTAAAAATAGAATTATAAATCAGTATATAATTAATTTGAATAACTAAGTCTTTAAATATAAAAGATTTTGCACAAGTTATTCATTTGTGTAAAGTATCTCGTGGAGTAAACACGCCAGTTATATAAGACAACATAATGAAGACCGTATCGCTCAGACATCGTCAAGACAGCGGCAAGAGAGGACGTGGTATAACATCAGCTGCATTATCCCTGCTTAGACGGATTCCAGTTGGTGCTGTTGTAAATCGAACGATAGACGCTTTACCATACGAATCACATCTGCCCGGAGGTTATCAATATTGTGGACCTGGAACTAAGTTGGCAAAGCGTTTAGCAAGAGGAGATCCTGGAACTAATAAATTAGATCAAGCTTGCAAGGAACACGATATAGCATATTCAAAGTATAAAGATTCAACAAATAGATCAATAGCAGATAAAATTCTAGCGGAAAAAGCTTGGCAAAGAGTAAAATCAAGTGACGCAAGTATTGCAGAAAAAGCATCGGCTTGGGCAGTAACTACAGCCATGAAGACGAAAGCAAAGTTAGGTGGTGGAAAACGTCGCAGAGGAAGACCTGCAAAGAAAGGCGCTCCCAAAAGAGGTGGAAACATTAAAAAAGGACGTCGTAGAACTCATAAGGCAAATGTAAAGAAGACTTCTGTTTGGCAAATGGTAAAAAACGGAGCAGGTTTATACCTAAGACCATACCGTGTGTACTAAATAAGAAGAGTCAATTGATAATTCCAAATAAAGCCTTAACAAATCATCAGTTAAATGATTATGTGAAATGTTTGAAAATACCATTCTTTCGAGGAGTTTTTATGAAAGATGCATTACCAACTAAAATATGGAAAAATGAAACTGGAATAGTAAATTTGGATTCCACCTATGGTCCAGGCACTCATTGGGTATGCTATAAAAAACTCGGACAAACCATTTACTACTTTGACAGTTTTGGCAATCTACCACCGCCAAAAGAACTGCAACATTATTTTCAAAACTCCAAAAACATTTTTTACAATTACAAAAGAGAACAACCTAACAATACTGAAATATGTGGGCATTTATGTTTGGAGTTTCTAGCGAAGAGTGTCAGTCAGCTTTAAGATGTCATCGTATACAGTGTCACTGAGTGGAAATTCATCCACATTGAAAAGTACGCTGTTCCCAGCATTGCGTCTATCCAAGGAAAGATTATGGGAAGCGGCATTACTTGATTTGACTACCTACAATTCAATTCCTAATGTTACAGAAGGAAAAAACAATTTACTACATTATTATGAAACTAAGGATGCTGCAGGAAAATACTCAGAATTGAAAATAATTACATTTCCTACTGGAGCATATGAAATTGATGACATAAACCAATTATTACAGAAACAACTCGGAGAAGACAATATCACCGTTAAAGGAAACAATAATACTTTAAAAGCAGAAATAACTTCGAAATATTATATTGATGTCAGCTTGGAACAGTCGATTGGCAGTTTACTTGGATTTACAGATACAAAAAAGAAAATCTTAACTCCTGGAACTACTCATTCAGGTGATTCAACTGTAACAATATTGAAAGTAAATAGTATTGATGTCACGTGCAACATTATACACGGATCGTATAGAGATGGAGTTAATCAACATATTTTACATACATTTTATCCAACAGTGGCTCCCGGTTTTAAAATTGTTGAGAAGCCACAAAACTTGATATACCTACCGTTAAACACCAGTTTCATTTCAGACATCGTACTGAACATATTGGATCAAGACGGTCATAGTGTTGACTTTAGAGGAGAAACAATTACTATACGGATACACATCAGAGCAGCAACATAAAAGTCAACATGGGATTATCATTTAAACCACAATGGAAGAGTCGGGAGCTCAGTAGCTCCTCGACATTGGAAGAGTTAACATCGGAAAACATTCGTTTTCTACAGAAGATTGGATTGAAACTTAACAGCGATGGATATCCTGGATATATCTCAAGGACCAACGTTCGACGAAACACTATGGGAGAAGGAATATCACACGCACAACCCTTACACATCATCAAAATTAAACAATAACGATGAAATAAGGATCCCCATTCAACAACAAGATATTTACACTTTACCGTGTGAAAGTTACTTGTACATCGAAGGACGGGTATTAAAATTGGATGGAAAAACTGCTTCAACAGTTCCTTTTATAAATAACCCGATGGCATATCTTTTTGATGAAATAAGATATGAAATATCAGGGGTGACGGTTGATTCAACAAAAAAGGTTGGTTTAACAACTACATTGAAAGGATTAACATCATTAACACCGCATGAGAAGAATTCAATAGTCACTGCCGGATGGGTTGCCCCCGATAAAGACACTATAACACCAGCTTCCAACGGTCACTTTGATTTTCATGTACCTTTACGATTGCTTTTGGGATTCGCTGAAGATTACAAACGGGTAATAATAAATGTCAAACAAGAATTAGTATTACTCAGATCTTCAACTAATAAGGACTTGATACTTGCAGACCCTGCAACTACGGAAGATAAACTGGAATGGCAACTACAGTTGGATAAAGTTGTTTGGAGAGTACCTCATGTAAGATTGGCTGATGAACATAGAATCCTATTATTGAGAAAGTTGAAATCTGACCGTGATATTGTGATGCCATTCCGAAGTTGGGAATTTCATGAATACCCTACACTACCTCAGACAGAACGACAAACATGGACCGTCAAGACATCAACTTACTTGGAACGAGCAAGGTACATAATACTCGGTTTTCAAACTAAGCGAAAAGATGTTATCACTGCAAATGCTGGTCAATTTGATCACTGTAAAATAAAGAATTGTAAAGTTTTTCTAAACTCTCAATTCTTTCCCTATGACAATTTGAATGTCATGTTCAGCAAAAAACGTTTTTCCATTTTATACGATATGTATGCAAGATTTCAATCATCATATTATGGAAAGACTAATACACCACTATTATCACCTGACCAGTATTATTCTAAGGCTCCAATAATTGTAATCGATTGTTCAAAACAAAATGAATCGGTAAAATCATCAAGTGTGGATATAAAAATTGAAATGGAATTTGAAGAACCAGTAGCGGATGGAACTTCGGCATACTGTCTAATTCTACATGATAAAATAGTTACTTACACACCGCTGACCGGAATTGTGAAGAATGTACTTTAAGAAGAATTGTACAACAACTGCAAATTTTTGAGGTTAGAATTATCTGCTTTAATTTTTGAGGTTAGAATTTCATTTGTGAAAGTTGAAAACAAACAATTATGTAATTGTATAAATTTCAAGGATTTTACGAAAAATATAAAAGCGAGAAAATAATTAGTAGAAACTTCATTCTATCTTCAACCTTCGTATGGGAAACATCATTGGCAAGATGAATTCTACTAACGGAGAAGAAAATACACCTCTAATGGATGATAATAGTTCAGATATAGAAAAACAAGTTGAACGAGAAATGGACGAGTTCCTAAAATTCAACAAACATAAGAAGAGAGAAGAAGAAAAAGCTGAAAAAGAAGTAAAAAGGAAGAAGGTTGAAGTTAACATTACAACCAATATTTTAACAGAAGTATTTCTTCGGATTATCTACCCAATTTCTTCATGCATGACAAAAAGTATATCAGTTGGAATTTTAAAATCAATGGATTATTCACCAATTGTTATTTTAAATCATGGAAACAAAATGGTTACTTTCAGTGAAACTACTTGGGAATCTCTCATGAAACATTTACATCTTTTGGAGTGCTATTTAAGTAACAACACATTTGGAAGAAGAACAAGATTAAGTTTATTGGAATCAAATATTAAAGTTGATATAGTAAAACATCGTGGAGGACAAATTGTTCGCTTCAGAGATTTAACTACACATAATGTTAAATTATATTTCACTAAAGAAGAATTTTACACTTTAAGTTGTACTACCGGTCCCGTCACCAGATATTTGAAACAACTAATATTTTCAAGTGCAATAATTAAAGACTATCTAATTGATACATTGGACAAAAAACCTTTTGTTCCAATTTTATACGGTCCCGTGGATACTTCAATCTTTAATAGAATACCTCAAGAAGTTGAAATGTGGAGACAATTAAACAACTATCACACCAATTTTAATATTGATGAAGTGGCACAAGAAGTGAAAGAAGAAGAACAATCCTGTCTGTTATAAACATCGTCTCATTCAATTTTTAAGTCAGTTGTTAGTAAGACTTCATCATGAATAAACGGGTTTCGTTTTCTAATGCGCCACATATAATGGAAGTTAAAAGAGGTATAATTGAATTTCAAGCTTTCCGAGGAAATGATGGTAATTTTATTATTAAAGAATTAGTAATCTTGGACATGAACACATCAGTAGTTTATCATTATTTGTTCAAACCTCCAGTACCATTTAATAGACTAACAACTAAAGCGAAAGTTACAAACAAATGGTTGAACAAACATTTTCACAACTTAAGATGGGATGAAGGTTTCATTAATTATAACATGATGCCGCACATTATGAATCATTATTGCAAAGAGTTTAAAATTATCTACACAAGGGGATTGGAAAAAGCAAATTGGATACAATCATTTACAAGCAACGAAGTGATTAATGCAATAATTGATAAAGATTTCCAATGCTACTTCAACGAACTTTGTATTTCATCAAAAAGTTTTAAACATCGAAGGTCACAGTGCGCTTTAAAGAATGCCTACCGCTTGAATAATTTCCTTCAACAAACTGGTGGGGGTAGTATCAGTGGTGGGGGTAGTGTCGATTATAAAAGTGAGAGCGCTACCATGACACAGCATGAGTATTACTCAAACCTCCGAAGAGACAACATCTCCGACGGACATTCTTATTAACAAGAAGATTAACAACAACATCAATATGGCATCACAGAACTTACTTCAAAGTTTAGTTGATCAGTTCAACGCTCATTCTAAATCATCAATTCTACCTACAAAGAAATGTTCTGAACTAAAAGAAGAAAAACACTACATCATTCATACTATTAAGAAAATGGAAACTTCAGTAGGTGATGCTATAAATTGCACTTTGAGCGAGGCACCTTATACAATTGGTGATGAAGCAAAATTTCAGATCTTCTTACCAAAGCGCTTCGTACAACTACTTCAAAATGAAGATCTTCGTATAATTCAACCCGGCGCACTCTATTTGGTATCACATGGACCCAGTGGAAACAACTCTACTGAACTTACAATTCATGTAACACCTACTACTGATTAATTTGTACATAACATTGTAAATATTTCTTTGTATTTGTTTTTTCAATAAATATGATATAAAACAAAAAAAAATAAAAATAAAAAAAGCAACATATTGTAATGTCTTTGTACATTACAATATGTTGCTTTTTTAAAAATTCCACTTGATGACCTTGACCCAATTTTGTATAATTATAAAAGGGGAAATGTACTTGCAAAATTCATCAGTCTACTGCTACCTTTCATACCGTACACATCTCGCTCTTAATCCCTGAATATAAAACTGCAACATGTCCCTAAAGGTCAAGTGTGCATCTTACGATACTAACACCATAACAACTTTTGAACAACTCGAAGATTTAACCAACGAAATGCGAGTTTTACTTACCGGTGGTTATCACTTAACTGTTGATGTTAGTGCTACTAATACAAGAATGTTCACTAAAACAAAATATTGCGATGATGAAATATTTATTTCTACACAACCTACAACTTCTTCATCGCCAACTGGTCAACATAACATCAAGTTCCAAAAGTATTACCAATGTTGAATAACTTTTGACAGACAAAACTACAACTAAAGAATCACGTGATCAATGTGAGTTAATAAAAAGGATGTAATACTTGTATAAATAATCATTCGCTTCTTAGCTCTCACCACGACAAGACCTATTTAAGAAAATGTTGTACAGAATGATGATTCAACTTGATGGAAAAATCTATGGAAAAGATTACAACACTGTTGAACAAATGACTAAAGATATAGATGTATTAGCTAAAGAAGGATACCAAGCTAAATTAATTGTAAAATTCCCTGAAGTACATCCACTATCAATAGAAGAACTAGTTGCTATGGCTAAAGCTGAGAGAGATAAAAAGTCTGAAGAAAACAAAGAGAAACAAACTTCCTAAATTTTAATAATCCTTACACTTGTAAGGTATAATTTTTTAAAACTCCATTTGGATGACCTTGAAATTACCCCCACCACTTTTCACAGTACATAAAACTCGCTATTTAACACTATACACTCTTATTCTTTCACTGGACTCCGCAGCATCAACATGGAAGAGCAAAAATACAAGTACAAACCTCGTTACTGTTGTGAACAACAATGTACAGATTTAGGGCCAATGATGGTGGATGGGTTAGCTTGTACTAAATGCGAATTCTTCGGATCTTGTTACTGCAAATGCAAAACAAAACAACTACCGCCACCAGAATTGCGAACTTTGAAACTTTACAAATCAAGATATTTTCATACATGTTGTCCTCAAAGATGTTTCAAATTTCACCCTCTCGATCTTGCTCATTGTCAACGCACCAATTCTCATCAAGATGATTTTTGTACACATATGATAAAAAGATGTAAATACAGGTCAGATTGGTATTCCGATCCTGTAGAACCATCAAATGTGTAATTTCAGTTTTACACTCTTTTTTAAAACTTCATTTGGATGACCTTGAGATTTCCCCTACCACTAGTTCTAATTTTTATATAATATTAAATCATTCCACTTCCAACACTCTAACTAACAACATGGAAAACAAATTTATCAAATTTGAACATATAATAACTGACAGGGAGGAGATGGAAGAATTGTTTCAAAACTTACTTTCTGTCATTGACGAATATCCTATAAGATGGTTCAGAATTGTAGTTCAATATTTAAATCCTGGTGAATTGTTTTCTTCATCAAGTGAAGAAGATGAAACAACTACTTCGGTTCAAATAATTGAATTAAAAGATGGAGAAGAAGAACTAAACGTTTTATTCAATCATAAGCTCAAGGTTCCCTATATAAAAGCCCCCTCCCTAGACAGCCCCCCTCCCTAGACGCCTGCTCAAGGTCACCATTATATAAGCCCCCTCCCTATGCGCCGATCCTCATTCCATCACCGACTCTCCAATAATGAACAACTCTCCATTGGCCCGAATGAATTCTAGTTTTGAAATAAACTCTAAAGAAGAGTTACAAGACATTTTTAATATTTTACAAGAACTTGTAGATAATTTTACAACCATCAAAATGAATTTGGAAATAACATACGATTGTCCTATTTGTGATAAGGTTGAAAGTTTGGACGAAGACAGTTTACTAAATCTAACTCCTGCACCATCTGACACTACTGATGGTAATAATGAAGAGCAACGTCTTTCCCCCACCACTTCTTTGTAATTCATCCTTCCCCCCACCACTTCTTTATTTAACTAACATTTCTCCCTTTCACTTCTCATTCCGTCTTCGACTTCTGAACTATCATCATCACTTGTTTTAAAATTTCAAACACTAACACAATCATGATGGATATGATGGATGAAGTTCCCTTCATAACTAGAATGGAAGAGGATAAATTGAAATTGGAAATTAAACGATTGGAAATGGAACGGGAAAACCAATTCGAAATGTTACGTTTGTTCAAGCTTTTCAAATACATCATCTGGGGACTCTGCGTTTACCTTCTCATCGTCGTTGGTGTTTGCATTTACAACTCTGTAGTTCATCACAAAAGTTCAACTTGTTTAAACTCTGCTGTTGCACATTAATTGTATGTTCACAAATAAAATTCAAAAGTTACTTCAACCTATCCCACTATCACCAACTAGTTCAACTTTCAACTATTTCTGGTGGTAGTTGGATAGGCTTTTTTAAAACTTACTCTGGATGACCTTGACATACTTTCCAAGCCCCAGTTATAACTGTTAAATTTCAGTTTTAAATTAACTCTTAATTCATGCCCAATTCTACTTCAAATTCAGGGCATATGCTCTCGCCATCTGCACCCCAGCATCTGACGCCATCTGCTCGAGCAGCTGCTCGGGCAGATGGCACGACTTCCGGCGCAGAAGTAACCAAAACACACTACTCCTTTCCACACAACTCTTTAAATCGTTCAAATGGCATATCCGCACTGACATGGTCATAATATATGTGTTTTAGGTTGGTTTCATCCTGTTTAAATACAATTAACATGTTTGCATTGTCTCTAATGAGCTGTTTCGGTATTTTGCTGTAAGTTTGACCAATATAAATGCTATCTATGTTGTTATGTCGACCCATGGCGAAGTAATTCCTTATTGTATTTTGATTTTCACAAGATACATCGTCAAATATGAATACTGAGAATGGTTTAGCCTCTTGCGGTTGCATGACACTCTTGCTTGCGTTAAATCTAAAATATTTAACTTCAGGCACATTATTGAGTATTTGTTCCAATAACTGATATTTTGGTTGTTGTAGTGACTTTGAAAATACATATAAATTATTAAAACGTAAGCCTTTAGGGTTTGTAATCAAATTGAATACTACATTTGTTTTTCCACAATTGGAAGGACCGGTAACCAAACAACGCACCGTGTTTGGTAACAAAACACCATGTTTCCCAGTATTGAATTGAGAACCATCCACTGTGAGTTCATCTATATTATTAATAGTAAAATTGTCTTTTTGCGGTATTATCTCCATCCTTTGTAAAGGTTCAACCCAAAATGATGCTCTATCATTATATTAGATCCTTTTTAGGTATCCAAGAATCTTCCGTCTTATTAAATCCTAACCATCGTACTTTAACCTTATCTTTTTTCCGTTGCAACACCTTTTCTACTAGATATACATCACCTACTGTTGATTTTAACATTTCATGTCCATAAAACCCTCCTTCCAGCAATTGTCCTTTATTATCTTTTAAAATGTAAGTTTCTGGTATTGTAGGTTGCACCTTAAATACAGTAAATACCTCATTTGTCCAGTTTGGAAGATATCTTTTACTGAATACACCTTTGTATTTGCTTATTCGCACTTTATCACCAACATTAAACCTTTTAGGCTTTAGTTTTTCAACTTTTGGTTTAGTATTCATTTTTATACGTTTTAATACAAGTTTTTCATTTTTATTAGTCACCTGGCTAGGTTTCATACCGATAGTTCTATGAAACTTGTTATTGTAATCGCTTATAAGTTTTGGTAACATATCAATCCATACGTGTGATCTTCTGTTGGAAAACATCTTATACATCGCACCTTTTAAAGTTCTGTTAAATGTTTCAATTATTGATGCTTTTACCTCTGAATTGGTTGAGTAATGGTTAATGTTGTGTTTTTTCATTAAATTTGCAAATTCCTTATTAAAATATTCTTTTCCATCATCAGTTTGTAAATGTTTTATAGTATGTTTGTCTCTTTGTATAGCTGTTTCCATTGCTTTTGTAACACTTTTGCCACTTTTATCTTTTAGTGGTAAAGCATCTGCCATTTTTTTTAAACAATTAATAATAGTCAATATGTATTTAAATCCTCTATTTTGTTTACTATAAGGAATCATTTCGATTAAATCCGCTTGATATAAATCATTTATTCCTTTTATCATTGTATTTCTTCGTGGAAACTTTCTTCTTGCAGGTTTATGAAGTTCGTTGACAATTTCTTGCTTCAAGTCCTTCATATTGCAGGTTTGAATGTTTCATGTATCACATGTATAGTCACAATGAATGTTGTCTTAAATATTTACATCATTTATATAGGTCAAGGTCATCCAAACTTGTGTAAAAAATGGGGAACACGGCGTTTGACTTGCCGTGTTCCCCATTTTTTTACGGAAGGAGAAAGGAATAAGGTCGAAGTTGTAGAAGGACGAAGAATAGGTTACTAGTCGATAGGGTTTAGAGAGTAGTGGCCAAAAGGAAGAGTGTGAAATTTATCCGGCATAATATGCCTTTTATCATCTCGAGCTGATAGTGCTCTTTTAACTTCAGTGACACTGTAGACCTCATGTTTAAAGCTTCTGATAGTGTTGAACGTTGCAGACATTGTAGAATCTTCAAACAAGCAGGTCTTGTAATGGTCAATTGTAACATGTTTCTTCAAGTAAGATGTTTTGACTCCTTTAGCTTTCTTCACTGTCGGTATGTCATTTTCCTTATACATCTTGAAGGAATATAGTTTGGACATTAGCGCAACTATTTCCTCCAAAGGTATTCCATTTGCTTCATCTTTAAATTTTCCGATTACTTTTTTATTCTTATCATTGTAATTCGGATGGTTCTTCGGATAGTCAGAGAAGTCAAAGTCGTCTTTGTATGGGAAACTCCTTAGATCTTCATACATGTCCAAAGTCTTTATCCAGTAGATAAACGCGTCGGTATCCATGTATGCAACTCCAATGTTGTCTCTTCCGTAGTGTTTAACCATTTTGTTGTAATGGAAATCATACATCAGAGTTTTACTTATATCCAAAATAGACATTCCAATGTATAACAGACGATCCATCACTATTGTTGTTTTATTCATACTGACAGCAACTAGATTTTCGTTTATAATCATTGACGTTCCGAAATTTGGTTTTTGCACTAATTTTTCCAATTTCCTAGGATCACTCACTAATTTTACATTTTTGTGTTTTCTCTTGTTCTCCAAGGTCTTCCCAAAGATGGCGTTGTTCATTAATTTGTAGAAGTCGTTTTCAAATGCTGTTGTCGCTGCAGCTCTTCTTGTAGTGTTGGAATCGATATATGGTTTCAACCAACAAGACTGGGTGAATTCAATTGCTCTGTGAATTTTCACTATACGTAGACCCAATTCAAGTGCTTGTTGAACTACCCAGTAGTGTGCCACATATCGACTCTTATTCTCCAAGGTCATCATCAGCTTGGGCCATCTTCCTGTCGGTGAAACTTCAGTCTTGGCTAGGAGAGGCAGGTCGTAGTGATGGTCGTGAAGGTGTTCCGGATATTCAAAATCACAGTCCAAAATATAGCCTGTTTGACCATCTTTTGGAATCCGTGATATGTCACCGATGGTGGCCGGGTCAAACCACTTGAAGTCTGCGTAGGGAAGTGGATTTGACATCGCCCAACCATAGAGGTTGTTCGCATCAAAATATCCAAGGTAGAGTGATGGTTGTTGCTCCTCGAAGTTGGGGATATACTTGTTGTTGGCCTTAACATGTCTGGTCACAGCTTGAGTCAAACCACCTCGTACACCTGATTCAATCATGAGGACCATGTCGATGTCCGTGAGAAGCTCCAATCGACAGTTAGTTGACTTAAGCATAGCTTGCCATGCTAATCCTGGAGATGTGTATGAGTGTAGAGGGTCCAGTCCATAGGCGGAGAAGCAGGTGTTTCGAAATTCTTCCATCACATCGCACAGCAGAGTTACATCCAATTTTATGTAAAAGTCGGAATATTCCCCTAAGGTTTGAATGTTTAGTTGGTTCCAAACATTACAAGCATGATTGTAGTCTTCAACGGTGATTGCACTTTCATTTACCTTGCTATTGAAGGCTTCAATCGGTGGCAGACTGGTTTCTTCAAATTTTTCTGCAGAAGTTATGTAATCATAGGGGAACACTCCTTTACGCATTACTAAGTCCAATTTATCTTCAGGTACAATTTTGCTGGTTTCTTTTAGATCTTCTCTTCTTAGGTTCTCAGACAATTTGCTCAAACTAGATGACATAAATCTATAAGAGTCTACGAAGCGAAGTTTAATTTTACCTACTGTTTTTGAGAAACTGATGTACTTCTCCAATGTTTCAGCTAATACTTCGATTTTTCCATCATCTCGTCCTAACTCTGGGATAATGAAGTGGGAGTCATAGCCGCTAAGATTGTGTAACACGACAGGGATAAAGTTTGGCAGTTTGTAATTTATATTGCATGAATTACAAGCAGGTCCTCTGTATAACCCTGTGAGGTGATCATGATCTCTTACTTTTTGATTTTCTTCACTGAAGCTCTTCTTGCATAGATAACATCTTGTTGCTGAAATGTATTCTCCTTGTTGATTTTCGTTCAAAGGTTCCATGGGTAAAACATTACCGTATAAGCGTTCCGCCTTTTCAGCAATGTCATACAACTGGTCTACAAAATACTTAGCAGCTTCTTCCCCACGGTAGAGTATCGGAGTGGATGTTAAGCCATAGTCTTGCAATTGTTCTTCAGGCAAAGTAGATTTCACCAATAAGCAAAAACTGTTAGGTTGATGCAATTGATATTTGGTTCTTCTAGTTACTTCACCATCCGGAAGTTCCTGCGGCACTAACGTGGATTCAAAGTCAGCGTAGATAACTAGTGGAATCCGGTATTGGTGAACTGTTTTATTGAACTGGACAAATGCTTTAGATGGTGGTGGCAGACTAATCTTCACTTCATAGTTGTCATTACAAAGCCACTGGTGTTCCGATAACCACTCCGATCCTCCACGTCTCAAGTCTTTATTTGTGAAACAAAAGCATCTCTTACATACTGTTACTCTAATTTTATTTTTAGTCACTTGTCGTCCAACCAAAGTTTCAAAGTTCTTGATGTAAACATAATGTGATATTTCACCTTTGGTCAATAGCAGCAAATCTGTATGATTTTGATGTTCAGTCTTTGTAACTCGTAACGGGTATACGTTATTTGATTCGTCTAAACCAAACACATTAACTGAAACTCCTGGGTTTTTTCTTTCAAATTTAGCAACATCATTAAGACTAACAGGATATGACATACCTTGGAAGTTATAGCGGTGTTGAACAGCTTCGTATGCTATGCTAGGTCTAATGGCATTATGTCCCACATATTTTGCTAACATTGCATACCGGAAACATTCATTATCCTCATTTTTCACATTGACACATGATCTTGTATCTCGGATCACCTTTGGTAGAGGGATAAAGCTGCTACCCCTCATACCATATCCATGCTTGTGAACCCTCACATCCATACCTTCAATTGATGATAGCGTCCAGCCGGATCCTCTTCCTTCATGTTCTTGAAGTTTCACTAGCAGTTCAACCAAACATTCTTCTAAAATTTCGTTGATATCAGATGTGGTTGTAAGGGTTCGGTTTTTAGCAATGAATGCTCTTGGTGAGTTTTCACCATCGGTATTAGTAAAAATAGCCTCCAACACCAATCCAAATTTAATAAAGTTCAATCTTGCCAATTCTTCCATCAATGTTTTTACAACTAGTTTTTTAGCCTGATTTATAAAATTTTCCAATTCTAATTGCACATTATTAATTTTGAAATGAGTTACAACTGGTCCTGGCAAGGCTGTGGTGCGCAGTTGTCTTATATCTTCCACTTCTTCTGTATCCTCTTCTTCCATATCCTCTTCTTGGTCACGCAGTTGTCTTACATCTTCCACTTCTTCTTCCGTATCTTCTTCTTGTTCTTCCATTTCCTCTTCTTGAATAAATCCTCCAGCTATAGATGGTCCAGCTCCGGCAAATTGAATAACACTCGGTCTTTTTCTTTGCATTAACTGTAGATAGCTAGAATAGTCGTCCATCTGCTTCTGGTGGTTTTCCAAAAACCGATCAATCGCATCCAAGTATTCTTCACTTACTACAATCTCTTCTTTTCTGTCCTCTTTATGATGCAATTCTCGGTGTAAAACAAAAATATCTTCGTCTTGGAAAAACTCACCACAAACATCGCAAAGAGCCATTTTTACAGTTTGGCTTTGAGTGTGCACTCGGAGAATGTCAACGCAATAATGAGCGGCACACTTGGGCGCGCCCTTTTATAACGGCGATGGAGGAGTGGGGGAAAAGTGGACTATAGGTCAAGGTCACCGTTGGAAAACATTGGATTAAGATCGACTTAAACAAACACTTTAAATAAATATATCAACAAGCGTTAAGTTATATAAATAAGGTTTATATTCAATAAATTGTTAAAAGATCAGGTCTTAAACACATTTATTTCATAAATGGTTTCTGGACTACTGACTGCACTATAATATTCATAAAACATGTAGTATTATGAATAATGTCACGAAATAATCATGTTTTTTACAACCTGTGATGGTTTTAATAAGAAATGCAGTTTGTACTGCAACCATTGCGGGTTTTATTCATACCCACACGATCACTTCTTGTCTCAGTCCAAGGTCACCCTCTACTTCAACTTCTAGGTCAGCAGACTTTAACTCTAGCGAACCATCGAACTGCTATACCAATATACTAACAGTAAAATTTTCTAATTGTTGGCTCAAACCTGGAGGTACTTCATTTACATCTACGAAAATATTCTAAGTCCAGAGGGGTGGGGACGGGGGCGGGGGTGCAGGGGCGGGGGCGGGGGCGCAGGGGTGGGGGCGGTGGGCGGGGGGTGGCAGGGGCGGGGGGGTGGGGGCGCAGGGGCGGGGGCGGGGCGGGGGGTGGGGGCGCAGGGGGGGGATGCAGGGGCAGTCTTTACTATATTTAGGTCAAGGTCACGATAAAACTTTAAAAAATAAAGCCCCACCTGGGGCATTTAGGTTGACATCGCTGTAGTCTCCTAAGAGACCCAACTATGGACAACAGCAGAATTGTATGTTAGTAATACCTAACCATTAGAAGTTTTGAAAACTACTGTATTTAGGTCAAGGTCATTAAAAATATTAAAAAAATAAAGCCCCGCCTGGGGCATCTAGGTTGTCATCGCTGAAGCCTCCAAAGAGACCCAACTATGACAACAGAAAACATCCAATGTTGTCTGACCTTCACCACGCAAGAGTTTTAAGCATTTACTGCATTGCTAACAAATAACTTTTTCAATAGCTAACAAAAGTCATTTACATAATTTTGAGAGAGGTTGAAGACAGCCCTAGTGGCTTACGTCCTCGGTCCGAGTGCAGAGGCCGCCGCAATTTTGCCTGCCAGCGTACAAACAGACCGGTTCCCAACCCAGCCGCAATTTTGCATGCCTGAGAGGACCCATGCTAACGTTGGTATAAAATGATTTTACACGGGGGCCTACTCCCGTTCCCTATTTTTAATATTTAAGTTTAGCAATGCAATAAATTTTTATAACTCGTTACTAGGTCAAGGCCACACGAACATTAAAAAATTTCGGCCCCCGTACATCCATGGCGAACCATGAATGTTCGGGGGCCTTGGGGACAAAAACACAAATATCTAACAAAAATTCATTTACATAATTTTGAGTTTCCAGAAGGGAAACAGAGGTTGAGGACAGCCCTAGTGGCTTACGTCCTCGGTCCGAGTGCAGAGGCCGCCGAAATTTTGCCTGCCAGCGTACAAACGGACCGGTTCCCAACCCAGCCGCAATTTTGCATGCCTGAGAGGACCCATGCTAACGTTGGTATAAAATGATTTTACACGGGGGCCTACTCCCGTTCCCTAAATTTAAATTTAATTTGAGCTGTGAAAAAAGCTCAAGGGGGAGTGCTAAAACAAGCGTATACATATTAAATAAATATAACACAGAATAAATTAATAAATAAACACATATAAAGAAGTATTACAGAATAAGTTTGGGGACAAAAACTCAAATAGCTAACAAAGTTTCATTTACATAATTTTGAGAGAGGTTGAGGACAACCCTAGTGGCTTACGTCCTCGGTCCGAGTGCAGAGGCCGCCGCAATTTTGCCTGCCAGCGTACAAACGGACCGGCTCCCAACCCAGCCGCAATTTTGCATGCCTGAGAGGACCCATGCTAACGTTGGTATAAAATAATTTTACACGGGGGCCTACTCCCGTTCCTTGAATTTAAATTTAATTTGAGCTGTGAAACAATCTCAAGGGGGAGTACTTATTCTGTAATAACATTCTATAATATAACACACTTACGGGATGAGTTGAGCTCAACATGGTAAATGCTGGAACAAGCTTATACACATTAAACACATTAAACACATAGGTTACAAGTATAAAACAATTCTTAACACCAGAACGCAAGCGCAATATCTTAGAAATAATACAAGTCTTAAAACTAATACAAGTCTTAAAACTAATACAAGTCTTAAAACTAATACAAATCTTAAAACTAATACAAGTCTTAAAGTTACATTAGACTTCGCTAAACAGTGCAAGGCGCCTTTCAGTGTTTAGTGATGCCCATGGCGGTCCGTCCCGATCGTTCACGTTCAACGCTCGGGAGCGGACTGCGAGGCGGCTGTGGCCGGGCCGCCTTATATCCCCACCGGTCGCTCCACGTCACTACGTCATGGGGCGGAGGCGGCCGGCATGGGGCGGTGGTGGGGCTCGCCCCTCGGGGGGGGGGGTTCGCCCCTCGGGGGGGGGTCCGCCCCCCAACAAAATGGAGACGGGGGGGTTCGCCCCTCGGGGGTGGTTCAAGGTCACCGACTACACTTCTACAAGTCTGGTTTAAAGTGACCCACTACACTTATACTCTAAGTCTGAGTGTCTCAGAAAAAGTAAAATGTAAAATTTTCTAAGTGTTGGCTCAAACCTGGAGGTACTTCATTTACATCTACGAAAATATTCTAAGTCCAGAGGGGCGGGGGCGGGGCTCGCCCCTCGAGGGGGGGGGTTCACCCCCGACAAAATGGAGACGGGGGGGGGGTTCGCCCCTCGGGGGTGGTTCAAGGTCACCGACTACACTTCTACTCTAAGTCTGGTTCAAAGTGACCCACTACACTTATATTCTAAGTATTGGCAGTACCCCCACCATAGTTGAGTCCCTATGCTACACGACGGTGCTTAGCCAGTGTGTCTCAGGCTTGCATGCGGTAAGCATCGCTGTTCTCCAACTCTATACATGTAAGTATTTTTACAAGTTTTGAATCTAGGTCAATACACTTTAACTCTGGGACAATATCGACTTGTAGTATTTCTGTGTTTTGACTCGAGGTCATCACACTTTAACTCTAGCACGTCGGTTATCGTACCAGAGGTGCTCAATAACCTAACTTGTAATGTTTAGGGTGGCGTTTGCACGCCACGTGGTATCGCCATGAATGTCCCGTCCAAATTTTAAGTTAGATTAATTTTACTGTGATCTTTTCCATTTCCAATTCGTTTTGACTAAGAGTGAGATGTCGCTTTATAAAATGGTATTTCTCTAAAGTTATTGGGGATTGCAGGACTACAATTACTTTATTTATACGACTTTTCACCTTAGAGTTTAACAGAACTTCCACTTTAACTTTTCTTCCTTGACCCTCACAGCCTAATCTGTACAGTAAGGTTTCTTCTAGTGCCAACTCGGGCCTAGAGAACAGTGTGTTAACTGTAGGACAGCTCATGGTGAAGTGATGCGATACCACAGTATACAACCTCACCTTCCCCCACCACTGTGACCTTCCCCCACCACTTTTCCCTTGGCTCATGCGCTACTAACAGTCTCTCAGTATTGTGCAAACTTTTGTGAGGGGAAGCCAAGTCGCGGGACACTTTGGGTAAGAAACTTAGCCGTGTTAAGTCTTTATTAGTTGCTCACTGTCAACCACTCAAGGTCAAGCGGGTTTCAACTCTAGCTAAGTGGCGAAAACTGTTGCGCGGACACCCTAAGTTTTATACCAAACAGACTAATGTAAGTTTTACTGATGAAGTTTTGGTTAGAATATTGGATGAAATGACTTTTCCTTGCAAAGTTCAGTTAGTTACTCCCATTCCTGACAATTTCGGGTAGTTCAAGGTCACCACACTTAAATTCTGGCAAATACACATTAAACTGTTGTACTAAGAGTAAATTTTTCTAAGTGTTGACTCAAATCTGAAGATTCTTTAGATACATCTTTAAAAACAATCCTAAGTCCCAAGTTTACAGTCAACCTCAAGGTCATCACACTTTAACATGTAAATTTAAGGTAGCACCGAAACAGTGCTACCTGACTTGGCATTTTTAACTTTCCCAGGGTCATCGCAATTCCCCCACCACTTCCCATATACCTAGAGTGCGCGGGGCCGGACAGCCAGTCGCTCGGTGTCTGTCGTGGGGTGCACATCGCGGTTGCAGTAATGGTTAAAGTAAGGCTTTTGGAACAGTTCAAGGTCACCCGAGCGGTGTCACATGACGGTTTAGGCAGAGTCACGTTGCAAACTTCAAGTTTCCCCATCACTTTTGCTGTTTCTCATCGCAAATTCGCTCCAAGTCGTCAAGGTCACGATAACCTGACTGAAACTCGGAGCGTAGTGCGAGAAACAGCAAAAGTGCCAAAAAATTTTAGGTTTCAGCGTGACCTTGACCTTTGTGAGATCGATGACGTCATCTTGGTGACGTAAGGGGTGAACGCGTCATCAGCACGTCATTTCTGTGACGTCATGGGTGTGACGTCATTGGTGATGACGTCATCGATGATGCAATCGATGACGTCATCGATGGGGTCATTGACCTCGATGACGTCATCGATGACGTCATCCCTCAGGTGACCTTGAACTGAGCCAAAAGCCTTACTTTTGCACTACTCACGACAATTGATTCAATTGCTTATTTACGACCAGGATATCTTCTTATGTTTGAATTTCAGCATATTGCATAGGGGTTTTGAATGAAATAAACTTTTCATCATACTGCACGAGGAACAGCTGTTTTCTGGTCTGTATTTAGTCCACAATGGTGGCCTTTTCTGTAGCGATTTAAAAGTGCACCGAAAAAACATCTGTTAATTTTTTTTTCGTGTGCTAACCTCAAATTTTTGTTTTTATTTCAAGTAAAAATCATACTAATCCAAAACAAATAAGGCGAATGTAAACAAAAACTACTTGCAGACTACAATTTCACTGCAGGATTTTGACATTTCTTTAGTTTCACGTAGGCCTATATATAAACTAATTATAAGGGATATTCAAATTAAGATGGAAGTCAACTGCTAAAAGTAAACAGATGATGAAATTTTTATTAATTTACTTTTAAATGAGTTATCCATTTTATATTTTTGCAGTATGATGAAAAACGTTGTCCATCACTCGGACGGAAAATGTTTTTTCTGTGCATAATCGCCATTTCCGCGATTGCGCACAGAATAAAGCCACTTTCCGTCCTAGTGATGAAAACTACTATTCCTAATGATGTCATCTCCAGCTGATGCTTTTCCTGAGTACATTGGTCGGGTTCACACCGCATCCACCGCAACCGGGATTTTGATAATCACGTGACAAATATCAATGGTCACGTGAAAAATACCGGTGGATCCTAGTGATATCATTTTGCTGCCGTCTTATGAACTTACCGGGATTTTGATTGTTGAAGTTCACGTGTCTTTTTTGCTAACCGCAAAAAATCCACCGAATCCCGGTTGCGGTGGGTTGCGGTGGATAAACGTGAACCCAACCAGTATTTTAATATTATGCTTAAACGTGATATATGCTGATAATTTGCTAATAGATTCAAACAGATCCCTACTTTTAAAGTATATCTTACTGGAAAAGTATCGGACCAAATGTATGAAAGATGGCAGTTATTAGTTTACAGTAATAGCAACAAAACTATTTTTGTAATTTTTGTGATTTTTTTAATTTGGTCATAAGCAGTCTTTACAAAATTAGTAATTACTAGTGGCTCATAGGGGCAAAAGCCCCTAATCATAAAATTGAAATGGCATGAACCATAGCTGATTGCCAGTCATTCACTACGAAAGTTTCCAGAAAATTTTTATTTAAATAATATTTTTACAATACCGTTTGAACAGACCATTCGCTCCCAATGCACTCTTTACAATCCTGTACTTCAAAGTAAAGCTTTACTTACAGTCAGCCTAAAGATGTCAAATGTTGTTATTTGCGGGACATGTTTCGAACCATTTGAACATCTTGACATCTTTTCGAACATTTGACATCTTTAGGCTGACTGTAAGTAAAGCTTTACTTTGAAGTATATATCAGGTGTCAAGGCTGTAGTAATCAAATAATTAATCCTGTACTATTGGGCCACCCATTTGTAAATGCTTCATTTTGTCTTTTGCTAAACTTATATCGATCTTTGAAAATAAATTTTGAAAGAAGTAATAATTTCTTCCATCTATGACGGCTTTTTAATACAATATAGAAAAGCGGCAATGAGAAAAAAACATGGCGGATGTTCAGTACCCATTTAAGAGTCAATAAACTTTCAATACTTTATTTCCCCTTTCATTGTCTTTTTTGTCCCCTAAAATTAAATGATTTTTTTAGCAACTATCCGATTTTTATTATTTTTTAGTCACTAAATATAAACACAGCGCCTCAAAATAGATTATCTTCTCTTACTGTCAATATTCGTCCGTCCTAATAAAAAATCTTGACTCTGTGTAAACAGAGTAGACTTTTTTTTAAATCACTATACGTGGAGAATCTTTAAAGAAGAATATTACAGAAAATAATCCTTTTAATAATTTTCTCATTTTGTTGCAATGTTTTTGACCTGCTACATTTCCCCCTAGTATGCAAGACAAACGTCTCTTCTATAATTCTACAATCTATGAAAATGACCAAAATGTTTCTGGGAAATTCAACTAACAGAATACCAACACTTTGTTGAATGATACACTTTAAGTTTCAGTTAATGTATCATCGTCACTCAACATGATCCTTTACACTTTTCGTCTTAAAATAAACCAAAACATGTTTAATGTAATAAATGCAGGCGTTCCTCAAACCACAATTCATCACCCATTGCGTCCCTATTACGATCAATGTATTTTATGATTTTCATACACACTCAGTTTTTTTACAATTTAAATTATTATAACAACAGTAAAAATCAGCAGTCAATTTGTAATAGTTTGTAAGGTTGGTAACGCAATTTTTTTAAGTAGAACTTTTAGTAGCTCAAAGTTGCTCAAAGCCACAAAACGTCTTATTATAGTATTACAACTCTTGGTATATTTTTGTCATTTGGTTATTAAAAATTCTTCACTCAATACTATCATCTGGTCTCTCGTTTTAAAATCAAAACTGTAACATATGTTTTAATGTATACACAAAGCACACTTTTTTCGAATCCCTATGCTATTCTTATGAAGGACGTTTTACGCGATTTTTCATTTCCTGTTAACATTAAGGACACGCCGATAATTTTCCCTTTCGTATGAGACCGAGACCTTTAATTTGAGAACCTTTTCAACCTTTCTGCAATTTGTATAACGCTCGCAGTTTTGCGCAATAAATTTCGCTTACCTAATTATTCATTTAGATATAAATAGATTGCTTCTCTGGGTGTGAATTATTTTATCATCTTCACTCAACATTATCATCTGTGTCCCGTTTGAAAATTAAACCATAACACATGTTTTAATGTACACAAAGCAGACGTTTTTCGAATCCCCTTGCTATTCTTATGGAGGACGTTTTACATTATTTCTCATTTTCTGTTAACATTATGGATACGCCGATAGTTTTCCCTCGTGTATGGGACCGAGACCTTTAATTTGAGACCCCTCCCATCATTTGTATAATTCTCACAATTTTGCTCAAGAAATTTCGCTTACAGAATTATATATATAGATCATTATTTCCAATGTTCAAAACGTTAAAATATGTGACAGTTTAAAATATTTATTACAATTTAATTTTAACTCACATTTCCAAAATTATATTTAAAAATCTAAAGTAGTATAATTAACTGAAATGTACAATTGAGAATTAATAAAAAATACCAATAATAATTTTGAAAATAATATGTTATTATTTTGGATGGTAATGTGAATATGTAGTCATCTGTCAACGACAAACCAACTCTGTTTCCTGTAAATATTTTTCATTTTGTAGCTTAGCAGTAAAATAGTAGACTCTGTTAGTAATAACTTACCAACTTTACAGGGCCATTCCCCGAGATATAAATATTCATTTCATTGGACGTTATCCAGCTGGGCAGTTGGAAAACACGAATTATTTTTCACCACCGGCATAACAAACTTAATAAATTACCCTAAAGTAACTAATGTTTGAGAAACATAGAATTTTTTTCAACTTTCCTGAAAAGGCAATAAATGATGATTTGTTTGAGTTAAATTAAAAGTTTTGAAGAAAATCTAGAAACAATTAGCTCCTTCCTGAAGTTAATTATTGTTTTCTGTATCATTGTAAGATTTTAGTAGTGACATAAAAAACACATCAATGTAATAATTTAAAATAATATATAAATGAGCATTCATAGTATTTTAATATATTTTGAGTATTCTGAGGTCGCTACTTCATAAGACTTTTCTTATTATAACAAGTTTTCTATTTTTTACTAAAAACGTAAATGTGGTGAGTTTTTTAAGTTGCTTGTTTTACAAATAAAAAATCTTTAACCCTTGTTATGCTCAAAATTAAATTTATTTAATATTTGTATGTCATACAATAGATATTACATTTACAAGTTTTAGTTTCGTTCTGGAACATTTACATTTTTAGATTTAGTTCTGGATCTCAACAGAACCATTTACATTATTGCCTTTAAGTAAAGCTAAAACAATTGGTAGTATCTATATATATAATACGTGATGCCCCTTTTTTGTTAACGCTTCTCCTCCCTTATTTCTGGACCAATTTTAAAGTTTGAGGTGTCAAAAGAATGGTCTCAGTTCGTAGTTTTGCAATAAGGTTTTAGATTTTTGATATTTTAATTCTGAAGCTCACTGGAAGCTCTCAAAGTTCATTTTTTGTCCATAAGATTAACATGGGGTACAATTTATTTTGAATTGCTAAATAAAACAGCTGTTGATAGTTGAACAAACAAACACATATGTTAAAAGCTGAATAGAAACAAGGAATCTAAACAAATGAAGACAAATAATCCCTTTATTTATTTTAGATTCCTTGAATAGAAGCAAATTGAACTGGTACTGAAATATCAACACAATTTCAAATTTTAATACGAGGAGTGTCTAATCTGGGGATTTAACCTTTTCTCAAAATGTAGCAGGTATATTTTGCTTGAAAGTTTTATTCACGCGTATTTGGTTCACAAAAATAATTTTTGTAACTTAAACCTGGAAAAATTCATTTTTTTCTGAAAACAATTTTGGAAATTGAAGTTTTTGACATGGGTCTTATTGGTTGTCCGACTGGTATTGAAACAATAATGAAAGGTAACAAATACTAAAATAGAACACTAAATCTGTGTGCATGGGTTTTCAAACTGCTGTAAACTATAAGGAAAAGGGATATTTGGTTGTAAGTGTAATAACCTTTTTATTTCCTATTATAGTAGGTATAAACATGTTTTATGCACAATGCTACACATATTTAAAAAAAAAAACCTGTGTAAAAGACAACATTTAAAAGTTTTTTTACCTCCAGTATAGAAAACAAGCTTATTACAAAAATGGTTTTTATAAAGAAAAATGTTAACCAAAATAAAAATGCCACTAAAAACAAAATGGACCACACCAACAAAGATGTAGATTCTCTTAATTTGTTTGATTTCTTTATTTAAATTTTGTAATGTCATGGAAAGTTAAGTTAAAGAGGATATAGGCATAAATAGTAATGTGGACTCATACACTATGTCACTGACTACCTCATACAGTAGTACTACAAAAACTGCCGCAGTGAGTGCTGCATAACTCATACAGGGCCGGGGAGTAATGAAATGTTGGTTTTATTCTTTTGTCATTTACGTTTTATTTTTTATGAAATATGTGGATTCAACATCTGTGAATTTATTCTAAATTTTATAGGAGGGTTTAGACAAAGATCCTAAGACATATCGGCAAAAGAACAACTACGTAATCTCAGCTAATTTAGACCTAAAAGAACGAGCACCACATCTCAGCACTATCACATTGGGAAGTTGGAGAATTGGTAATGAAGATCGATCTGATTTTTACTATAGCGACATTTTTTTCAAAGTATTACCATGGATCAAGGTTTGATCACCCGGTACTCTAATAAATGCAGCGCATTGCGCTGCACGGGCCCCCTAGTAATGTTATAAAAATATAAAAATAAACAAAATATTTGCTGAATACTATGTTGTTTAACATAACATTCGTTTGCAGAGAAGAGTTTGGGCTTGAACCAAGATTAATTAAATTGTAATTTCCATTGTAAATTATTTGTGTTCCAGATTAAAATAAATACTTTAATTACTTTTCTTGCAACAAGCCAAACTGTTTGGACCTAGATAATATATATATTTTTATGACAAAACACATGCATTTTGTATATTACCACGCAACAACTCCTTTTAAAAATTATAAAAATAAAACAATTTCGTCACCATTTAAAAATGTCTTTAATTTAAGAAAATAGATGTTACGGAAGAAGCTTTGTATGAGCATAATTTTAGGCAACTGACTAACGGATTAGTATAAATTGTTGGTGGTTACAAAATACTCTGATGGTACTGTATTATACGCTGCATTACTTTATGGTACACAGTGGTGTGGGTCGTCTGCAATAGTGGTGAAATTATGTCTAATGAAAGTAAAACCTTTGAAATGTTTTGGATAATTATAAGGAATTCCAGTATCCTTTCTAGTAATGTTACACAGAGTTACTAGGAGATATGTATAGTTTATAATGATCAGTGTATTTAAATTCTTTATGTTGAATTAAACAAAACAAAACTATACAACTAACAGCTAACAGGTTAGGTTCCTAAGAGGTCGGGGACAAACAATGGGTCACCTACTGGCAATGCTGTGTAATGCACTCATAATTGTATCAAATAGTTTTTATTGAAAATCATATGTTAAAATATTAAGTTGATTTATTTTAAAATAAAATTCTAAAGAAGATAAGTCTTGACATAACTAACATTATATAAAACTAAAAATTAATATTGAAAACATACCCAGATGTAAACAAACTTCAGAGTGTCGAGGTAGAGAACTGGAGTGTTACCCAAACAGGTATCATTCTCCAAGACGAATGATAGTGCATCATAAATAGTACTGTTTTCTAATATGTTCGCCAATTTTCTGAAGCAAAATCAACATATCCTTTTTCTTTCTATTATTTCTATTTTAAACTCCAAAGAACTAGTGTACCCACGCACTTTACTTCCCTGTCCTATTTGTAATACTGTGCCAATTATTGCTAAAGAAAATTAACTCATAAAATAAAAATTGTTCTGAATTAATAAGTAAAAACTCTTTGCCAAGACACTGCCCATAATTTGTGTAATTGTATGATATAAACTATATACGAGTATTTCTGTCTTTAATAAATGCAAATTATTTTTAATTGACTTTATTTAATGCCATCAGAGAAAAAAATCACGCAATAATACAAGTATTACAAATAACTCTAAACTATTTACCCCTTTAAGGGATGCTATTAAATTATTAATAAAAACTCACCTGGTAGTTGGACGATTCTAAAAAGGATACTGTTGTTGGGTTGGTCAGTATTCGGTGAAGACCCAGTTTGTATATGGACAGTTCTGGGAAGGACATAAGCGTGATGTTCGGCAAAGACTCGATTGGTGGACAGATGATTCTGATAAAGACAATGTCGGGATGGAGGTCAGTTCATTTTGTGTAGAGACTACAGTCGGTCGGGGGCATATTCCAGGTTTGGCAACATTGCTTGGGTTTAGAATCAAATAAACATAAAATTATCCTCATGAATAACTTGAATTCGCAGGCATAACATGTTTAAAAAATAAATTCAATTTCTTAAATTAATTTTACGTATAATCGATATATTAATAAATGTGAATCCAGTAATTTTAGCTACCTATTCCTAAAACTGAAAATGTTTAATGACAATTTTTTTGTTACCAAGGTAATTAAAAACAAAAGAAAGGTTGTGTATTATAGATGAGCAGAATCCAGTTATAATTCACGTCGGCCCCCAAGGCTACGCCCCACAGGCTTTCAAAGTTTCCATGTTAATCTTATGGGAGAAGGATAATTGAATGAATCATTAGCTGCTGTAATAACAAATGGTAGCAATTGAGGAAGAACAGATGTTTCATTTATAAAACATTCTAAAACTAATTGGCTCAAATTCAACAAAATTTGTGGTCGAATTTCGACCAGTGGGCGATCACTAGTTATTCATAATTATACTATTGTAACTGTAAGTATTCTGTAATAATTATATTGAGTCCTTCAAGTGACCTGAACTACGTGAGATTAAGGCCCTTAACAAACTGAGTATTGGGAAGTAAACAATATTACAAGTAGCAATTAGCATCATCTCAATAGTCTCGGACTACTGAAGGTGTGGATTGACGATGTACGAGATGACAGAGAATCTGCTCGGACACAACTATACTTGTTACATCCTAATGGTTGCTGACAGTGATCAAACATACCCTTAAAGTTGTGCATTTGGAAAGTACCAGATCCTTTGAAATTTCGCTCGAAGGTCCAGTACGACGACAATATTTAAATATTCTTAAAGGCATTTAACTTTGGGAGTAAAAAAATTTGTTTTCATTAAGAATTTGTTAATTATTCAACAACATAAATGCTCCTGTCGCATCATATCTGATTTTAATCTCAACCGATGCTAACGTTTAAGATTTTTTCTGATTCCTTGTGGACTGTCCCTCCTTGGAGGTTCAAGGTCAATAAGTGCGTTGGGAGGTCTATACTCTAAGATTCAAAATCAGTTTTCAAAGTTTAATTTTGTTAGTTAAATGTTTTCCCACATACTATTCCGTTTCCAAACTTTTCTTGTAAGTATATGGATATATGAAATGAACGAATAGGGTTTTCGGATCTGGGTACCTCAAAGCGAAAAGGTATCATGGTGTTAGGTCTGACATGACCACTACCGTTATAGCGTATTCCCTATGGTGAATTCGCAAACAAAAATAGATCGGTCAAAATAGTACGGGAAATGTTGTTTCAGACAATATCTCTCGCGCACCAGTAGACTGAGGGCCAAACGTTATCCATAACATATTATTCAGTTTCTACTCGATATGCTCACAATCCCTGTTGTTAGTGGGTTATCCAATGTATGAACAAACCACTGAACCATAAACATTTCTTTGTGATGATTTCCTCCTCTTTCACCGTTAGATTCTTTGGGCTGTATATGTCTCAAAAGGATTCAGTCTTTCAAACGGATGTATCACAATTTTGAATTACCTTGTAACAAATACCCCCCGTCGCAGCAGACCTGCGTACTCAGCGAATTTCCAAATTAGTAATATTAATTTTTACTAGCTAAACTTGCAAACAAAATTTCATCACGTGAAAAATAAATAGGGAAATAAATGTCTATTCTCCTTAAGATATAGGGAAAGAGTATGCAGGTATGCTGCCATGGGGGACACTAAAAGTAGGTTTTTAGCATAGAAAAAATTTATTTCGACCATATAAAGCCATATAGTAAGTTTCATCAATATCTGTCCATAAATAGAAGAGTTTGCCTATTCTCCATATTATTAACATGGGAAAAGAGTATGCAGGTTTGCTGCCATGATAAGTAAAAAAAAACAAGATTTTTACCTTAAATGGATGAATCTCAACCAAATGAAGCTAAATACTAAGTTTCATCCAAAAATATTGGTTAATAAGTGAAATATTAACACATCCTTATTCTCCATAAGATTAACATTGGAGCCCCAAAAGACAATGTACTGTCTTTAGACTTTGTAATATCTCGGTAACCAATAGAGATAGAGCAAAGCTTCAAAATACTAAATTGTGTGTGTTTTTTTAGCTAAATCCAATGGTCAAAATAAAAATAAAAATTTTTTTAAATTTACATATAAAAAATGCAAAAAACCCATTTTGGGGGTACAAAACCCCCCAAAACTACCCCTTCCGGTTGGTCGATATGTCTGGTTTTCGAACTCATCCGAATAAACGTAGGATTACACATCTCTACCAAATTTGGTGACCATCTGACCATTTTTACGAGAGTTATCGTGTCTAGGAACACATACATATATATATATATATATATATATATATATATATATATATATATATATACATACATACATACATATATATAAAATTTTTAATGACTATTATTTTTGGTCTCTGGGCACCTCAAAACGAAAAAGTAACATGGTCCCGGGCTTAGGTCTTTCCATGAGACCTACAGTAATAGCTTATTCCCTATGGGAAATTCGCTAATAAATGAGATATTATATTGAAGAAATCCGTCAACTATCTCTCAAAGTGTTTTAAAACTTCGCACTCAATTTTAAATTTGCAACAACTATGTATCACAGAACAACCATGAACTAAATAACACAATCAAATTACTTTCAATAATTTCATTATTTATCATACGACTTTCCTCACTTCTTTGGCTGTTATCATGTTCCTTCTATTTTGAAAGCTTCGACCTTTCAATGCTGTAGTTGAATTGATTCTATTTTGATTTGAACATATGTTCTTATGTTTCACTATCAAAAGCTCTTATTAGTTTTAAATTTAAAATAAATTACTCTACATGTTTATGTTAATATTAGGCTATGAACATAAAATGGCTTAAAGTTCTGTCTGTGAATTTCTGAATAAAAGTATCTACAACATTATTGCAAAAACTATTAACTGAGACGAATTTTATGACACCTCAAAATTTAAAAAGAATTGATGAATAAAAAAAGTGATTCAATGCGTAAAACAATCAAAACCGCTTTACGTAAGGTATACAAATTTTAACTTTTTCGCCAAAATATAAAAACAATATAATTAAAATTATAACACAATTTTATTTAGTAAGGATTTTACTTCGTTATTAAGTATGTTATTCGTGTTTAAAACCTGAAAATGCTTATCATTATTTTTTTAATAGGATAATTAAAGTAAAACTCTATAATTATGGTATTCAGCATCTAAAATTATCAGAATACAAAACCTCCAACTTTACCAGAAATCAGAAATCAGAATCTTTATTGCCGTTACAAGTAATACAAGCATGGCATCGTCAAACATATAAACAACAGAATTATTTACATTCAAAAGTTATGATTATATAAATATTCATTTACACTGTAAAGACTTAGCTTTAACAGATAATTTGGTACAGTTTGCTTGAATTTTTTGTTATCTAAACATCTAATTTTTTGAGGCAACTCATTATAAAATCTTTTTGACTGCTCTATAAAACTATTTAACCTGAATGTTCCAAAAAACAAAATGAAAGGATAGAGAATAAAAAAAAAAAAAAAACGCTAGTAAAATTTTTTTAAAATAAGGAAAATGATATTAATATTTTACACTTAAGTGTATCCTTAGAATAAATCTAGTGTATAAAAAAATTATTCGGGAAAAAGTAAATAATTTTTGGAAAGCCAATTTCTTTTGAAATGTGTTCTATGGCATCATCCCCCACCCTTCCTCCGAAAAGTCCCCAGAAATCCCATGTGGGGATCACGCTTAAAATTCAGGGGTTGGCCCATAAGGAGTTACATTAAAATTTGATTATCAATCATACTAAATTTAAATACATTCCAGAAGTTATATATATATATATATATATATATATATATATATATATATATATATATATATATATATACATATATATATCAAATCAAAGGTCTTGAAATGTAGAATGCAATGCGGTAAACCCGACCTTAATGTACCTGTCGGGAGTAAAATGGCAGGAGTTCAAAATTTGGGATAAAATAATATTATCAAAAATTTGAAATGCAATAACTTCTGACATATTTAACTACCTTTTGAGGTCTCAACACCTTTTTGAGGTCTGGTTTTCGGCTATATACTCTCCTTACTAAGGCCTTTAAAATTATGTATAGCATGGCTATGAACTAAGAAATTTTTTTTAATTTCCTCTTTGGGACGTTCATGTAGAGGATGGTTCAATGGCAATATGATAGGCACATGACAAGCTAATCCACATTTTCAAAGGTTGTTAAAGCAAACGTTTGCCGCAAACTGCACCTCGAAAGGTTAAGTATTTCGAAAATTATTATATTTTTAAGCGTTCAGGTTAAAATTTGATTTTTATTCAAAGTTTGACAGTCTGCCGTTCTCGACTCAGGCAACCTTTTGAGATGGGGTTTGCGTCATTGAATTCGACTACTTTAAATTGACTACGAGCTTTAATTTGATGGACATAAACCTATTAGCCGACGAAAGATTTATTTCTGACCCCACGAGGGCCATCCCATCTTTTTTAGGCATGTTGCCCACTGGGGATTTCAGGGGACTTTTCTGAGAGAAGTCAGGGGATGGCATAGAACACATTCCAGAAAAAATTTGCTGTCCAAAAATTTTTTTCATTTTCCAGCCATATTTTGGCATAATTTTACTACACTAATATAATTGACTGGTCATTCCTGTCAAAGTTTGCTCGGCTGACTGGATATGATCATCGACAAAATTTCCTTTTGTATTTTAGATTAAGTAAACACTTTTATTTAAAATATGTGGGAAAATACACATTAAAAAGTATATTTCCATTCACTTTTCAGAACTTATAGACCCGAGCACCCAGCAGTTTTCCAATATCGCTTTATTATATATCAGTTTATTTGAAATGTTTATACTTAATTTTAGTTCTGTTTAATGCTTAGTATTGGATGAACTACTACAGCCTTTCCCTTTTGAGAGAAATTCAAATTATTGTTAGCATGCTTGTGGTTCAAAATCTGGTCTTGTAGGAAATGTCAAATCTCCGATTATGTTTTGTAGCAATTATGCTTTCACCCTTGTAGTATTAAATTAAAAGTTATATTCAATCATTTTAGTACGCCAACTACAGCAACATCATTTTTACATCAAAGTTATAAACTCAAAAGAAATTATAATAAAGGTACATATTGTTCTTGATGTGCACTTGTACACACTTGTGTATACCAAACTCACAACGATGAAAATTTTAAAATGCTAATAGTTTCTACTATTTAGTTTAACGATATAAACATCACAGTTTAATATACGGTACTATGTTTCGTACAGTGTTTACGCGTTTAACTGGCCATTTATTTGCCAAACTAACAATGTCATTAAGAATCAATTTTTAACAGCTGATGTTTAAATTATTAAATTGAATTAAAAATTAAAGAAATTAAACCACAACATACTTAAATGTTGCCGTTTATTTATTAGTACATTTGCTACATTCTGTTGTATACTTGTTTAAATTTCGACTTACATATGCAAGGACACTGGGAAGAGCCGAAAATCAAATTAAAAGTGGGAATGAAACTATCTTTCTTCTAGAAAAATAAAGTGTATTTTTACAAAATTTTATAACAATTGGTCTAGTGGTTTTCACGCCCAATCAAGACAAACAAAGATTAAATCATACATTCGTATTTATAAATATAGAAAACCATAAATTAGCAAGAGTTAGTTGAAGCTAAATATTTTAAAAAAAACTTGGATTAAAATAAATTGAATATTTTAATTTGTATTGACAGTGAATGGCAAGAGTCATTTACGGCTTGTCCTCTTACCCGCTCACACAAACACTGACACCATCACAACATTGGTGACGTCACCGGCGCGGCGCCGCCGGCCGTTTACAAGCATTGTTGTGTTGCGGCTGAGTCTCCGCGTTCGTTTTATAGTAAACACTCTCTCCTCACCAAAAATTTGCTATTTGTTATACAACAGTTTTTTACGTTTATAAAAACTTGTTTAGTTTTATCCTCATGATATCTCAAAGTGTGTATTTTAAAGTTTTCAACCAATCAACATAATCCTTTATTTTAAAAAAATAATTTGTTTCAATTTTAAACATGCTCCATTTTGCACTGATGGAAAAATATCCTTGTCTAGTGATTGCCATAGTAATGTGATTGTTTAAAATGTTTACCACATGGAGCTGTATGTCATACTTGAATTAATAATCCAATAAGCAATTTCATTTACTACGGCCATTTTAAAGTTCATTAAAAAATGTAAAGGGCTTACCTAAGATATCAAATGTGAAAATAACAACAAAAATTATTCCCAGCAATATGTAGACAAAGCTGTAATTTTATTTATAAGTGTTTTATTTTGGGAATTTTAGAGTATTTAATTAGACTATAATATATGCTTGTTCATGATAGTAGACTTTCAATGGAAGCTCTCTCCATTTTTTTTTTTGTTTTTTTCTTAAATATCGGTTTTAGCCTGTTCATCTCTGTTTATATAGGTCAGATGTATAGTAAAATATAATCAGTGAGAAAAGATTTTATAGACAGCATTTTCATTAGAACTTACATTTTTATAAATTTAAACATCCAAAAAAATTTACAATTTTTGAAAAATAGAGTAAAAACTTCTCGCAAATGCTGTGACTCTATTATGAATTAGATATTTTGACAACATAACCACAGGCTGGCCACCTGTGTGCGTAATGCATTTTTCCGCCTCTCCCTCAAAAAAAAAAAAAAAAAAATATATATATATATATATATATATATATATATATATATATATATATATATATATATATATATATACTGACTTATATTATGCATATTTATAAAAATTAAAAATTGATCTGTAGGCCTAAGGTTAAACTAAATGTAAGGGTGTTAAATTCCAAAAGACTTCTTTTGATAAAATCAAATTAGTAGAATATTTTTTATTTATGTACACATCAGTTTTAGCGTACTTATTTATCCGACTGGCGTTATTTCATTTTAACCTAATCCGAATAGGTAGGGTATGCACACTGATAGTAATTTCTCTGACGTAGACTTCTTAGAGAAAATTTAATTAAAACAATATGCATTACAATATTTGATTGCTTTAATATTCACACTAAAACCAAAACCATTACACAAAATTATTGATTTAATATGACCAAGAATGGGTGCCTTGTCGAGATTCAAATAAAAACTCAGTTCATCTTGGGTCTATTAGATTTTAAATATGCATAATTTTAATATTATGTTCTTCCTAGCATTTTTTATATCATTTTAAATCACCTGTCTAATGACAGCTGTTTTACTTATTTTTAGTTGTCTAATCAATTATCCTTCTTTCAAGAGATCCAAATGGGATTCTGCTCATCCACAGGACCTAAAGTAATTAGGTATGCGCGGATTTCTCCTTCGATGCACACAAGATGAGAGAAAAGATGAGAGATGCTTCACTATTAATATATAGATTTTTTAACCACTAAAACCCTTGGTTTTCTCAGGTATAAATATTGTCAGCTTAAAAATCGCCCTTAATTCGTTATGATAGGTTTATTAAAATACTCTAAAGTTACTGAAGGAAGTTATATACAAAATTTACAACTCATGAGATTAATTATGAAACATGTTATATACTAGGAGAAAATCAAGTTTAAACCAAATAAATTACATCCTGACACCAAATTTATAAATACCAAACATAAACTTTCAAATTAAAACTTTGAAAGGAATGAGATAGTAAGAACGATATGAACATTTCTGGAAATATTTTCACGATCTTTACATTCCTTGGAGGAGTTAAAATAATTATTAAAGTTTTAATTGAATTCTTGAACGGCTTTCCCGTGAAATAATTATGGTCTCAGGTAGCTGGAAATATCTCATAAGATTTATTTATCACACGAATTACAGCCGATATGTTGGTTATTGTTGTAGGCCTATATTTACGTGGTCACAGTGTACCGGGTGTCCCAGACCACCCGTCCACCCCTTTTAAAATAAACAAATTGTGCCATTGTAGGTAAACCGGTTGTGTTCTATCCTTTGATAATAATTTCAATGTACATTGTGTACCAGAAGTAACCTACATACTGCGTAAGTCATTAATTTTAAATACGAACCCCCACTTTTTATGGAATTTTCGGATTCTAGACATAACTTTAAGTCTACTTTGCAATTTAATGTGTATCTCTAATCCTAACAGTTTGGGAGATAATGGAAGTCGAAGTTTGATTTTTCCCATATCAATAACATGAGGCTAAATTTCACATCCATTATCACTGTAAATTTCCCTTTTAACTAAAAAAGCCTAGCATAAAAATGCCTTAGCTTTTCAGCATCATAAATTATTAGTTTTGTCATAATTTTTTTTTAATTTTGAAATGAATTTGTCAATATGGTGGAAATTATTTATAATGTGTATAAAATTTAAATTAATTACGTGAAAATCAACATTTTTTTATGAAATATTATTTAAAATGAGGTTATAAGGTAATTTCATGCTTGGACAGTTATGTTAAAGGTAAAAGTTTCAGTGTTAATGGATACGAGAATTTGCTCCATGTTATTCTTATGGGAAAAAATTTAACTTCTACCTCAATTATCTCCCAAACCATTATGATTAGGAATACACATTAAATTGTAAAGTAGACTTGAAATTATGTCTAGAATCCAAAAATATCATTAAAAAATAGGGGTTCGTATTGAAAATTAATGACTTCCGGTCTGGGTAGGTTATTTCTGGTACACCCTGTACATTGAAATTATCATCAATGGATAGAGCTCAACCGGTTTACCTATAATGGCACAATTTGTTTTTGTGAATAATCAATTTTGTAGATTTTAAAAGGGATGTACGGGTGGTCTGGAACACCCGGTATATTGAACTCTTAAAGCTTGGAAATTTTACTTTTATAATTAGTTTCATATATAAAAATGTTTTTGACAGTAGTCAAAGGTATCTATTTTATGTTAAAATATAAATTGAAGCGCAATAAGAACGTTAAAATAGCTTGTGGGCCTGTTAGCTATAAATTTATTTACTTAAATTCATTAAATTTATTTAACTGCAAATGTTGTTAATGGGGATTTGCAGTACTAAATGTAATTTCTTGAAAGTTAGTAATTGAGGAAAAACAATATTATTTTGTTGTAAAAACATTTGGATTTGGCTAGGCCTGGCTGAGAATTGTGTATTCCAAGTTTATTTTGAGGGAGTTTAAAAAATATAAGCTTTGGGAGTACTCTATGTAAAACCCTCATATAAACCCCTTTAATTACGTAATAAAGTTCACGGATGAGAGCTACTATAATTATTTAATTTATAAAATGAAACATAGTACCTTTTTTATAAAAAAGGGTACTCATGTTTAATTTTTTTTTATAAAATAAACCTTTTTAATTTTACTTATTCATTTCATCCCGAACTTTCATCCAATGAACACCTCTTAAGCTAATATAAAAGCAATTTTGTAGTTGAAAAAATTTAAGTTTTCTCCCTACACCAATAATACCACTCTTATTATAAAAGATGGTGGCACCCACGGTAATGTCCATAAGCCCATGGCCATATCCTAGTACAATAATCCATGAGCAATTGAATTGCGATTGAAGTGGCGATTGAATTTTTTCCGCAGTTGCTCTCTGTTACTTTTATGAGTAGCAATACCCACGAGGGGGCACCCACAACTCGAGAGAATGTCATCCATCCCTTATTAAGTTTATTCTCATTCGTTGGGTGAAGTTTAATTAATTAGCTTTACAATACAAGGTAACTACTTTTGTCTCAACTCATAATTTAAAATAAATTGAGAACTAAAGTTAGTTTTTAAAGATAATTAATGAATATTTCAAGAGTTGAAGACCAAAATCTTTCTGTAATGATAACCATAATGTTTCTTATGTTACAATTCATAACCAAAAAGTCTGTGAACTGAACTTGCTTTTTATTTGTAGAATAGATTTTAGTTTATATATAGTTAAATGTATACAGTTTAAAATGTAATTTTAATGGATTTATATTGAATTCGAAAAATGCAAAATGCATTTAAAATGCAATTCTATTAAAAATGGAATAATTGTAAAAATTGCATTTAAATGCTTTAAAAAAAACTTTAAGAATGTACTTAATTTATTTTAATGGCATTTAAATTTCATTAAGCTAAAAACATTTCAAAAATGCAATCTTAGTATATTTAGAAAAATGGTAAATAATAAAGTCTAATAACATTTGCCAGGCCTAGCCAAATGCAAAGGTTTTTACTACCAAATAAAATGTTCTCAAAATAATAAGTACTAATGGATATATAATGTCTTAACAATTATTTTTAAATGTGTTTTATTTGCACTTTACAGCATTTCAAGGGATGCATTTCATAAAAGATATTTTGGAGTATTTCTGTTCCGAAAAATTAAATTAATTGCATTTAGTTTTGATACGGGCATAAACCAACTTTATCAGGATTATTGCCTTTTTAATTCAAAAGACGACTTTTATAGAAAACTTGTTATTACCATAAATCGGTCTTGTCATTTTGAAGGAAATAATTAAGTAAAACTACAGTGGCAACAAATAAAAATAATAATGATGTTACGTCAGAATTGTAGTTGCTATAAAACAAATTCGCTCATGGTTATTTAAAATTATATGTTTACCCATAGTTTTATATAGCTTTAAATAATTTAATTAACACTCTTTAGCGATAAAATTAAATTTTACACCCAAAATGTCCAGTTAACTGGAAACCGGATAAGTTTGCCTTGTGGGCTATCCCACTCCCGAGAATCGCTGCAATAACTTATTATAACAGAATCGACTGTAAATAACCTATTGAAATATAATCAGTTTTATTGAAATATTTATCTTTATCCTGACCACATCAAACCGAAGTTGCACTAAACTCGATGTTTTCATTACCATTATACAACAGCACTTCAGCACCGGTTGTTTGGCAGTTTGTCAAATTGTAGGTTTCAACACAAACAGTTTCATATTCAAATTTATTCCTCTGCAAAAACGCTTAGAGAGTCAAGTTGGAATTGCAAATTTGGCTGTTACAAATTATGACAGCGTTGAGTGAAAATATCGGTTTGATGTCTATTTAAATAATCCATTAGACATTATTTAAATGTTTTACAAATTGTTGACTCCCACATAAAAATATTATTATTATAAATTCAAGCATACACGGTCTTGGCTCTAGAATTGTTTCAAAAAATAAATTTAAAGAATGGTACAACAGTTGCGTGAGGTTTGCTCACTTTTGGAGTTGTTATACAGGGTGGTTTAAAAGTAACATGCAACCCCCCCCCCCTTAACCCTTTACGGTAACTATTTGAGGTATTTGAAATCGGATTGCGGCAACCTTCTTGAATATGAGGGGCTACAATAGTAATTATTAGTTTTAAAAGTTTTGTTTTTAGGGTTAGTGGTGATAGGGGATAGCTCATACTTTTCAAATGGGAAGTATGGTAGTCTTTCATATCATTTTATAGGTCTTGGTGAAACAAAACAATTGACATAAAGAAAATAAAAGTCTGACCACTAATAACAAAATGGTAACTAAAAATTACTTATAATATCCCTCGTCTTAAAAAGCATTGTATTGTGGTAGTAAAAAATAGTTATTTAAACGAAGAGATTATTATTGTTATAATGGTTGATTAGATTTAAATCAATTAAGGGCACAATTTGTTATTAGTGGTCCGATTTTTATTTCCCTTATGTCAATTGTTTAGTTTTATCAAGACCTAAAAAATGATATGAATGTCGACCATACTTCCTATTTAAATTTTTGAGCTATCCCTTAACCTCACTACCCCTTAGGGTAAAATTTTTAAAACTAATCACCATAATTAGCCCTTTATATACAAGAAGGTTGCAGCAAACCGATTTCAAATATCTTAAATAGTTAAAAAGTTAAGGGGGATGCAAGTTTCTTTTCAACCACCCACGAAAAGATTAAGAGGAGGAAAATTTAAACCTTATAACATTTTCTTTAAAATAAACGGTTTTAATGTAAATAATAAACTACTATTATTCCTGGATTAGCGAATTTAAACCAACTGCACTTGAGGGCCGAGTGTTTGCTGGGCAAACAAACACTTCTTCATAGAATAATATCACTGACAGCACTAAAAAAACCAAGTTTAAAATGGCTTGTTTCTATTCAAGAAGAGCTCGTTCGCTTTGCTCACTCGCCTTTCTGTATGTTTTCATGTAAGCCTAAGGATGCTGCACTCTGCTATAAATTTCTTTAACCACTTGTTGAATCTGTAACAAGTGGTGTCTACTAATACCATCACCAGCAAATTTCTTATTTGTTAATAAATCTATTTATTTATTTTTTATTAAATGTTAACTCTACAAATTGCTTAGTTATTTTATCATTTTACTTTACTCTTTATCCAAACATTCACTATCACTAGTACATATTTCGATTTATAAACTGATAAATAGTTCTTGTTATAGTACAGTTCAGTAACTACCTACAAATGAGAACCACAGTACATGTTGATCACGTGTACGAAGCACGTGAATCGTACGTTAACAGTTGAATCAGCTTTTTTAGCAAGTCTTTTCTTTTGCTTTCCAATCAAATTATTATCTTACAATTCATAAAAAAGGAATCTGTATACTGAACTTGTTTATCCCAAGTTATTAACTAAGTTATTAGACTAATGTTAATATTTGATGGACTTCAGTTTAAGATTATACCTAAGAAAATGAGATTTTCCTATAATAGAGACTCTTTAAATATGTTTATTTTAGAACTAATCTAAGAGTACGCTTCTTCCACGCGTATGGGGATGAACGGCAACATAACCCAGTTAATCCTAGTTCCACGATTAAAAAAATAAATAAATAAAAAATAATTTGAAAAGTGGATTGTTTATTATTTTTATATACACATGATAATCAAAACATATGATAATTCATAATGAATACATAACAGTTCTCCCCGTCCAATTTAAAGGTTCATCCTTATCAATGGACATCTCTTTCTGCTTGATCTGAGCACATTTCGAGTACTAGATGCCAATGGTGCTGGTGCATCAGTCTGATGAAGTGGTGGAGAAGGCAATGTTTCTGGCATAGGATCGTTAATTTGAGGTAAACATGTTAGCGAATTTCCCATAGGGAATAAGCTATTACCGTAGGTCTCATGGTAAGACCTAAGCCCGGGACCATGTTACTTTTTCGTTTTGAGGTGCCCAGAGACCAAAAATAATAGTCATTAAAATTTTTATATATATATATGTATATATATATATATATATATATATATATATATATATGTGTGTGTGTGTGTGTGTGTGTGTGTGTGTGTGTGTGTGTGTGTGTGTGTGTGTGTGTGTGTGTGTGTGTGTGTGTGTGTGTCCCTAGACACGATAACTCTCGTAAAAATGGTCCGATCGACACCAAATTTGGTAGAGATGTGTAATCCTACATTTATTCGGATGAGTTCGAAAACCAGACATATCGACCTACCGGAAGGGGTAGTTTTGGGGGGTTTTGTACCCCAAAAATGGGTTTTTTTGCATTTTTCATATGTAAATTTTAAAAATTTTAAATTTTTATTTTGACCATTGGATTTAGCTCAAAAAAACACACAATTTAGTATTTTGAAGCTTTGCTCTATCTCCATTGGTTACCGAGATATTACAAAGTCTAAAGACAGTACATTGTCATTTGGGGCTCCAATGTTAATCTTATGGAGAATAAGGATGTGTTAATATTTCACTTATTAACCAATATTTTTGGATGAAACTTGGTATTTAGCTTCATTTGGTTGAGATTCATTCATTTAAGGTAAAAAATCTTGGTTTTTGTACTTATCATGGCAGCAAACCTGCATACTCTTTTCCCATGTTAATCATATGGAGAATAGGCAAACTCTTTTATTTATGGACAGATATTAATGAAACTTACTATATGGCTTTATATGGTTGAAATAAATTTTTTCCATGCTAAAAACCTACTTTTAGTGTCCCCATGGCAGCATACCTGCATACTCTTTCCCTATATTTATCTTAAGGAGAATAGACATTTATTTCCCTATTTATGAGCACGTGATGAAATTTTATTTACAAGTTTAGCTGGTCAAAATTAATATTATTAATTTGGAAATTCGCTGAGTACGCAGGTCTTCTGTGACGGGGGGTATTTTATTTCCTGAATTAGATTCCTCACTGGATGGAGTTGATTTATTATTGATTGAACTTGAGAGTTTGTCTTGATTATCTGACTTCATCTCAGAGTTTGTTTGTATGAGTACATTTTGAGGTGTTGAGGTAATTAAACACCCTTTACACAATTGAGAAGATGATTGCATATCTTCTCTATCCACCTCTGTACGTCGCAATTGATTTCCATGCCTTTTAAGCACATATCCACCATCCAACTGGACCAAATAATGCAATCTCCCAAGACGGTTGACGATCACTCCAGGTTTCCACTTGAGAGGGCCATTGTAATTTCTAGATTGGATTCTATCACCAGGCACAAATGTTCGCATGACTGGAATAGTGTTCAAACAACTGTTAGCTGTATTAGTTGGTTTCATCAAGTCCAGACATGTGCGAAGTTTTCTCCCGTAATGTAATTCAGCTGGTGTTTGACCAGTCTCAAGAGGTGTTGTGTTGTGCTTGAGGAGAAACCTGTATATTTTCTCTTGAATCGAGCTCTTTTCATCATACATGCATGACATTTTCTTTTTTAAAGTCTGGATCTCCCGTTCTGCAGATCAATTTGTTGCAGGGTGATTAGTAACAGTTAGACGTTGTATTATACCGTGTTCTGCACAAAATTTTGTAAATTCCTCCGAATTAAAGATTGTAGCATTGTCACTCACAATCTGATGTGGCAGACCCTGGCATGAAAATATCTCAAAAAGAGCTGTGATGTTCGATCTTCATGTTGGTGCTTGTTTGGAAACCTTTACTTCAATCCATTTGGTTAGGCCGTTAATGACAACAAAAAAGTGATGTTGCTGGAATGGCCCTGCATAATCAATATCAATTCTAGTCCAAGGATCAGAAGGCTCCTCCCATGTGTGTAATGGAACTTTGTGAGGGTTGTTCTTTACCTTATAGCAAGGATTACAATTTCGAACACAAGCTTCTATGTCACGATCAATCCCTTTCCAAAAACAATACGATCTAACTAACATCTTCATTTTCACAATACCAACACGTGTGGAGTGTAATTCTTGAAGGACCTTTCTTTGTAAAATTTTAGGGATAACCACTCTATTCCCTTTCAAACCTATGCCCTCATGCACTGTATACTCTGCATCAAGCATTTCCCCTGTAATCAGTTGAAGTTTCAATCGTTTTAAGTCATCATCACGCTGTGTAGCCTCTTGAATTTCCTTAAAAGTGATGGGGATTACTCCTGTAAGAAAGTTTATTTGAAGTCTATTCGAAGGTTTTGAAGTCGTCATTCTGGTACAAAAACTGTGTTTGGTTGATCCGTATTGGTTGAAGTGATAGGTAATCAACATTTTGATGAAGTCTTAAACAAATAAAGGTTTATGTTACCTGAGTTCTGTCAAAATGATCCACTGTGTAGCGTACCACTACAGCCGTTTCATGCACATCGGCACATCTTCAGGTGGAAAACAGCAAGTTAAAACATATTCATATCCCTCGTGGTTGAGTTCGTCATAAAATAAAAAATACACATAGTCACGGAACACTTAACACACGGATACATGACACGGAACGAAATAACGGGACGACACGAAGTTACACTTATTATATACGAAAATTTGGCCAAATGAATTCAAATGGCCAAATGGCCAAATGAATTGGCATCGGACACGTGATGCGGCGCCGGGAGATGGTCAGTTGCAACTGATTTCCACCTGATGTGCCGATGTGCATGAAACGGCTGTAGTGGTACGCTACACAGTGGATCATTTTGACAGAGCTCAGGTAACATAAACCTTTATTTGCTATATTAAATGATCCGGAGGCTAATCCATCAATAATGAAGTCTTAAAGGTCGGTTTTCAATATCAAAGTCGAATTCATTAAGAAATGACGCATATCGCAGCAGTGTACTAGCTGCTAATATTGGCATGGGCTTTCCAGGTGAAAATATAAAATTTGTTGAATGGGCTTGTTGTCGACTATTAAAGTGAAATGCCGACCATATAAGTATTGATGCAAACCCCGAACACTCCAATATACAGCAGTAGCTTCACGATCAAGTTGACTGTAGTTCCTTTCGGCAGCTGTCAATGACCTTGAGATGAAAAGAATTGGTCGATCCTCCCCATCGACTATGTGTGATAGCACTCCTCCTAACCCATAAGGGCTTGCATCAGTAGCTAATGTGAGGGGTTTTTCAGGGTCATAATGTATTTGTACTCTATCACTTGCTATCTCATTCTTTATTGTTTGAAATGCTTTCTCACAAGCCTCTGTCCACTTGAACTTAACTCCATGTCTTAATAGGCAGTTTAGCGGATAAGTCAACTGTGATAAATTTGGGATAAACTTGCAATAGTAATTAGCTAACCCCAAAAATAATTTAAGGGATTCAACATCTAGTGGTTGTGGTGCTTTCAAAACGGCTCCAACTTTGTCATTAGATTTTATAAGACCATTTTCAGATATAGTATGTCCTATGTAAGATATTTGCCTTGTGAAAAATACACATTTTTCCTTGTTGAGGTGGACATTATACTTCTGCATCCTTTTAAGGCAGGCTTCTAACCAATGTATACAGAACCGAATAAGTAGGGACATCCATATGGTTAAGTGAGAACGCCGCCCCTGAAACACAGATAGCACCACCAAGACGTAATTTTTATTCAAGGATCATGCTGATTGGTTGAATGGAAACAGGTGGCTAGAATAATTTTGCAGACGTTTGTTATTGTTTTGATTTTTTGTAAATAAATACGCTCATTTTGACATTTAAGAGGTAGAAAAAGCGCTTCCTGTGACAATAAGGAGAAGTAATCCTAGCATCAGCGCTTTATTTTACTCTGGTTTTCGGGGGCAAAACTAAAATTTTTTAACATGGGATGTCCCTACTTATTTTTTTCTGTATACATTGCTTCTAACCGAGCCCTGCATTCATTCTTCGTAGAACCTTGAACAACTATGTCGTCAAAGTAAGCAACCACACCATTTAGATATTAAATAATCTGGTCAATTATTTTTTGAAAGTCATTTGGAGCAGTTTTTAATCCGAAATACAGTCGCTTGACTCGATACGTACCTCTGTGGGTTGAAATTGCCGCTACTTGAGAGCTTTCATCATCCATCTCAACATGAAGATAAGCCTTATATACATCTAACTTACAAAAATAATTGCCATGTTTCATTTTTTGAAAAATGTCTTCTATCTTTGGAATGGGATATCTGGCATCGAGTAATAGGGGATTAACAGTTGATCTATAATCAGTGCACAAACGCAAACTACCGTTAGGTTTCGGGATGGGTACCAGAGGGGTTCCCCACTCCGAAGTATCAACACGGTTCAATGATTTCCTCTTTTTCCAAAGAATCTAAGTCTTTGTTTACCTTCGACATAAAAAATAAGACACGGTCTGGGTTTGATAAAAATTGGTTTACTATCTGGTTTTAATTTGAGGGAACATTTGAGATCAGGAATTTTACCTACTGTAGGCTGAAATATATCAGGATACTTGTTAATAATTTGTTCCTTAATAGAAGTTTCTTCTTCACTATGCAAGTATTTAACTTCGTCACAGCAATTAAATATTTTATTTAAATCAAGATTTAAACTTCGAATCCAAGACCTACCTAGTAAAGGAGAAAACGAGTCCTGAACAACATAAAGCTTTTGAAAAGATTTGATACCATCATACTCGATTTCAAACTCAACTTCCCCTAGAGGTTTAAATGTATTTCCTGTATAGGATTTGAAGTGGACGGGTGAAGGTTTCAACGAAGTTTTCACACCAAGATTCTGAAAATCAGACACTGAAAGCAAAGAAACTTGACTACCAGAATCAACTTCAAATATATGAGGGGAATCATTTAGTTTGATAGTAATGAAAGGTTTATTTGTGGCTCCTAATGAGTTGACTTCCATAGTACTTGAGTTAAGCTCAATTACGTTAAGATCAGTATCTCCAGAGAAACTGTTGTTTTCAGGCAATATGGAGTTTACATTTGATGATTTAGATTTGAGGCAAGCATCTATACACACTTTTTCAAGTGAACTTTACGATTACAGTACGTACATTTCAGTTTGTGTTTAACTGAACATGATTTTGCTAGGTCATTTTCACGATCACAATATAAGCAGCGATTTTCCAGCCCTAATTCTTTGAGGTTAACTTTCCCTCTTACAAATGTACTATAAAATTGATCACCTTTGTTAGGTTTATTATTTGATGTCTTTTTAGGAGAAATCTTATTTATATTTTCAGGACAAGAGTTAAAGTCGTTACTTTGAAGCTTTGAGGCTTCAATAGACAGTGCTGTATTAACTGTTTCAGAGAAAGAAACATCAACTTTTTGCTAAATTCTCTCCCGAATTTGTTGATCAGTTAAGCCTCGAATAAGTTGAGCCCTTAGCATCATATTAAGGACTGAGCGTGCACAATCTCCATTATTACAACTACCTTTGAAATCGCAATCGCTTCCTAAATTCTATAGCGCTGCAATGTAATCTGATGTTGATTCAGATGGAGATTGCATACGTGAAAAAATAAAAAACAAATGTTGATTCCTTAGGACATTTCTTTTTGGTTCTAAATGGTCCATCAATATATTAATAAGTTCATCAAATGACTTATCGCTAGGAATATCTGGTGCACACAAACTAAACAGGATCTTGTAATATTTTGCGCCTAAGGAATTAATAAAAACTTGAGTTTTTGCTACTTCACATTTCCTAGAATTGTCATCTAATCCCTTCAACTTGAAAAAATTATTTAGTCTTTGACAATAAAGCTTAAGACTTTCTACCGTGTCGTCAAAGGAATCAAAAGTTGATGTATTTTTCCGGACTATCTCTTTAATGGACGTGTCATTCATTTTTCCTATTTCTTTTTGTGCAGATAAAGTGTTAACTAATCCAGTAAGAGTTGGGTAAGAGTATGAGTTGGGTTAAATCTGGGTTACCTGATTCATTTTGCTCCGTCGTCGCCATTTTATTATGTTTTAATTAAACTCAATATTAAATAGAATAAATAACCTTTTATTGAAATTAAAATGTTACATGTTTTCTAACTAACTTGAAAAGAGGATTGTTTATTATTTTTATATACACATAACCAAAACATATGATAATTCATATTGAATACATAACATACGGTATCTTTATTATAAAATGAGCGGTATAGAATTGAGATAATGAGCCTTATGTTCCACAGACAGTTAATTTATCATTCCAAACATTGAATGTTTTATATGTAATATAAGTTTGGTTCATCCTTTGCTTACATCAGCAATCTGGAGTAAATTAAATCTTTTCCAACTAGTTTACTCGTTACAATCTCAACAAAACTTAGGCGAGCATTTAGTTAGAGTAAATAAAGTTAAAGTACCGTAAACTAACATTGCTGAGCAACATGTTCTTTATTTAAAAGAAGAGAAACTTCTCTCATTGGAGAATATGTATATGTTTCAAAAGAATTTATGTTTTTAGGAAGGTGATTTTATAGCTTATGTAGTAACCACTGTAAAAGTAAGAAAATCTAAGTTCAAATCGTTCATCCACAACGATATTGGTTAAAACGAGGACAGGAGTTTATTAATTTAGGGCGTAAAGTAAGTCAACTCTGTTAAGGTGATGGTTCCAATGTCACAAACAAATACGGTATTAGGAAATTTCCTGTTGGTAAAGGGTTTTTAACGTTTTAATTTGTTTCAAAGATACATTTCAAGAGGTGCTCACGAGTTGCTCGGACTATGAAGACATTAAAATCACGCGCTGAAGCGGAACGATATAATGAGCACAACACGGCGGCGATGCGACGACAGATATCACCACAAAAATTAGGTAAATATTTTTATTTTTGATACTTTTTATTACGTAGTGTTATAAACGAGATATTTATTTACAATGTATATTTAGTACAATTTATTATATGTTTTACTTCTGTAGACTTCACGCAATTTTCTAAAATATAAAACACAAACATGACTTTAACATTATAAAACATCAATACATTTTTGTTACTTTTAGAAATGTAATCATTTCATATCATTGTTGATATTAAGATTGTAATTTACTTTCATTTGAACTTATAAATAAACTTAATACAAAGTCGGTTGGCTGATTGAAAGTTCTTAACAAAAAATCACTGTTTGAAACGTTGAAAACTCAAAAATTTTTATGCTTACTATTTTTTATTTGTTTTTATAATATATTATAATTAATTATGAATTATAAAAGTAATTATAAAACAGCTAAATACGTTTTGTAAATTATCAAACCCAAAATTTGGAATAAAATTCTGGATTTATAACTTTGACATTTTAATAAAAAATATTAATTGTATTGTTAATTAAATATAATGTCAACGTGAATAAAATATTTACCCGAAACTTCCTATATTTTAACTAAATTTAAGTACTCGAAGTGCCTAACATTTGCCCGGTGAACTATTAAAACACCATTATTACTACTCGGGCACATACGCTGAAAATCTAAGCTCAAAAATGGCTGTTCCCTTATCAAGACGAGCTCATCCGCTACCCTCACTCTCTAGGCCTGAGTCTACTTCTTTCTAATATTACTGTACATCTTGTTACATCTTGAAAATGTATCACATTATTTTGACAACCATCACCTTATTTTGCTAGCTAAAATACTACCGCAAGGATAACGTGGACGATGTGAGGGGCTGTAGGACGTATAAACAGGCTTTATCATTTTCACGGCCTTTTGACCAGCTCCAATGGGTTTGTTGTGACCAAAAAAGACCAATTCTTGTAAAAATAAAAAATAATAATTCATAACTCAAAAACAGAATTTTTTATTTAATTAATTATAAATTAAAGACAGGAAATATTACTGAAAGCACTTTACTGACAGGACTAATAATACAGTTTATTTAGAAAGAGTAAAATAACTGAAGTATCCAATTAAAATAATTAAAGATCGGCCACAAGTCAAATATTGACCAAATTTTAAGCTGATATGGACCCAGTTGAAAAATATTTTATAGCTGAAACATCCCTTCTTTCCTTTCTGCTGGCATTTGGTATTACAACAGCTGTAAAAACATAAAGATTAACTCGATTTTTGATCTTCCATAAGATTGACGTTAGAAATTAAGTGCAGGTCGCAGCCCTGAGGGCCGGTGTAATTTACGAGTAATTACTCGTAGAATGGGGTTTTGCTCACCTACAGGACACACTACCTTTATAAAGGCACGCACGGACTTCTCCTACGATTTACTGGAGCCGATAAAATACAGAAGATAAGTTTTGTGCTCCGGTAAGAGGCTGCAGTTCCGGCTGGCTTTGATTTGCATTTCCAAAATTATAATGTAAAATTTCTACCGTACAACTATAATATTGGTAAAAAAGGTATTTATGTTCTTTATTTCATTTTAAAGTAAATTTTAATACCTAGGGCACTATTAAATCAAAATTGTAATATTATTGATTGTTTGACTGATAAACAACAAAGTTTTCTCAAAATATTTGTTTTAAAATAGACGAGCTTTTTTCTCATTTTAATTTTATAAATCGTTCTATAATAGACTCTTATCTCACAGTTCTCGAGATATAAAAAAGTTCCTTTAAAATTACATAAGGAGGAATAATTGTTTACCAGGATTAAAGGCGTCGTGGATGTTTGCAATTTATCATTAATCTTATAGGGATAAAGAAAAATGCGGCCGGTACAGCTGAATCTTAATGACTCTTGAAAAATTAATAACAAATTATTGATTTTAAAAATACGAGCATAACCTTCAAATAATTATTGTTTTGTGGGCTGTCATTAATCTAATTAAACTGATATTGTTGTCACATAATAATGATTTCATAGAAATTCAAACTCAATAAATGTATTACTATTGTAAACTTAAAAACTCCGTTTTATGAACAGAATATTTTATACACAAATTGTTGCAGAGAAGGTGTTCCATGTGAGCTCAAAACAGACAAATTGTGTTGAACTTCAACTGTTTATTTCCCTAGGGCTCAAAAGGCAGTCAATTGTAAATGGTCGCCCCTAGAGCTATTTTTTGTTTCACTAGTTATACCTAAATTATTATGTTATTTATTTTTGCACTTAATTCAATTATTATCAAATAATGTCCTTACTATTTTAAAAACTTCGTAATGTTAGTGGAGTCTTAATGGCAAAATAAAAAATGTAATATGGAAATCCAAAAAAAGACCGTTTTTTGAACGTACTGACCCATTAAAACGTGTCTTATTCCAAAAGTTTACTTCTAATACATTATTTTACGTAAAAATAAATCAAATTAATTATTAAATGTTTATAATTTTTTATATTAAGTTAATTTAAAATACTGCGATAATAACTAAGTGTTTACATAAAATGTGCTAAAGAGGAGGTTAGAGGCTCAATTTTTCTTATAAATAAAAATTTTAATTTATATGCCAATTACAGGTTGTGCTAAGTTAAAAACTAACAGTACCAACTCTCGGCAGTCAGCACGACGTAATGCGAATTTTTTTTTAATGGGCCCTATCACATTCAGGGGCGCTCTCTACAATTTAGTTAAAACTAAACCTTAAGCTTGAACCAAAATGTAAAGTATGTTTACTATTAAATTAAACTATGTTCATTTTGCGATGTGTTTAGGGGAGGCGACTCTAAGTTTTGGGTAAAAGTGCTGATCGGGAACATAGAGCGCGAACATGTCACACATTATTGCCCCGTAACGGATCCTTTTGACGTCGGAGTGGTGACACAACCTTACCACACAAAGCTGCAAATTTGTACGCTCAGTTTAACAAGTATTTTATTGACTTCGGTCCTCGTATAACTAATAACGATCTTTGCGTATGGTTAAAATTACCAATATCATTATTTTGAAAATTGAAAATACATAGTTACTGTATATGTGTTTACCATGCATGTAACTATGCACAACTTAGAATTTGGAGTTATTTTTAAGAAAATACTTTTGCTTTTAATGCGCAAAGAGTAGCTTTTCTGTCTACTTATATACGAATGACTTTGCCATTTCCCTTGGGAAATAAAGAGCTGACCCTTTGTTTACAGCTCTCTTCATCACGTGACTCTGGCCTCCCACGAGGTCCTTCCGTAATAAGGTTGAATATACTCTAAAGATTTTCCTATTAAATTAAATTTCAGAAAAACATCACCCAACAAACAACAATCACCCCTAAAACATGATACTGGGCGAAAGGAACTCCAATGTTTAGAGGTTAAATCACCACTCTCAAATAAAAGGTAATGGCATGTCATGTAGCCTATATGTCTTAAAACAATATTTACTTTTTAAAGGTTTTAGTAAGTGCTTTAATGAGGTGAATTTTAGTTACGAAGTCCATATAACGCACCCTCTCGCATACCGGTCAACTGTGCCTTCCCCAGCACGTTGTGCAAAATCATTTCTGGTGATGACTGATTACTCTACAAGCAATAAACAATCATTAGCATGCGGTGATTATCTTCTGAATCGTCTTAGCAATCAAGTTCTTCTTTAAATTTACTCAGAAAAAGTAAAAATTTCTAATTTCAAATATTTGGGCTGGACTTTCAATCCTTCTTTTGACAAATCATGCATTGGGATTAGAAGGAGGGTCCAACTCGTTCGACTCCAAAAACTCCATTCCAACCACCCTCCCTCAAACATAATCTGTTCATTATACTTAACCTAAATTTTATGCAACTTGTGCATGCTAAGAAAACTCATGTTGAATTGTTTGTGTGAAACTAATCGCCCCAAATATCAGTGTAAGATTATATTATGGTAGCAAAAATAATTACTAATTGATAATTGTTTAAATATGACAAATTAAAAGAAAAATCTTGATTATTTAAACGATTTTATTGAAGCTATAATTATGGCTTATAATAATATTACAAACTAATTGTAACTAAGTTATTTTTGGGTCAAAAGATTTTCCTTTTTAAAAGCAGAATCCGATCATTCAAATTTTTCAGACAACCCAACTGTGAGAGATATGGATATTCACGGCAGACTGTTCAGCTTCCACACGATGTACCAGATTTATGATTGGAATGAATACTGGATATCAATGATGACCCGTTCGGGTTTGAAAATATATATATTTTTTTGTGTAAACAGTATTACTAATTTTTAGCCCACAACACTGAATACACTTATGATTTCGGCGGTTTATGCCTCCATCTTTAGGCCACTATAATGAGTGGTAATGAGTATTGTCAATGTAATGAGAGGCCTAAAGATAGTGACATAGGTCACTGACATTGATTGCCTATTAACGGTCCATTTTTTTAGTACATTTATTTTATGCTATAAGAAATATTCTGGACTTTGTGCTTTTATCATCGTACTTTATTATTTTTTATGTTTGAACTTGAGCTGTCAAAATCCTAGCCTTTAATCAGAGTCAATATCATATTTCAGGTATGGTGTCAACACATATTAATTTTCATTAGATCTAATGCTATCATTTCATTTCCACTCAGAGTGATGTCCTCAAAAGACGCCTTAGATAAAGTACATATGTTGTTATATATAAGTAATTATAGATTTAGCTGTAGGAAAATAGATGATAGTAGATTGAATCTTTTGAAGGGGGCTCTTGAGAAATGTGATTGGGGTGTCGCAAATACATTAACTTTTAATATTTTGCAACCTGAGATAGATTTTTCAAATTTTTTCTCACTGTTCAGGGAAATTTTTTATGATATTTTCCCAGTTAAGTATTACTGTAATTTATCAGAACCAAAGGGTAAAAATAATCGCTCAACCCCAACCGACAAGACATGGTATACTGATGATCTACGGCAGTTTAAAGGCTTTGTGGTTCTGTGTAAGGACCTGATGAAATCAGCCTTAAAACATGAGGAAAAAAATCAGTGGTACACTAGATACCTAAGTCTAAATAGGGTCTATAGACATAAGGTGGACCAGGCCAAGAAGGCCTATAACGCTAGGTGTATTGTGGCTGCACACAACCCTCAGAAGGCTGCGTGGGCTCTGATCAATAGTCAAAAGAAATCCACTCCTAAACACAAAGTTAATGCAAGCCCTGATGATTTTAATTTTAAAGACAAAGTCACAGAAATTGTGAGTAAACTAGCTGTACCCGACTCTGACAACATTGACCACCTTTCTTATACCGTTACTCCATCCATTGCTTCAGGATTGTCGAGGTAGAGGAGTGTCAACCCTGAGTATGTGAAGAAAATTGTTCTAGGCTATAAAACCTCTCACAGCCAAGATGCTTACGGAATATCATGCCACATTCTGAAGGCCGTTATCGATAGTATTGCGGCTCCCTTAGCGAATCTCATTAATAGCAGCTGCCTTCAACATGGAGTCTTTCCTAGTGAACTCAAGTTGGCTAGGACAGTGCCGATTTATAAGAAGGGAAATTCCGAACTTTTGTCAAACTATAGGCCCATCTCGATCATACCAGTTTTTTGAAAGTTTTGGAGTCAGTTATTAAAGAGCAGATGGTGGCCTACTTCGAAGGAAATGAATTGCTCCTAGACAACCAGCATGGGTTCTGGAGGGGCCGTTCTACTACTTCGGCAATGTTAAAGTTAGTCAAGGAGGCAATGAGCGTTTTTGAAGATGGGGACTCACTGAGCCTGACACTCTGTGACTTGAGGAAAGCGTTTGATTGCGTTTCGCACAAACTGCTCTTGACCAAACTTGAAAACTACGGTGTCACGGGTGTTGCACTTTCCACCTTGAAATCCTACCTTCAGCATAGGAAACAGCTTGTGGAAGTGGAGGGGGCACGCTCTGCTGAACTTGAGCTAACGCATGGAGTCCCACAGGGCTCGGTACTTGGCCCCCTGCTATTTTTGGTCCTAGTCAATGATTTACATCTTGAGGGTCGCTCACTTTTATTTGCAGACGACACTACCCTCATGACAAGGGGCAAAGATTTCGACCAACTCTTGGCTGACTCTGCTGTGCTTTTTTAAGATGCTAAACACTGGTTTATAGCTAATAATTTGTAATTAAATGAGAACAAGACGCAGAACCTGGTATGCACTCTAAAGAAACAGGAGCTTGGAAATCCGTTAAAACTCTTGGGGTTTTGGGTGGATCCCAAGCTGTCATGGAATGAGCATGCAACTCAGGTATGCCACAGACTCTCTAGAGTTCTATTCCTCCTCAGAAGGCTTAAAGTTACTGTGCCCACTGATTTTCTTGTTGCAGCCTATTATGCACTGTTCCACAGTCATATTAAGTATGGACTTTTAGTTTGGGGCCATGCCCCTGAAAGTAAGAGAATCCTACTTCTCAAGAAAAAAGCGGTTAGGCTCCTGTCCTCGGCTGGGAAATTGGATCACTGTAGAACCTCGTTTTCCAGACTGTGCATCCCGACCATCTACAGTCAATATGTACTTGACTCCCTAATGCGCGTCAAAGAGAACTTCAATTCCTTCGCTCAACGTAGTGAAACACATCTCCACAACACCAGGAGAGCAAAAGATCTGGACCTACCAAGATGTAGACTCACTAAATTCCTGAACAGCTTTCCTGTCATGGCAATTAAACTATTTAATACCTTGCCTGAGGAGATCAGACACGCCGAGGTTCGGATGTTCAAGAAAATAGTCCAAGAAAAACTAATCGCTAGACCGCTTTACGCACTGAGTGAGTTTCTGGAGGACCCATGGATAGGAGGCCATCCACCGCCCTAATTAAAAGTGATTTAAAATAAAATCACTTTATTATTAAGTACTTTTAAGTTTTTGTTTCAAGTATATGTTTTATTAATGTGACACAGTCTATCCAGAATCAACTGGTCAACGACGACGCAACAGTAATAAGGTAATAATAAGGTAATATATTTTTATGCATACTATGCATGTTACGCTACCATAATTTTTCATTTATTTGAGTTGTGAGCAATGTTCAAATCCGGTTTAAAAACATATATATTAAAAGTTATTCTATTAAAAAATTCCAGAAATAGCATTTAAATCCTATGTTAGATTTCTTGTCATTTTAAACTTGATTATTGGTTTTAGGTTGGGTTTATGACATTGATGGACTTATTCTTATATTAAAGGCCCCTTTTATACATCGAGTAAAGCGAAGCGCATCGCTCGAGTCGCTGTATAAAAGTTATCTTAGATGACATGCGTAGGGCGCGGAATATAAAAGCTCCTCCTATCTAGTGCTATGTATTCTATGTATTTATATTCTGTATGTATATTCTATGTATCCTATGTATTTATTTTACGCACGTCTTTTGACAAGCGTAAAAAAAAACGATGTATATAGGGGCCTAATGTGTGTGGATAATCTTCCAATGACCTCAGCCAATCCGTAGTTTTGTTACTTCTATTGTTACTTATTTTATTTATTTATTTATTTTACCCAGGCCAATGACTTTTTTAACGTTTTTGTAGAGAACGGCCGTAGCTGTTTTCTCCACTTATAAATTAAAGTTGTTAGTAGTAGTTTTTATTATTATCTGAATTGCGGTTTAGAAGTAAAAAAATTCTACACTTATTAAAATGGTGTAAACAACCATATTCTGTACGGTTTAACTAGTAAATAAATATTCATATTGTTAATTAAAAATTATCAGCCAATTTACTGAATTCCTTGAACAAAAAAATATATATAATAAGCATTTTTCCCTCCTAAATACTCAGTTAACGATAAAGAAAACAAATCATCCTAATTAGTAAAAACGAGTAACATGACCTCAAGTGTAAACCTAAGCCGAATAATAAAAGCGTAAATAATAAGCTCACTATTGACTTACATTAAAGAGATATTGAGTGCAAAAGGATTTCTTTAATACAAACAATTTACAACCGAGAACGGTACATTTACTGCAACTGATAACATATACCAAACTGTCTGTGTTTTGGAAGCCGCATTATTGTGGACGATTGATTTTATGGAGTTTTAAATGACGTTACCTCTACCTCCAAAAACTAGTTATTTCTATAATTAGTTCATTTCTACAAATTTCTTCTTATTGAAATTAAATATAACTTCAAAATAACTTCAAATAATCCAATGAATGTATTTAATTTGTGTTAAGGCCTTTCGTTATCAAATATAACATCACACCAACTCAACTAAACAAAATTACAATATTTTTTATAAATAATTTATATGATTAGATTTACATGTGTTACTTAAATTTTAAACAAACTTTTGAATCAAAACTTTTAAATTTTTAATATTTTACTATGGTAAATTTGGAGAACAAACTAAAGATTTAGATAGGTTAAGTCTTTCATCAATCCAAGGGGCAAATATAAATAAACTATGTTAATAACAAAAATTATATGCTTAAAATAATCATAAGCGGTAGTCCTGCCATATAAATAGCATACATACGGAATATGCAACACAACCATAAGCTACGGACCAGTAAAGACATACGATTGACTGGACTGGTGGATTTATCGTGCCGAACTAACTATCGTTCTGCCATTGACCTGAAAGAGATACACATGTTTCATGGCCAGACTTGACATTTACACATTTCAATATTTCTAACACCACTAGATGCTCTGGAACTTAAAACATATTAATTATATCGGTAGGCAATATTCTTTATATGTTCCATTGCATGAAATGTGTTTGAAGTTTTGATTTATATACATAAAACAAGTTTACTTTTTTTTAATTTATTATGATTTCTTAAAAATAAAATAAAATAATATATTTCAGCAAATCTAGTTATTTACTCTCTGATTTCTTTAATGATTTTGAATTCAATAATTATCGTATCATAATGTGGATTCTGTGAAATTACCAGTTGTATTTACTCATGAAAGATAAATTTTGATAGTCACGGTGGAAATTAATATACTTTAAACTGTATAGCAAAACTAAATGATGATAATAATAATCCTTCATTCATCGAAGTATATGATAAAAACAACTAGGCAAGCATGAAAAAAATTACACTACACAGGCAAAATGCATACATAACAGTAAAGTTCATATTTAAAATTATTATGTACCAAATATATGTCGAAATAGTGATATCATACATTTTGGTAAATAATTAAGTTCCCGCCAAGCCCCATAAAGTGTCCCCTCATTTGATTACCCTTTTCATAGCTAAAAAATTATTAACTTGCTATTTTAACTCAGTGGCGTGTTAGCAAAGTTTAAATATATATTTTTTCAAGTCTGAGATTAGTTTTTGGTATGGCCTCCAATAAAAAACAAAAACAATAAATTAACTTCTCACGTTAAAATATTATTGTCTAATTATTGATAAAGTCTGAAAAGTAAATGTGAAACAACGTCATAAAAAACAACTACCCCATATCCATGCCATAAAAATAAACTCTTTATTTGCAGTTTCAACAAATCTTAAATATGTTTAACAATAGTAATCCATCTCATTATTTTGTTTCAATAATGGTTACCGTAATTTAATTGTGTAATGGATTTAATGGTTCTATTAAAGCTATTAGCACTGTGTGTAAACATTTTGGTACCTATTGGGTAACATATGGGTTTACACTTAAATTTTAGAGTGTAACTTATTTTAACACATAATAGCTTTTTCTGGATAGTGTTTTAAGCATACCATTGGAATTGTTTAACTATGTTATACTTTTATACTTACTACACCATTTTTATAAGTAAACCAATAATACATCTGAAATCACTGTAACAGTTTTTCAGTAATGTAAAAGTGTTTAAAAATGTTATAGTAACACAGGTATTCCGTGACAGTACTTTTAGAACAAATCGATGAACGATTCATTGAAAACTAATACATGTCAGAAACATATTTCACTGTTAATCGTGTGTAAAGTTAAACAGTCTGTTGTGAATATCCGTATCTCTCACGGTTGAGTCGCCCGTGATATAATGATGAGATTGAAATGGATTGATAACTACGTAGAGCTTTACTCGAAAACAGGGTTTTAGACATTTTAAATATAATAACAAGTAATTAATTTAACTCTTAAACTGGGTTGAATTTACGCATAGAGATAACAATAAAATAAACTCTTTTATTTAAATATACTTTTTACAATCAACATCAAATAGCTTAAAAAAGAATGTGATATTTGAGTGGCTACAATACAATGCCCTAGACAAACGCACATTCTGACAAACTCTAGACATAACAAAGATGTGTTTATATGACCTTATCACAGGAATATCCCTTGGGGTTGGTAGGAGGGCTGAGGGGACAGAGACAGCTGATGAAGTGCTGTTAACAACGGTCACGTGGTTATTTCCTATGGGACATCATAGACTGCAACTATGACAAATTGCACGTTATGTCTGTCTAAATACAGTGAAAGGTCACATTAATTAAATGGATACGTTGTACATCAAACTTGTATTATAGGTTTAATGTAAGTCTACTAAAAAAAACTAATCGAAGAGAGTTTTTAATTCAATGTAAATGGTATACTTAAATGCATTTTCAATAAAGGTCTTAACCATATTACAAAACGAAACTTAATAACGACTTTACGCTACTAAGGCTATTAATTATGAAATATGACATTTACTTCTAACATTTTTTGCAAGCAAATAGTCAGGATTTGAAAACTATAGAAATATGTACATATACTGGTGTATATTGAACTAAACCGAAACTAAACCCCACCTGAGAAATTTGGCTTACTTTTCAATAGCCCGTATATTAGCATAGCCACCTTTTTTACATGGCTGCGGACATTATGGTGCCTAGCCGGCCTAGTGGCGGAGGGAAATGCGATGTTACCAATCGTACGCCGCGGCCTTGTATTAAAGGTGGCTATGATAATACACAAAACTTACCCCTTTATCCTTATACCAGCTTAAAAGTCATCCGCTCGATCTGATCTTTATTTTACCTCCTTGTTACCCGAGAATGCAAACCGGAAACACACTTTCGCTCCTCATGACAAAATTGCAGTTTTCTTAACATTGTAAACAAATGTTAAAAAATTGTACAACTTAATGATGATAATTTCCCGTCTTAAAACTGGCTAACTTATTTTATCATATGATATTGCAGGTTTTCTTTTGTTCTTCAGGTTGATTATTTCTTTCTTTCTCCTGTGAATTTGGAACAGTCTATTTCGGAAGGAGTTGTGGGGCTCCTCTCCAAAAGGATCCAATACGTGGAACAGATTAATTCCATGTTGTTCTCAATCTTAAGATTGTGGTTTGTTGCAAATCCTAATCCTGCTTAAATTGTAAAATTTCAATCTTCAGTCAATAAGGTTGGTCGCCGATAGGCCGATGTCAAAAGCAATAACTTCGCGTGAGCAGAGGAAGTGGCACGTACTCTTCTACAGAATGTTAAATGGCTAGTGCCCTGTCCACCTCGCCCGAAGGGAGATGCAGGTGGTGTGACGACATCCATAGGCAAGATGACTGTAGTGCCACAGGTGAACTACATCCCATAAGAGCAATGGTGTCAGTTTCTGCGACATCCGGATGTCGCCACAGAGTTTTTTTGGTTAAAAAGTGTAAAATAACCAATATTTTACTCTTTGTTACTTGCAAGTGTTGTCAACGCTGCAGAAAACAACAATCGTTCTCGTTTGTCTTGGAGATTTTTCTCGTCTTAACTATTACTAAAATTTGGAATTTCAAAGCAACCTAGGGTAGAACTTATGGTTTTAGATTTACCTGGATTGATAATTGTTAATTTGGTCGTTACCTATAATGGTTTGTTATTAACTAATAATCCAAATGTAAAATATGGTGTCGTTACGATAAATATCGTGCCCGTGGCAAGACTGCTATTCTCTCATTCTCTTTTTCAATCAGCTGTGTAATGGGAAATATTAAAACGTAACTTGACTTCCGTTTTAGTTTTGACGCTTCATATCCGGAACACAAAAAACTATTCAGCAGACCTTGGAACAGTTATGCTTTTTCGTCTACAGACCTTGATCCATAGAGTGCGTAGGTAGCTAGACACCGGCAGTGCAGCAGTGTAATGGTGCCACGTCTTCCTCGAGTGTTCCTGCCCCACCCCTAGTCCTACGGCATGGGGATGGAAAGATTCTAGAACTTTATTTATAAAAATAATCCTAAATAGACTATTCATAAAAACATTACACAAAACTAACAATGTAGTCGTGTTGAAAAATTTTGGCAATGAACACTTTCTTTGACCGGTAACACTGTTTCGAAGGAATGTCAAAGATCAAAGTGACCAGCCTTTTGAAGCACCCAAGACTAGAACTGGAGTGGCCGTCACTGCTGACTTTGTGGATTACAGGACAAGAATCCGGCATCAGATTACAGTACAGAGACGGTTACATTTAACATTTTCATACTTTTTTAACTTAAAAATTATGCATATTTGTTTCAATTTAATCGCAATACTATTTTTACGATGTTAATCTTTACTCTAATTAGAGTAATGTATATTATGTGTATGTATGTATGTAAACTGCTCTAAAAGTTTCTTCAAAAGTTACTAAGAAAATAAAAAGTACAAAGGCCTTTAGGCTTAGAAATACTTATTTCGTTGTAATCATAAATTTAAATTCTTAAAATTTTAATAATGACCTTAAGAAATTAAAAAACCAAAAGAAAAAACGGCTGAAAACAATTGACTCAACAGTCAAAATAGAAACCACTTGCTCTTACATAAACATGTTTTGTTTTTATCATTATACACAAAATCAGCCTGTTTTTTTTTTTTTTTTTTTTTTCTTTCTTTCAATAGTACCAAAACCGATTCTTTTTCGTCCTAGGACTGAAAAATCAGGTGGAGAATTTTTTAGGTCCTAGTACTGAAAAGTCAGCTTTTTGCTAAGTATATTATTATTGATTTATTAATTTTGAGGAGCAGAATTTTGAAATTCAAACTTTATAAAGAGCATTAATTGTAAATAACAGAAATGTAAACACTGCATAGTATTTACTTTGTAAATATAACCTCGAAAATACAACTTTATAGTTAGTTTTTGTTTTTTACGATCTTGAGTCTTTTTTACGATCTAAAAGTCTAACTTCGCATCATGATAAAAACGTTGTTCATCACTCTGAGCAAAAGTGTCTTTTTGATGCTTAATCGTGTTTTAATAACTCGGCTGTGCCTCGTTTTTAAAACACTATTGCGCAGAACAAAGACCAACTTTTGCTCATAGCAATGAAAACTACTAGTTGTGCATCGTGTACAGTTAATGATTTACTGTATGATACTAAAAAATAATAATTTATCCATTTTTAATCGTTTCTATACAGATGTTTAAGTTTAAGTAAAGTAAAATAATAAAACAGTAATGCATTAATCAATACGAAATTTATTTTTTTTAAACCAGTGGTGCTCATCGTTGTCATGGTAGAGAGGAGCTTTCAGAGAACAGTATCCTGAAAGGTGAGTGAGTGTAGCGAACGAGCTCGTTTTAAAAAGAAACAAGCCGTTTTGGACTCTGTTTTCCAAAACAGGTCTAGCTCAGCCCCCAACTACTTTAAGCTGACAAACAACATCAAGCTAATTTAATTAAGAAAGATATGACTATCAGAAAAATGTATAATTTAGTACTAAACCTAGCTCTTCAACTCAAAATAAGTAGCCACGTATATAAATACATACAGGGTGATTCACGACGAAGTGCAGAAATTTCGGGAGCTGATTCTACACATGAAAATAAACAAAAAAGGCCATATAAACATATGTCCTAAAACCATTCGTTTAGGCGCTAGCTGCCATTTTGTTTTTTACTCATGATAATTTTGATTTCCGTAATGGATTGATGGATTTACTTCAAATTTGGCATGGATTAATCACAACAATGTAAGTTTTCAGAAAAAAAAATATTTTCCTATATGTATTTTCAAAATGGAGTCCATTAAAAACATTTAAACTCAAATTTCTCAAAAACGGCAATTTTTATTAAAATTTTATCTGAGACAAAAAAAGGAGTACAATTGAGTCCTTGATTGTACTCAATCAGGGGTACAATGGAGTATTCATTCAATTGTACAGGAATAATACATAATCCTTCCTGTATTATTGAAGGATCCTTTGGCATGATCCTTTGGTCCTTCATGATAAAGGACCATGCCTTTGATTTACCATGGATTTACTTGATGATGAAGTACGTAGATAAAAATTATTATGTGTAAAAAAGAAAATGGGGCCGACGGCTAAACGAATGGTTTTAAGACATATGTTTATATGAACTTTTTTGTATATTTTCTTTTGTAGAATCGGCACCCGAAGTTTCTGCACTGCGTCGTGAATCACCCTGTATAAATTAAACATTAACATAACCACAATACACCTTATGATTGACTTCACGCCCAAATTCATTAGTTTTAATGAACTTTTTAATTTTCTCTTGATTTCTTATAATTATTTTGTACTGAGAGAATACGTAGATTTAATTTAATTTATTTTAATTTAAGTTTATACAATTGAGATTAAACTCCAGAACACACTGAATTTGAAAGGATGACAATTTTAAATCATTTTAATTTGTTCTCACAATGCACAATGTAAACCATAAGGGTATTGTATAATCAACACGATTCCACCAAGAAACGAATTATTGAAAGACTAAGAGCAAACACAGAGTCAATTTATAAAAGTAAACACAAAGAGTTGATACTGTATTCTCGGTCAGTTTTGTCTCCGAGTTTACTTAACAGATTGCTTTCAGTGGCTCATTCACTGGTATGAAAAAGTGAATCATCTATATATCTATTTTCATCACCCCTCACAAAAATGAGGGGTTGTTTTTCTTGTTATTAGTCAGCAAAGTTGTCGTTTAATGCCACCATGAAATAAATAACGATAAAAATCAATTGACGTTATACGTGACAGACTAAAAATTTTACATATATATCTATATATTTATTTATTTATTTATCTATTTATTTATTATTATTACTCTCAAACAATTTTTATCAACAGAGTTAAGAAAATTAGCTAAATATAGATTTAGAATAGCCAATCTTTAAAAGTAAAATATAAAAAATATATAAAACTGGTAACTTCTGTAAAACTTCTGTATGATTTGCTAGTTTTTCTTTTTTTTCTTTGTGTTCTTTTAAAATTGATAAAAACCAAGAATCCGTCCACATAAACGCGGTCTTCCAGTGGTAATATCACATATAAATTAAATACATTACATATTTTAATATAACTTGGATTTTGCAAATCCAGCCATTGCATTATGGACAGTTTAAAAAATGCCATCCTCCTTTGCTTCTTTAAACCCACCATGAGTTCTATATAGAATTAGATAGTTCATGAATAAAGCCACGTCCGCACTGGCTGAACATTCGTGGCGAACTTGTTCGGTGAACACAATAAATCGACAAATATTCAAATGAACAATTACCGGCCATATGATTTGCATTCTAAAAGTATAGCAACGAACGAACAAAATGTTCGGCCAGTGCGGACGCGGCTTATGGATATTTTTTAGTAAATAGTAATTTTTGGACTTTAATACTAGTCACTGTGTAAAAGCTCGAGTAAAGATAATAAATTGTAGTAAAAAATGACGTTTTATTTAATTTACCTCGCAGTGCTGAAATTTTCTGATTAGATTAGATTAAAAAACTAGAGCAGAATGCCTTTAAGAGTACTTAACAGAAACATTGTACTACTTTACGACATACAAAAATACGTGAACTTGTTGACAAGAGGGAAAATAAAAAACATATACTTTTACTAATGTATTTAAATATACATATAATGTAGTACAGAATATAAATATGTTTTTAAGAACGTATTATTATGTATCTGTGACTGCATTATGTTTATTTCATTATTAATCATTACTTCGATAGCAAATATAAACAATATAAATTACATATTATCCTACGAAGCCAGTCAAACCAGAGAAATATCCATATCATTTATTTTGCCATATTATCATCAAAAAGGCTTTGGTCCTTTCAAAAGTGAGTAACATTTATACAATCAGATCCACTTTTGGTCTCAACTGTAAGAGGCTTAACACATAGCAAGCTGATTCTGAATAACAAATTGAAATATTTCTCATTTGTTTTCTATAATTCACGTGTCAGACATCTCGGTATTATTACCTTTCAATGAAATTTAATGGTCAAATATGTTACACTTGATATGTCAAACTTGTCTCTGTATAGTTAAGAAAACGGTCGTTACAATAGTCAATGTGGCAACGAAGACTTAATATTTAAAAGTAACCCGAATTAAGTCATTTATTTTAAGGGGACGGATTTAATTCTATTATTTATTTTATCTTTCTAATATAAAGTGGTTTGATGATAGAATACTGTCATATATTTTGAATTTTTATGCTTCGTAAATTAAAATTATATACTCATAAACTATAAGATTTGTTTTATATTTACTTTCTCTGTTATTTTTACTGTACTTTAAAATAAGGATATTGTGTTTGATAATGAATCTTTACCAATATTGTATTGAATGTATTAGACGGATATCAAAGGTATAGCAAAAATTCAAATTTAAAAAATAGAACTTTCTTAGCGCACATCCCAAAAATGGAGAGCAAATGATTAATAAAATTTAAATTGATATTGGGTTGAGAGGTGTTAGCTCAATCAATGATTAAGTATGCGAATAAACTATTGAAAATCTGCAAGTTTAAGCCTGACTATTTAGGCAAAACTGAACGTACTGTACATGGTTGAGCTTAGGTCTAGGACTCGTTGGAATTTGTTCTTTACATAACCAACATTCACACATCCTATACTTACTTACTTACTCCTGTGGCCACTCAAATCCAAGGAGATTTTTGGCCCCGCCAACAAGGTGCCTCCATCCTTCTCTTTCGTCTACTTCGTCCACCTCTGCTCCCAGTTTTCTGACATCCCAAGCAACCTGGTCATCCCATATCAATCTTGGTCTCCCCAGTGGTCGTCTTCTTTCAGGCTTTCCTCTCCACACTCTTCTTACACAGATGTCTTCTTCTCTCCTTCTAACATGCCCAAGCCATCTGATTCTCCTACTTCGAATTAAAGCTACAATATCAGGTCTTCTAAAAAGTTCTCTTAACTCTTTATTCTTTCTAATCTTCCACACCCCACCTTCTGAATTTGGTCCGTATATTCTCCTCAATATTTTATTTTCAAAAGTTATTAGATTTCTTTGTATGTTTTTTGTGAGGGTCCATACTTCTGATCCATAAAGGAGAACAGGTTGAATTATTGCCAGATATATTCGAATCTTGGTGTTTCTTTACAGGAGTCTGCTTTTCAAGAGTTTCGATAGGCCCCAATAACATCTATCAGCTGCATTCAATCTAGCTTGTATTTCCTGTTCCATCTTATTCTGGCTGTTTATTAAGACACCCACATATTCAAATTCTTCTGTAATACAAAATTTGTGTCCCGAACATTCCAGTGTTGAGTTTACAGGCTCTGCCTGCCTTCCTATTTTTATAAACTTTGTCTTATCTTCATTCACTTGTAGCCCAACCTTTCTTGCTTCCATTATGAAGGATTCTGCTAATACTTTTAAGTCATTTTTATTTTCGGCTAATAAGGCTACATCATCGGCAAATGCCAATACGTTGATCTTTCCTTCAATATTAGCACCCAACTCAATACATTTTACTGCTTTCAAGGCATCTAAAAGGGCAAAGCTGAACAAAAGAGGAGACAGTCCATCTCCTTGTCTCACCCCAGTATTGATGTCAAAAGTGTCTGTAAGTTCCCTTTCTATCCTAACTTTATTTCTTGAACCCTCCACGAACATCTTCGTCAACCTTATAATTTTTTCGGAAACATTACTTTTTCTTAGTACTGGCCATAGTTTTGATCGTATTATGATATCATAAGCTTTCTTAAAATCAACAAACAGAATATATAGACCTTTATTGTATTCCCAGTATTTTGAAGCCAGCTCTTTCATGATAAATATCTGATCTGTCGTCGACTTTCCCTTCATAAAGCCTGCTTGATGCTCTCCTATAACTTCTTCTCCATATATTTTCAACCTATTTAAAATGATTTTGGACAGTAATTTGTATGTACAGTTCAGTAGTGATATTCCTCTATTATTTGTACACTCTATCTTATCCCCCTTCTTGTGGAGAGGTACAATAACTGCCTCCTGCCACTCTTTAGGCATTGTTTCTAAGTCCCAGACTTTTCCTATCAACTTATGTAGGAACTGTATGAGTGGTCTTCCTCCGTATTTGATTACTTCAATAGGAATCCCATCCTCTCCAGGGGCCTTTCCGTTTTTCATTGTTTTGAGAACACTTTCAACTTCACTCAGTGTAGGTCCTTCAACTTCTTCATTTTCTCTTGTTAAACTTACTTCTTGATTGTCATCCATACTCGTGACCTCTGAGTTGAGTAAATTTTTAAATAGTTTTTCCACGTTTCCAGGACCATTTTCATGTCTCCCACCACATTTCCATTCTTATCTTTCACTCCCAGTACCCTGGGACTGAGGCCTTTTTGAAAAAACCGCACAGTCCTATGAAAATCTCTAGTGCTATTCACTGTCAAATCTTGCTCCGCTTTTATGAGTTTATTGTTTATAAACTTTCTCTTTTCTGTTCTTAACGTTTTGTTGACTTTAGCATTGATTTCTTTGTATGCTTATCTTGCTTCAGTAGTTTTGTATTTTAATAGTTTGGGTTTTGCTTCTTTTCTTTTTACAACCAAATCTTCACACTCCTTGTTGAACCAAGGTTTTTATACGCCTTTTCTCTCAACAAACACATCTTTGGCAGATGCTTTAATAGTAGACTTGAAGGTTTGCCACAGTGTTTCTACCTATGTTTTGTTATCGCGCTCTTTTAAATTTTCTAAACCAGAGAATCTATTAGCAATATTCACTCTAAATTCTTTGGCCTTGCATTCATCAAAACAAATCTTTTCCGTTATTTTTTCACATTTCGTTTCTCAATCTTTATCCTTTGTTGACTTATGACTAGTATTAAGTTATGGCCAGTGCCACATTCTGCTCCTCGTTTACTTCTCACATCTAAGATTGTTCTCACATGTCTCTTGTCAACCAATACATGGTCTATTTGATTCTTGGTTGTTCCTGTTGGAGAGGTCCATGTTTCCTTGTGGATGTCTTTGTGTGGGAATTTGGTGCTCGCAATGCACATATTCATTGATGTGGCAAAGCTTAATAATCTCACTCTGTTATCATTTGAATTATTATGTAGACTGTGTATGCCTGCCACACCCCTCCAGCTTCTTTCTCTATCTTCGCATTAGCGTCTCCTAAAGGAATTTTAGTATCATATTCTGGTAACTTTGTATATATTTCCTCTAGTTGAGCATACAACATATCTTTGTCCTCATCTTCACTTTCATCTGTAGGGGCGTAGAAACTGATTAATGATATGTTATTAAATTTTCCTTTAAGTCTTTTTCTACATATTCTTTCACTAATTGCTTCATAAGCTATCACAGATTCTAAAGTAGATTTTTGAAGGCAAACCCTACGCCTGCGAAGTGTCTACCGTCATCACAGCCACTATATAATATCTGGTAACTTTTTGTGTTGACTTTTCCACAGAAAGGCCATTTAGTTTCTTGTAAAGCTGCTATATATACTCTATAAGCTTCTAGTTCTTCGCTTACAATATCCACTTTACCTGGCAGTGCCAGAGTTCTGACGTTCCATGTACCGAATCTCAAGACTTTATTTCGAAGCTTGGGTCTTAATCCGTTTGATCCATCTGTATCCGAGGCATTTTGTTGGCGTTTCGTTAGCACAGGGTTGTTAGCCCTATGCTAAGCCCCCAGTTGACCTCTGGAGGACCAGGTTCGGGTTGTCTGGCTCTAGCCTACCTCATCAGTTCCAAGCCAACCGAAAAGGCGTTTCCCCCCTTGCACTACGGGGAAATACCAGAATCAACCCTTCCTGACACATTCACTTCTACACCACTGGGACTGGCAGTTTAGTGTTTCCATTACTTAGCAGAGAAGATGACTCTCTGCATTATCATTAGCAGAGAAAATGTTATATTCACATATCCTATACCATATGTTGAAAGCCTATATGTTTTGCAGTAAGGTGAAAATTTATTTTATTTGTTTAAGGATAGCATTTTTTGTTCCTATTTGTATTACTGACGTGTTCATTGTACCACATATATTTGAACGAATAAAATGACTTATGACTTGTGACTCATAAGATATTACTTAAAGAGATAATACACATACAATTACAAACAAAAAAACAATCTGAAGTTTGAATACAACAAGGAATTTGTTCGATAAAATTACTTCTGGGGATTTTATTATTGTTATTATATTTATGTATATTGTTTTGACTGCTAACAGTTAGAACGACTATTTGGCAAACAACTTCTGAGTAATATTTAATTTTAAAGTTTACAAGCAAAAATGAAGTAAAACTGTTGGCAGCAAAATAAAAAACAAAATTTTAATGATTATACTCTTTGCTTTGTCACTGAAACACATTAAAATAAAAACTGTAAAAAAATTAAGACTACCTATTTTAACTATTTTATATTCAGGTTTAAGTTGGGTAGCCAGTCAGAGGTGGTTAGAGTATAGAACTACTCTCTGGAGGACTTAACTCAGTGGTTTTATATCCCAAGTCTCATTTACTCTTGGGTTGATAAAGTTTCCTTATTAACTATAAGATGTTTACTCCGGTATTTTGTTGTTCATTTGGTGACATTTTACGGTATAATCAAATGTATGGCCAAATGTTATATTTTACTTTTATCTTTTATGTATTTGAAAGAAATATTTTGACAAACCATTAAATAAAACTTTTGTGAATCATCCACCTTTATAATTTCCATTATTACAAATGTTTGTTTTTAATGTATTATAATGTTTCAGAAACATTTTTCACTACTTTAATAGTATACTACATTTTCGAATTTTATAAGATGAACATGGCTCAACAATGCAAACAAAAAAGGTTGTCATGTTTAGGTAGTTTAGGCAAAATATATCCCTTCAAGATTTATTTTAGAGATTTACATTTAAGAATAACAAATAATATTAATAGGACACCCTTATTAGCTATTTATCTAGATTGTGTTTTGATCCTAGGCGAATGGTATTTTTTTTGCCTTCTATACCGGGTGTTTTTATATTTATATTTTTTTTTTTTTTGGGGGGGGTGGATTTGCACCTTAGTTTATTTCAAAACAAAAAGAACTATTATTGTTCAGCTTGCTGAAAACGTCTATCAACGTTGGGGGAGAAAAGTTTTACATAAAAATTTCATCTCCTCTTTAACCCCTGTCATTTTAGCGAATTTCCCATAGGGAATAAGCTATTACCGTAGGTCTCATGGTAAGACCTAAGCCCAGGACCATGTTACTTTTTCGTTTTGAGGTGCCCAGAGACCAAAAATAATAGTCATTAAAATTTATATATATATATATATATATATATATATATATATATATATATATATATATGTGTGTGTGTGTGTCCCTAGACACGATAACTCTCGTAAAAATGGTCCGATCGACACCACATTTGGTAGAGATGTGTAATCCTACATTTATTCGGATGAGTTCGTAAACCAGACATATCGACCTACCGGAAGGGGTAGTTTTGGGGGGTTTTGTACCCCAAAAATGGGTTTTTTGCATTTTTCATATGTAATTTTTAAAAATTTTAAATTTTTATTTTGACCATTGGATTTAGCTTAAAAAAACACACAATTTAGTATTTTGAAGCTTTGCTCTATCTCCATTGGTTACCGAGATATTCAAAAGTCTAAAGACAGTACATTGTATTTTGGGGCTCTAATGTTAATCTTATGGAGAATTGGGATGTGTTATTATTTCATTTATTAACCAATATTTTTCGATGAAACTTGGAATTCAGCTTCATTTGGTTGAGATTCATTTATTTATGGTAAAAAATTTTGGTTTTGGTGCTTATCATGGCAGCAAACCTGCATACTCTTTTCCCATGTTAATCATATGGAGAATAGGCAAACTTCTTTAGCAATGGACAGATATTGATGAAACTTAGTAAATGGCGTCATATGGTCAAAATACATTTTTTTAATGATAAAAACCTAATTTTAGTGTTCCCCATGGCAGCATACCTGCATACTCTCCCTATATATTTATCATAAGGTGAATAGATATTTATTTCCCTATTTATGAGCATGTGATTTTATTTGGTTTACAGTTTTATGTGGTAAAAATTAATGTTACTAATTTGGAAATTCGCTGAGTACGCAGGCCTGCTGCGACGGGGGGTGTTTTAATTGTATAGACAATTAAAAATTTTTTGTGATTTGACTTTTTTCTTGAAAATTAACGATGAGCGAGCTAAAGGCAATTGAAGTACAATTTTAGTTACTTTCAAGCATAATATGGGACAAACTTTAATTACCTACATCTCCTTAACCATTCCGTAAAGTCAAAAATACCCGAGAATTAAAATGTCCTAGAATAATTTCTTAAGATAATATAAATTTTATTATTTGTCCGCCATATTGGGAAAAAAGTTCATTTATGCGTAAAGGATACTTTTAATGAGTAAAATGATCTAAAACACTATTTTAAAACATTTTTACTAGTGAGTATTTTTTATATTACTAAATGGTTTCGGAGATATAGGCAATAAAATTTTTCCCCATGTTATTCTTAAGGGGCTAAATATGAACTTCAATTGCATGTAACTCCCCAACCGTTAAATTGAGAGAAAAATGTCACATTATAAAAATAGTAGTTTTCATGACTAGGAGCAAAAGTGGGTCTTTTTTGTGAGTCAATCGTGTTTTAAAAACAAGGCGTAGCCAAGTTTTTTTTAACGATTAAGCATCAAAAAGACACTTTTGCTCCGAGTGATGAACAACGTTTTTTATCATAATGCGAAATTAGACTTTTTATTCGTTAAAAATATTAACTATAAAGTTGTATATTCGAGGTTATATTTACAAAGTAAGTTATATGCAGTGTTTATTTCTGTTATTTACAAACAATGCTCTTTACAACGTTTGAATTTCAAAATTCTGCTCCTCAACATTAATAAATCAATAAAAATACACTTAGCAAACAGCCGACTTTTCAGTCCTAGGACCAAAAAAATTCTCCAGATGATTTTTCAGTCCTAGGACAAAAAAGAATCGGTTTTGGTACTATTGAGAGGACAAAAAACAGGCTGATTTCGTGCAGAATGATAAAAAAGTCTTTAAAATGTGTTTACAATCAAAAATGGAATAAAAATTTTGGGTTCGTATTTGAAATTTGTTTAGGGGTTGGGGTGAGAATGAGGTTGATGAGGGGGTTTAATTTCATATTACGTTTTGCTTTCCCAATGTTGATAGATGTTTCCAGCAAACTGAAGAATAATATTTATTTTAATAAATATTATTTATATATATATTATTTATATATATTATTTTTATAAATATTATTTTAATAATTTTAATTGTACAAAAGAAAGTCTTTTTAGTTACACTATAACTCAACGCGTCAACGGACCTATTTATAAAGAACGGCTGAACAGATTCCGCTGAAGATTGATGGGGAGGTAGCTTGAACCAGGAATAACGTATAGCATACTTTTTATCCAGATTCCTCCATAGGGCTCCGCCACATCTTCAACGTTACCATGTTTAAGGAAGCAAAATTTTTGTATTGGAACATGTTTACATTTAGGAATATTAATTCTGTAAACAGCTGTTCTCTTTTAAAGTGTCGAGGGAAGATTGATTATAAAAACTATTGGATAATATAGACTTGTGGGGAGTGAGCTTAGCAAATGAGCTAAAACTAACGGGGGGTGAGCACAGTGACCGAGCTGAACCTGACAGCGAGTGAGCGCAGCAAACGAGCTCACCTGAAGGGCCAAACATTCCTCAGGTTGGTATTGCAAAGCATGCCGAGTAAACTAGTTTTTAATAAATACGATAAGAATTACAGTTTTTTATATACGAAGTTGAAATAGCTTACAACAAACATTTTTTAGAATCACTTTGTAACGAATGTAAGTAGCAAACAATGAGGAAAAAATTGCATTTTTATGTTTCAATTAATTAATTAGATGTTATGTATTTCAAGGGTTCAAATTCAGCATAAGTGAAGTTTAGCTGAGGGACTTTACCATCAGCAACAGTGCGTTAGTTAGAGCCATTAGGCCCAACTTTGTTATGAACTGTTTGGTCAATATTAATTCTCCATTCTAAACTCAAGGTAAACGATTTATTATACTGCAAGTTCACCTTCTGTCAATAAATATTCATTTTTTATATTAATTAAAAACTGAAAAATACCGTTTGAATTTTTTTATTTTCTCCATTTATTATTTTTCACTTATGAAGAATTTGTTTTCTTCTGTGTAACTTAAAATGTTTCATAGAATAAAACCTTATGTAATTTTTAATGGCATGAATAATTTCTATGTGTAAAGTAACTAACAATGTTGGTATTGTTTTATAGAGAGATAAGGATTCTGTTGTTATTGTATACAAAATTCATTTTGAAATGGTTTATCGTAGTCTAATATACGTTTTACTACTTTATTTTTATCGAACAACAAACATTAAATATTGCAAAAAAGAAGTAACAGTAAAAATAAAAAGGATTTAAAATTAGATTCTCATTAATTATAAAAAAAAGTGAAATAAAGGACAAAAGAACCGAGTCTGGTGTCATGGAGGGGCCGTTATGAAGTTGCGATGGTAAAAAATAACAATTATCTAACTTTTAGTTGGAATTCCAGTTAAAAGTTCATTAGAAAAACGAACGTCAAAGGTAATTACACCCCAGTCCTCTGTCTTCAAGAGAACTCATCTAAATGTCGAGACACCGAACAAAAGCCAAGTTAATTGCCATTCTTACCTGATAACTAAAGTTTGCGGTTGTTTAATTTAAACCTTTTGTAATCCTTAATTGCTAGTAACACTTTGTTCCGCTTAAAATGTTTCGTCATCTTACAACTACAAACATTTTATTTTCTCAAATAATAATATGATATTTTAATTTGTGCACTCAACATAAGCATGAACACGAATTGCCTTTAATAAAACAGACAAATTTACAGGAAAACCCACCTGAAAAAGCCTGTATAACAATTTTTTATTCATCATATGAAAAACAAACGGGAAATCCGTTCATATATAGCCGGTTGTAACGATGTTATATTTGATAAACTCAATCTGTTATAAAATGTTCTGAACTTCATTTGGAAGATTAATAACCTACTATCAGTAGAAATGCTTAATACAGAATAGGTTTTATTTTTTTGTAATATTGACGTAGCAACAAAGATGACTAACATTTATAGACATATTAATGCTACCCTATGTTGATTTTATATCCATCCATATTTTTTCATTGAAACATTTTTTTATTAATTTAGTTTCTAAAATTGTTAAATTAGTTTCTCTTCCTGATTAGTGGGCATTAGTTCCAAGCATTAAACAGGCAATATTTTTTTCTGGTGTACGAATTTCTATTGTTTTAATTTATCTATTTGTTTTTAATTTAAATTTCTCTATTTACCTGGTTTTTGGCCACAAAGAATCGATTGTATCTGGTTTCATGAATTAAAAAATATCCTTTTTCCTTCTTGTAGTTTTTTTTAAAGTGTAAGTCATACATTTGAAATATGCTGTGTATATTAATTAAATATTTACAAAAAACTCAAAAGTATCTATAGCTGTAGAAATAAACCACTGTGTTACATTTTTAATGTCTGGTTCAACAAATTTATACCACAATTTGTATCATTATAAATTATACTTTTACGAGAAAATATCTATATATTTAAAAGAACCCCTTGTTCGTTGCACCACTTATATCTTGAAAACGGCTGAAATGTTTTGGCTGAGAATTGGTGGGAAGTTAGCTTAGAACCAGGAATAACATATAGGATGGTTTTTTGTCCATATTCCTCCATAAGGCTCCACCCAACACGTCTTCAAAGTTACCATGCTAATCTTATATAAGTAACATTTTTGTATTGGAACATATGATTACATTAATGAATAATAATTTGTAAACACCAATTCTCATATAAATTATTGAGGGATTCAAAAGTATAGGATATAGAATTGCTTAGCGAACGAGCTAAACCTGATGGGGAGTGATCACTGACTCATTATAAAATCTCAGGATCCACCTAACGGATTAACTTGAAACTTTGGATACTGTTTCGTCTTGCCTCTTGGTTGCTCACTAAGAAACGATTTTGAAAAATTATTTCAGGGCTCCGCCCCACAGGCATTTAAAACTTCAATATAATGTTATACGTATTGCCAAATTTAAATACGGATTAAGAAACCTGAAGGGTTGAAATTTCTAGTGATCTCTTTGCTCATAGCTGCTAAAAAAGGGGGGGGGAAGTTTTTTACATCTCCTTTAGGGCTCCGCCCGACAGACATTCACAATAACTGTATAGCCTACGTGTTGGAATTTGACATGGACGATTCACTTAGCTCATAGGTACTCACTAAGAAACTGTTTTGCCAATATAGTTTTTGGAGCACTTTAGGACAATTCCTTACTTTAATAGTTCTTTGTAAAATATAAATGAAAATATTTTAGCCAATCAAACTCATTTTACGGTTGTTAATAATTTATGGAACACTTAAAAATTGTTAAAAGAGGCATTAAAGACTAGACTGGGCTGATTATAGTTTTGATATATTTTACCCCTTTAATATTATTTGTTTATTAAGAATTTTTATGTTATATTTTCACAGTTTTTTGTATCTTCTTAGACTTTACTATGAATATTTTTTTATGTAATGGCAAAATATTATTTGATTGGACTTATCACTATGAGAAATTAGTAAAATATCTATGTTTGGTAAAAATTACATAGTAGGCTAAATTTTTTATAATTTAAAATTTTATTTAAAATTTAAAAAAATAAACGATCATATGATCCGACGGGCTAAATCAATTCAACCTAAACTTGTCAGTAAAAGTAAAGAACCAAGAGCCGCCCTGCAGATAGGGTGTCACAGGCGCAAGAACCACTTACGTGTGTCGGTGGCTAGCGGGCTTCCTTTCACTAACAACAACCGATTTTAAATTTGTTAACTTAGGAAATATTTTATTGTTGCTTCGACATTCACACTTGAATCACACTTGAGTAATTTGTGTTTTATTCCAAGCCTGATTTATTTTAATGATAAAACTAAGATGAGTTTACTTTTTTTATTTTAAATCCTTTTATAAGTTAAGTATTTCATCATACACTAGGAAACTCCAAGCTTTCCAGCAACAAATTTTATGAATAATTTAAGTTGTACTTTGTTATAACTATTAAGTATGAATATTTTTTATTTATAATAAAAATAATGCGGTTTACATATAAATTAATTAATTTTATGGAACATTAATCAAGTGAAACATGGAATGAAAACAGATTAATCCGATCACAAATAAATTCCAAAATGTATACAATTCTATGAAAAAAATGTAGAATATCAACTGATCAGCTGATTAACTTTATAAATTACACTCAATCTTATACTACTTATCTTCACATATCTATTTTCTATAAAAATTACATGAGCTTTAGTAAATGGGTTTGGAGCCATGGGGCTTTTTAGAAAATAAATATATATTTTTTTTACCTAAAGTGCGAATTTTTTCATTATTTTTTCTTTTTGAATTCAGATTTCAGGTCGCTCTGATTCTCTTTACTCTGTTTAAATAATTATCCTCAGTACATGTTGTTTACAAAATAAATCGCTAAATAATCATGTAGAATCCTTTGTACTTGTATGTGATTTTTATAATAGTTTACGATTTTGTATAAAAATATACGAACATATTCTTTACTTATAAGAAATATTTATCAATAAAATGATAGAAAAGAAAGGATCAGTCGATGTAGACACAAAAGGAGGTGAACCTGTAGGAGCGATACTTGACAGCTCCATTGTGAAGAACTGTTCCGACGTTCTTGGCTTTGTGATGCTGATGTTGGACGTCAAAAGTGGAATCGAGAATGTGTCTTGCATTTGTAAGAAAAAGTAGTTGTCAGTTTTCATAAGTACTTTGTAACACTCAAAGGTTGTAGTAAAATCTATAAAAACCAATCTTTCAGGTTATTTACCTTTATTTTGTAAGTAGCCAGATATGTAGGCGTACCAGATATGTAACTGAATTTAGTCGTGATGTGTGTGTAGTCGACACCAAACTCAGCACAAAGAAACTTATTTACTTGTTTTTGAATCATTTAATAAACTATGGTTTGGTTTATAACAAGTTTGAATTGTTTTCCATTTAAAAATATACTTATTACTCTGATCAATGTAATTGATCCCAAAAGAATAATTTATAATGGTTTAAGGCGAAAAAATATTTAAATACTATAATTTTAATTACATTAAAAGCTTGGCTCCGTTATCAACAAATATTTTCAAACAATATTTTCAATAACCTGATTCTTTTTTTACTCAGTTACTTATGGCATGAATGTGGCAAGAGGAACAATTTAACATTGTTGTGGCCTAGTTTCTCTGGAAAATAAAGTTTACCCAGGCCCTGTAGTGGTGGTTTCAAAACAGTGCAATTACTAACTTCCTCGACTCTGTGTCGCTCAATGTTGTTTTAGACAAACTGTGAAACAACTGTACAGAGGATACTTTTAATGGATTTGCATCATAAATTTGGTGTAGTAACAAATTTCAAAATTCCAATTAAAAAAATTATTTCACTTTTGTGGTTGAAAGAATTTTATTGAAATAGGAGAGAAAACTTACAAAATAAAAACGACGACGTTTACTACTTTAAAATCCGTCCATTACATTTATAAGTTTTAATGTTTATACGACAAACGCATTTGTTATCTGCGACTTTATACTTTAAGTTTTAGCAATAATTATTGGTAAGGGGATTTTTGAGCTATATGTCACAATCCAAGCTAAGTAATAGTTTTAAAACTTGGATAATTGTTAGCTGCAATGTAGAATATCCATTCATGGATTCTGATTCATCCAATTGATGAATTACTAAAATAAATAACATTTTATTATTCTTGTTTGTTTTACTTTTTTAAGTTTGTTGTTATTACCATAGTGTACATTAAAGGGCAAATTGGAGCTTAAAAATCTTAAAGGAAAAAGTCAAATATTAACATTTCAAATTAACAAGAACATTATTAACAGGGGGTTAATAAACAAGGGCATTTACTTGTCTCCTCATTTACATAATCGAAGCTATATCAGTTCTTTAAGCCCCGTCTATGGTAATTTGAATCCTTTTAAATCGTATTAGATTAAGCTTATATTGGCGAGCATTGTATTGTGAGGTATTTTGAGAAAAATTTATACTTTTCTTTTAATAAACCAATACATTAAACTGATTTCTTTATTGATTACTTAGTTTTACAATATTAACTAGGTGATATAAAAAATGTTTTTTTTTAAATCATTTTTAGGTGAAAACTTATCGTTTTTTTGATAAAACAAATAAGTAAAAATATATAAGTCTTAAAAACAAGGTACAATTCTTAGATATAGATTGTGTTCGAAATAGACCCATTTGCGGCTGGACATCGGATGGCCACTGGGGAAATAAACATCTGACATTGTTTACCGACTCACTTCCTCATCCCCGCCACCGCAGCTTCCTACAACATTCTTATACTCCCCGGCTTGAACTGGGAAATGGGGTTCTTTAGTTCACGAAATCAAAATCTATTTAAATATTAAATTAAAGATATTTTATAAAGAAATATTTTGACCGAAAAAGTTACGATTCGAGACACTCCCTTCAACGAATATTTAAATGTAGTCGTCACTCTTGTAGAAAGGTAAAACATCGGTTTCGTTATTTTTTTTAACCCAATTACTGTACGTAATTACTATTATTCTAAGTATGATTTTTTTATTTCTTCTTTTTACTTTCAGTTTCATTACAACAACACATTTAAACAAAACAAAATATATGTATATTTATCTAATGTTAATAGTAAATCAACGGTTTTGTAATATTTTAAATTGTTTTTCTGTGGGATCTTTATTCATCCGTGGGGGGGGGGAGGGGGGGTTGGTTAGAAAAATATCACCGACGATTTTTTTAGTTACATAAAAACTGTACATGGTTCATAGATAAACAAAGTAGAAAACGAGAGATAATTTTAAAATTAATGATGGTTAGGTTTTGTTGAACCATTAGGCAACAACCAACATTTAATGATCGATGTTTGGAGATTGATGCAAAACAAATTTTTTATGGACATACTTTTTCTTGGTATATGACAGTTTAAAGTAAGTTTTAAATTTAATTGTAATGGAGACCATGAGATGAATTGTCATTTCGTTATGGGTAATCAAGTGATGCTCTCATCAACATTAAAATTACGAAATTAATTTCAAACATCGTATATTAATGCAATTTTCTTCCATACCCCCCAAATACCGGATTTTGCTTCAATCTGGTACTGATTGCATGTGTGTAGACCGATATGGATCTACCAATCCCGGTTGTTTTCTAAAGTTTCAAAGAAACCAAACCATTATTAATGGTATTAAATTACCTCTCGTATGCTATTGTGCTTATCTATGTTACAAGTACAGTTTCAATAGAATAACAAAAATAAAATCGTCAGTGACTTTTCAATTTCCCTGCAGAGTGTACACTGGTGGAGAGGGAAATTTAATCGATTTTGGCGTGATTGAAGTCTAATTATAAACTTCATAATTGGCCCTACTCTTAAAGGCAGGGATTTTTTTCATAAAATTTTAAACATGACGATATTTATCGTTCATTTATGTTTTATTGTACTGTATAGTTAAGTGTTTTGAAACTATTGTCAAGTATTCATGCTCGACCACATCCAAAGTGGCGATGGCTAATAATTGTCATCAAAGGCCAGGTTTCACTGCTTTTATTATGCCAGGTTTTTATTGTCTATTTATTTTACATACCAACGGACACAAAACTCCATTTTTGCATTTAACAACAAACAAGATTGAAAACATCTTACCAGTAAACAGTGACACTAGCATTACAGCTCTGTTATTAATGAATGAATAAATACATGCATTTCATTGTAAAAATAGTGTGATACTACATTTGTTCATATGATATAATAAATGATATAAGTGAGCAGACAGTAGAACAGTACTAAGGTAAATGTTGCAATATACAATCTACTAATATATTTGTCAAATACCACTCACTCACGTATCAGAGTATCTCCAAAACTATAAGGCCTAGAGTGTTAAAACTTGGCATGTACCTTCATCTTTGCTAAAAAACGCTCACTAAGAAACGGTTTTGCAAAATTCCGTCAGGGCTCCACCCCACACGACTTCAAAATTTCGTCACAATGTTATTCTTATGGGGGATTTTTAATACAAATCAAAGCAACAACGAATCTCCAAAAGTAGAGAGCATGCAGGATTGAAATTTGGTATAGACGTTCCTTTCTACCCATTGATGCTCACTAAGAAACGGTTTTATGAAATTCCGGCAGGGCTCCGCCCCACACGGCTTCAAAATTTCGTTACAATGTTATTCTTATGGAGCACTTAAAATACGAATCTAGGAAACAACGAATCTCCAAAACTATAGGACCTACAGGGTTGAAATTTGGAATGGTAGTTCCTCTTTACCTATAAGTGCTCACTAAGAAATGGTTTTGCGAAACTCCTTCAGGGCTCCGCCCCACACGACTTCAAAGATTTCATGTACTTAGCTGTTGAAGATTCAAAGCTATCAGCTGTTGGTGAAATAATACATTTTAAAGGATGGCATAACCATATGACAATATTTTTTAAAATGTATTAGAGTTTAGGTTAGGTTAGTTAATCTACTTTGTCAAATGCCACTCACTCGGTATCATCGAATCTTTATAACCATAGGGTATAGGGGGTTGAAATTTGCCATGGACGTTCCTCTGTGTTAAAAAATGCTCACTAAGAACGGTGTTGCATAATTCTTTCAGGTCTCTACCCAACAGGACTTCAAAAGTTCCATTTAATATTATTCTTATAGCCAATATTTTATACAAATCAAGGCAACAACGAATCTCGATGTTAAAATTTGGCATAGGCGTTCTTCTTTGCTCATAGATGCTTACTATGAAACGGTTTTGCGAAATTCCATCAGGGCTCCGCCACATAGGACTTCAAAATTTCCATCTAATGTTATTCATAGCTAATTTTCAGTTCGAATCTAGGAACAATGAATCTGAAAACTATAGGATCTATGATGATGAAATTTGACGTGGACGTTCCTCTTTGCTCATATGTACGTGTTCACTACAAAACTGTTTTGCAAAATTCTATCAGGGCTCAGCCACACACAATTTTAATTTTTGTCTAATGTTATGCTTGCCAATTTTAAATATGAATCTAGGGAACAACGAATATGAAAAGCCAGATGACTTAAGAGGTTGAAATGTTAAATGGAAGATACACTTTGCCTATAGGTGCTCACTTATCGCTAGAATCACTTAGGTAAGAATCGCTTTTGTAAAGCATCTTTAGGGCTTCGCTCAACAGGACTTCAAAATTACTTTTGGGGCCTACATGGTTGAATTTTGGCATGGACGTTCCTCTTTGCTCATAGGTGCTCACTAAGAAACGCTTTAACAAAAATCCCTTCAGGGCTCCACCCCACATCCCACATGTCTTCGAAATTTCAATATAATGTTACAATTATTGCCAAATACAATGCGAATTGAAAGAAACAACGTATAGGTCCTGCGGGATTGAAATTTGGAGTAGTCTCTTTAGTCATCGGTGCTCAATAAAAAATGTTTTACACATTTCCTTCATTGCTCTGCCCAAAATAACCTCAAAATTACTATAGAGCATACAGCGTTAGTTTTTGGCATAGACGGTCATCTTTGCACATAGGTACTAGATACTGTACCTATGTGCGGTCATCTTTGCACTAAGATACTAGATACTGGAGGGGAACCAATAAAAATACTCGAAGGACCTGAGGTAAACTATTAAAAAGAACTTCAAAAGAGAGATAAGATGGAGGTATATCCAAAACAAGAGTAAAGAATGTTATATGTTATAAAGAATGACATGTTAGTTAAAATACAAATATTGAAAAGATATGATAATGAAAGTAAATTATTAAACTAATGGGGTGTGATTTGCTACATATATTACTTTATATAAATTGAACAAATACAGTTTTGAAAATATAGTTTTTGAAGTCCTTTAGGGCTCCACCCCACTGGTCATAAAAATTACTCTATGGCCTACTGAGTCAAATTTGACATTGATGTTCCTCTTTGATCATGGGCATTCACTAAGAAAGGATTTTGCGATTTTCCTCTAGGACTCCACCCCACAGAACCTTTAGGTTACCATAGAACCTACAGGTTAAAATATGACGAGCACATTTATCTTTACTCAAAGGTACCAAGAAACGGATTTGCATATATATAGTTTTTGAACTCCTTAAGGGGTTCGCCCCTCAAGACTTAAAAACCTACGGGGCCTACGGGGTTAAAATTTGACATGGATGTTCCTCTTTGCTATTAGGTAGTCATAAAAAAATTGTTTTGGAAATATAATTTTTGAATTCATTTAGGGCTACGCCCCACTAGACTTAAAAATTACTCTATGGCCTACAGGGTTGGAAATTGACATGGACGTTCCTCTTTACTCATGGGCATTCACTTGGAAACGATTTTGCAAATTTCCTTTAGGGCTCTACCCCATAGATCCTACGGGGTTGAAATTTGACGTGGACATTCCTCTTTACTCAAAGGTACTGAGAAACTGTTTTGGAAAAATTGTTTTTGAAGTCCTTTAGGGCTCCACCCCACTGGACTTAAAATTACTCTATGACATACGGGGATAATATTTGACATGGATGTTCCTCTTTGCTCATAGGAATTCACCAAGGAACGGTTATGGAAATATAGCTTTTGAAAGGCTTTAGGTCTCCGCCCCGCACTGGACTTAAAAATTACTCTATTGACAATGGGGTTAGTATTTGACATGATCGTTCCTCTTTGCTCTTATGTGCCCCGCTCTCACTATTTCAATGTATTAATCTTAATGTATATCTTAAGGAAGAAGATTCAGGATGTCTTAAAAGAGATTAAAAATAAAATTCAACACGGGCGAAGCCGTGACGGGCAACAGCTAGTAATAGATAAATACAATAATAATACAAGATAACACTAAGTTTTACAGGAGGATTAATGTAAGCTCTAATGTACAATTATATACAGTGAGAATATTTACAATTCAAATATTGTAATAAATATTGTTTCCCGCACAACAGCCAATGAAAGTCCCTGAAATCTGAATTGCCAAATTAAGGACTACTTTGAAGCTTCCTCTTCATCGAAGCTACACTGTCCATGAAGAAATCAACAATCTCCGACACGCAGTTGCCTGCCCTTTGCGGATGAGTGTGGCATTCATCTCGTAGTTCGTGCGGTGGTGCAACAAACAGGTCTCTTGACCGGGTACGTAGAGGAGTTCGGAATTGAATCTGCTTAAGAATATCTGGGCAGTCGAGTGTACCATTTAAGAGCTTGTGTAATACAACAAGATCAGCAATGTGTCTCCTGGTTTCCAAATGCTGAAGACCCAGTTCACGATAAATGTCATCAATCGGGACTTGGCGGTACAAGTAGCCTTTCCTCACGAAGTGCAGCTGGGTTATTAATGGCCTATATATATATATATATATATATATATATATATATATATATATATATATATATATATATATATATATATACTGTTGTACATACCTCTGTAATCTCTCTGTACTATTTATTACTCTAGTTTAGTTAATACTTTGCATGTAAATCTAATGTATTTTGGCTTTGCACTGGGTATTATATCTAGTAAATTTTCTTGCATGTTTTTCACATATTTTTCTGTATTACTTGTCCATCTTGTTTGTACGCAAATTTGCACAATTGTCTTCATATTCGCATGAAATTTTGTATTATTGTATTCTTTGTAAATTGGCTGCTTGCCGTTGATAAATAGTCTAAATAAATAAACCATCCTGGCAAACCTGCGCTGCACTCCCTCCAACTCATCGCAGAGATAACGTTGATGTGGGCTCCACACGTTTTGATCAATGTCAGCTATCATTGATTTACAGTTATGTTTTTCCTGTTTCTAGTGCGTCTCCGACCTGATGTGTACGCCGGAGGTGGAGTAGCACACAGGGAGCGGTGCTCGCCGTGAGAGCGGAGTATTTATGATCTGCAGTTGATCACCGATCCGGTGGCAAGTTTTCCACGTCAATTGTTTTCACATGAATATATGTTTTATACGTTTTTAGCGAATTTCCTTTAGAAATAAGCTATTACCGTCGTTTTCATGGGAGCTGCCGTTTGTATCGATGTAGGGACACCTCTGCGATTACATAATTATATATATTATCTTGTGGCTTTTTATGTGTACTTTCTGGATACGTAGTGATTATTTGTCGGTAACACATTTAAAACTGCTCAAATAACGGTTTACTAAAAAATTTAACATGGGCTTATATGGGAAATAGAATTTTCAATTTTGAGTGCTTGTGAACACGATAACTAGTGCAAAAATCGTCTGATCATCATGAAATTTGGTACAGGCATGTAAAGTTAGATTCTCTTGGATGAGTTCGTTAACCAGTAAGATCGGCCCAACTTCAGTAGGGAAAGTGGGGGATTTTACCCCTCAAAAGTGGGTTTTTTTCCACTTTTCACATAGATATTTTTATTTGATTACCTTTTAGTGTACACCATTAGAATCAGCTCGAAAAAACAAACAATTTGGTATGTTTAATTATTGCTCTACGTCCACTGGTTACCGAGATATTAGCGAATTTCCTTTAGAAATAAGCTATTACCGTCGTTTTCATGGGAGCTGCCGTTTGTATCGATGTAGGGACACCTCTGCGATTACATAATTATATATATTATCTTGTGGCTTTTTATGTGTACTTTCTGGATACGTAGTGATTATTTGTCGGTAACACATTTAAAACTGCTCAAATAACGATTTACTAAAAAATTTAACATGGGCTTATATGGGAAATAGAATTTTCAATTTTGAGTGCTTGTGAACACGATAACTAGTGCAAAAATCGTCTGATCATCATGAAATTTAATACAGGCATGTAAAGTTAGATTCTCTTGGATGAGTTCGTTAACCAGTAAGATCGGCCCTACTTCAGTAGGGAAAGTGGGGGATTTTACCCCTCAAAAGTGGGTTTTTTCCACTTTTCACATAGATATTTTTATTTGATTACCTTTTAGTGTACACCATTAGATTCAGCTCGAAAAAACAAACAATTTGGTATGTTTAATTATTGCTCTACGTCCACTGGTTACCGAGATATTAGCGAATTTCCTTTAGAAATAAGCTATTACCGTCGTTTTCATGGGAGCTGCCGTTTGTATCGATGTAGGGACACCTCTGCGATTACATAATTATATATATTATCTTGTGGCTTTTTATGTGTACTTTCTGGATACGTAGTGATTATTTGTCGGTAACACATTTAAAACTGCTCAAATAACGATTTACTAAAAAATTTAACATGGGCTTATATGGGAAATAGAATTTTCAATTTTGAGTGCTTGTGAACACGATAACTAGTGCAAAAATCGTCTGATCATCATGAAATTTAATACAGGCATGTAAAGTTAGATTCTCTTGGATGAGTTCGTTAACCAGTAAGATCGGCCCAACTTCAGTAGGGAAAGTGGGGGATTTTACCCTTCAAAAGTGGGTTTTTTCCACTTTTCACATAGATATTTTTATTTGATTACCTTTTAGTGTACACCATTAGAATCAGCTCGAAAAAACAAACAATTTGGTATGTTTAATTATTGCTCTACGTCCACTGGTTACCGAGATATTAGCGAATTTCCTTTAGAAATAAGCTATTACCGTCGTTTTCATGGGAGCTGCCGTTTGTATCGATGTAGGGACACCTCTGCGATTACATAATTATATATATTATCTTGTGGCTTTTTATGTGTACTTTCTGGATACGTAGTGATTATTTGTCGGTAACACATTTAAAACTGCTCAAATAACGGTTTACTAAAAAATTTAACATGGGCTTATATGGGAAATAGAATTTTCAATTTTGAGTGCTTGTGAACACGATAACTAGTGCAAAAATCGTCTGATCATCATGAAATTTGGTACAGGCATGTAAAGTTAGATTCTCTTGGATGAGTTCGTTAACCAGTAAGATCGGCCCAACTTCAGTAGGGAAAGTGGGGGATTTTACCCCTCAAAAGTGGGTTTTTTTCCACTTTTCACATAGATATTTTTATTTGATTACCTTTTAGTGTACACCATTAGAATAAGCTCGAAAAAACAAACAATTTGGTATGTTTAATTATTGCTCTACGTCCACTGGTTACCGAGATATTAGCGAATTTCCTTTAGAAATAAGCTATTACCGTCGTTTTCATGGGAGCTGCCGTTTGTATCGATGTAGGGACACCTCTGCGATTACATAATTATATATATTATCTTGTGGCTTTTTATGTGTACTTTCTGGATACGTAGTGATTATTTGTCGGTAACACATTTAAAACTGCTCAAATAACGATTTACTAAAAAATTTAACATGGGCTTATATGGGAAATAGAATTTTCAATTTTGAGTGCTTGTGAACACGATAACTAGTGCAAAAATCGTCTGATCATCATGAAATTTAATACAGGCATGTAAAGTTAGATTCTCTTGGATGAGTTCGTTAACCAGTAAGATCGGCCCAACTTCAGTAGGGAAAGTGGGGGATTTTACCCCTCAAAAGTGGGTTTTTTTCCACTTTTCACATAGATATTTTTATTTGATTACCTTTTAGTGTACACCATTAGAATAAGCTCGAAAAAACAAACAATTTGGTATGTTTAATTATTGCTCTACGTCCACTGGTTACCGAGATATTAGCGAATTTCCTTTAGAAATAAGCTATTACCGTCGTTTTCATGGGAGCTGCCGTTTGTATCGATGTAGGGACACCTCTGCGATTACATAATTATATATATTATCTTGTGGCTTTTTATGTGTACTTTCTGGATACGTAGTGATTATTTGTCGGTAACACATTTAAAACTGCTCAAATAACGATTTACTAAAAAATTTAACATGGGCTTATATGGGAAATAGAATTTTCAATTTTGAGTGCTTGTGAACACGATAACTAGTGCAAAAATCGTCTGATCATCATGAAATTTAATACAGGCATGTAAAGTTAGATTCTCTTGGATGAGTTCGTTAACCAGTAAGATCGGCCCAACTTCAGTAGGGAAAGTGGGGGATTTTACCCCTCAAAAGTGGGTTTTTTCCACTTTTCACATAGATATTTTTATTTGATTAACTTTTAGTGTACACCATTAGAATCAGCTCGAAAAAACAAACAATTTGGTATGTTTAATTATTGCTCTACGTCCACTGGTTACCGAGATATTAGCGAATTTCCTTTAGAAATAAGCTATTACCGTCGTTTTCATGGGAGCTGCCGTTTGTATCGATGTAGGGACACCTCTGCGATTACATAATTATATATATTATCTTGTGGCTTTTTATGTGTACTTTCTGGATACGTAGTGATTATTTGTCGGTAACACATTTAAAACTGCTCAAATAACGATTTACTAAAAAATTTAACATGGGCTTATATGGGAAATAGAATTTTCAATTTTGAGTGCTTGTGAACACGATAACTAGTGCAAAAATCGTCTGATCATCATGAAATTTAATACAGGCATGTAAAGTTAGATTCTCTTGGATGAGTTCGTTAACCAGTAAGATCGGCCCTACTTCAGTAGGGAAAGTGGGGGATTTTACCCCTCAAAAGTGGGTTTTTTCCACTTTTCACATAGATATTTTTATTTGATTACCTTTTAGTGTACACCATTAGATTCAGCTCGAAAAAACAAACAATTTGGTATGTTTAATTATTGCTCTACGTCCACTGGTTACCGATATATTAGCGAATTTCCTTTAGAAATAAGCTATTACCGTCGTTTTCATGGGAGCTGCCGTTTGTATCGATGTAGGGACACCTCTGCGATTACATAATTATATATATTATCTTGTGGCTTTTTATGTGTACTTTCTGGATACGTAGTGATTATTTGTCGGTAACACATTTAAAACTGCTCAAATAACGATTTACTAAAAAATTTAACATGGGCTTATATGGGAAATAGAATTTTCAATTTTGAGTGCTTGTGAACACGATAACTAGTGCAAAAATCGTCTGATCATCATGAAATTTGGTACAGGCATGTAAAGTTAGATTCTCTTGGATGAGTTCGTTAACCAGTAAGATCGGCCCAACTTCAGTAGGGAAAGTGGGGGATTTTACCCCTCAAAAGTGGGTTTTTTCCACTTTTCATATAGATATTTTTATTTGATTACCTTTTAGTGTACACCATTAGATTCAGCTCGAAAAAACAAACAATTTGGTATGTTTAATTATTGCTCTACGTCCACTGGTTACCGATATATTAGCGAATTTCCTTTAGAAATAAGCTATTACCGTCGTTTTCATGGGAGCTGCCGTTTGTATCGATGTAGGGACACCTCTGCGATTACATAATTATATATATTATCTTGTGGCTTTTTATGTGTACTTTCTGGATACGTAGTGATTATTTGTCGGTAACACATTTAAAACTGCTCAAATAACGATTTACTAAAAAATTTAACATGGGCTTATATGGGAAATAGAATTTTCAATTTTGAGTGCTTGTGAACACGATAACTAGTGCAAAAATCGTCTGATCATCATGAAATTTAATACAGGCATGTAAAGTTAGATTCTCTTGGATGAGTTCGTTAACCAGTAAGATCGGCCCTACTTCAGTAGGGAAAGTGGGGGATTTTACCCCTCAAAAGTGGGTTTTTTCCACTTTTCACATAGATATTTTTATTTGATTACCTTTTAGTGTACACCATTAGATTCAGCTCGAAAAAACAAACAATTTGGTATGTTTAATTATTGCTCTACGTCCACTGGTTACCGAGATATTAGCGAATTTCCTTTAGAAATAAGCTATTACCGTCGTTTTCATGGGAGCTGCCGTTTGTATCGATGTAGGGACACCTCTGCGATTACATAATTATATATATTATCTTGTGGCTTTTTATGTGTACTTTCTGGATACGTAGTGATTATTTGTCGGTAACACATTTAAAACTGCTCAAATAACGATTTACTAAAAAATTTAACATGGGCTTATATGGGAAATAGAATTTTCAATTTTGAGTGCTTGTGAACACGATAACTAGTGCAAAAATCGTCTGATCATCATGAAATTTAATACAGGCATGTAAAGTTAGATTCTCTTGGATGAGTTCGTTAACCAGTAAGATCGGCCCTACTTCAGTAGGGAAAGTGGGGGATTTTACCCCTCAAAAGTGGGTTTTTTCCACTTTTCACATAGATATTTTTATTTGATTACCTTTTAGTGTACACCATTAGATTCAGCTCGAAAAAACAAACAATTTGGTATGTTTAATTATTGCTCTACGTCCACTGGTTACCGAGATATTAGCGAATTTCCTTTAGAAATAAGCTATTACCGTCGTTTTCATGGGAGCTGCCGTTTGTATCGATGTAGGGACACCTCTGCGATTACATAATTATATATATTATCTTGTGGCTTTTTATGTGTACTTTCTGGATACGTAGTGATTATTTGTCGGTAACACATTTAAAACTGCTCAAATAACGATTTACTAAAAAATTTAACATGGGCTTATATGGGAAATAGAATTTTCAATTTTGAGTGCTTGTGAACACGATAACTAGTGCAAAAATCGTCTGATCATCATGAAATTTAATACAGGCATGTAAAGTTAGATTCTCTTGGATGAGTTCGTTAACCAGTAAGATCGGCCCAACTTCAGTAGGGAAAGTGGGGGATTTTACCCCTCAAAAGTGGGTTTTTTCCACTTTTCACATAGATATTTTTATTTGATTACCTTTTAGTGTACACCATTAGATTCAGCTCGAAAAAACAAACAATTTGGTATGTTTAATTATTGCTCTACGTCCACTGGTTACCGATATATTAGCGAATTTCCTTTAGAAATAAGCTATTACCGTCGTTTTCATGGGAGCTGCCGTTTGTATCGATGTAGGGACACCTCTGCGATTACATAATTATATATATTATCTTGTGGCTTTTTATGTGTACTTTCTGGATACGTAGTGATTATTTGTCGGTAACACATTTAAAACTGCTCAAATAACGATTTACTAAAAAATTTAACATGGGCTTATATGGGAAATAGAATTTTCAATTTTGAGTGCTTGTGAACACGATAACTAGTGCAAAAATCGTCTGATCATCATGAAATTTGGTACAGGCATGTAAAGTTAGATTCTCTTGGATGAGTTCGTTAACCAGTAAGATCGGCCCAACTTCAGTAGGGAAAGTGGGGGATTTTACCCCTCAAAAGTGGGTTTTTTCCACTTTTCATATAGATATTTTTATTTGATTACCTTTTAGTGTACACCATTAGATTCAGCTCGAAAAAACAAACAATTTGGTATGTTTAATTATTGCTCTACGTCCACTGGTTACCGATATATTAGCGAATTTCCTTTAGAAATAAGCTATTACCGTCGTTTTCATGGGAGCTGCCGTTTGTATCGATGTAGGGACACCTCTGCGATTACATAATTATATATATTATCTTGTGGCTTTTTATGTGTACTTTCTGGATACGTAGTGATTATTTGTCGGTAACACATTTAAAACTGCTCAAATAACGATTTACTAAAAAATTTAACATGGGCTTATATGGGAAATAGAATTTTCAATTTTGAGTGCTTGTGAACACGATAACTAGTGCAAAAATCGTCTGATCATCATGAAATTTAATACAGGCATGTAAAGTTAGATTCTCTTGGATGAGTTCGTTAACCAGTAAGATCGGCCCTACTTCAGTAGGGAAAGTGGGGGATTTTACCCCTCAAAAGTGGGTTTTTTCCACTTTTCACATAGATATTTTTATTTGATTACCTTTTAGTGTACACCATTAGATTCAGCTCGAAAAAACAAACAATTTGGTATGTTTAATTATTGCTCTACGTCCACTGGTTACCGAGATATTAGCGAATTTCCTTTAGAAATAAGCTATTACCGTCGTTTTCATGGGAGCTGCCGTTTGTATCGATGTAGGGACACCTCTGCGATTACATAATTATATATATTATCTTGTGGCTTTTTATGTGTACTTTCTGGATACGTAGTGATTATTTGTCGGTAACACATTTAAAACTGCTCAAATAACGATTTACTAAAAAATTTAACATGGGCTTATATGGGAAATAGAATTTTCAATTTTGAGTGCTTGTGAACACGATAACTAGTGCAAAAATCGTCTGATCATCATGAAATTTAATACAGGCATGTAAAGTTAGATTCTCTTGGATGAGTTCGTTAACCAGTAAGATCGGCCCTACTTCAGTAGGGAAAGTGGGGGATTTTACCCCTCAAAAGTGGGTTTTTAGCGAATTTCCCTATAGGGAATACGCTATTACGGTAGTAGCCATGGTAAGACCTAAGCCCGGGACCATGTTACTTTTTCATTTTGAGGTCCCCAGAAGCCAAAAACACCGTTCATTCATTTTCATATATATGTATATATATATCTATATATCTATATATCTATATATCTATATATCTATGTGTCCGTGGTACTGATAACTTTTGTAGGGGACCTCCGATTTTGATGAAATTTGGTATAAAGGTGTAAGACCAGGTCTATTTTCATGAGTTCGCAAACCAGCATTGTCGGGTTATGGGAACGGGATTTTATGGGGTTTCAAAAGGGTCAAAAATGGGTTTTTTGCATTTTTTGAGCATAATTTTCAAAATTCAACAATTTTAACTAAAGCCATTTAAAAGAGCTTAAAAAACCAAACAATTTAGTATTTTGAATTTTTAACTTGGCTTAACAGGTTACGGAGAAAAGCCAAAAATAAGTTTTCCATGTTAATCTTATGGGAAATCAACAAAACCCTGTATCTCGCTTATTTATTGGAATAACTTGATAAAATTTGGTATGTACATTCACTTGGTAGGGTTCAACTGATATTTGCTTACAACACCCACATGGCGGCAAACCTACGTACTCACCCTATGGGGTTTATGGGGAAAATGAAAAGAACACCATAACTTGATAATATTTGGTATGTACATTCACTGGGAAGGATTTAACTGATATTTGCTTACAACACTGCCCATATGGCGGCAAAGCTACATACTCACCCCCATGGGGTTTATGAGGAAAATCCTAACAAAACTAACATTTTGTAACAACATCCCAAGGCAGCAAACCTACATACCATAACACCATTTCTATGGTGTTTATGGGGAAAAGACAATATCTCAAGATCGTTTGGAAATTCGCTGAGTACGCAGGTCTGCTGCGACGGGGGTATTTTTTTATATAGTCATTTTCCTAAAGTTCAGATCCGATCTCACTTTATTCTATTTTACATTTATACTTTTTGCATTATTCAAATGGTATAATAGCAGATAATAAAAATATTGAGGACTCAACGATTGTTGTTCAGTTTAATGATTACTGATCCACACATTCAAATCACCAGTATAAGGAACTCTAAAAAATAAGATTTTTATTACTAAAGGAGCATTCAGTAATTCATCATTAACTAGCAAAACCACATGTTAATACTGGAACACCTTGACGGCTGAGTCAGCTATTTTCATTATTTGTTACAATGATATCCAAAACTTATTAAAAGTGTAACATGCAAAATAATGCATAATATTTCAGAATGCAAAATTTTTAAGATTTGAAAGTTTAATAGTAACACACAACAACAGTAAATAAACAATGCCTGGAAGTGCAGCACGATGTGTTGTTTTACAATGCAGAATTCGTAAGATCTAAAATATTTTAATAAATATTATGACAACAACAATAAATAAACTGTAACAAAAATAAAAATTGAATTTTATATGTATGTTTACTATATCTATATACTGTAATACATATAGTACCCCTTCCATTTCAAAATTCATTAAATTCTATACCACTTACTGATTTTATTTACACATAACGTTATTCTTTTTATCTTACTCTATATTAAATCTGTGCACTTCTTTATTGCTGCTGGATTATTAAATAGATTACCAAAGGTCGACCCTATCTAGTTATGTTTTCTCAAGTAACGTGTTAAACCCAAATTTAAAAACTAACACATTTCATTCCGTTTGGTTTCAAGTTTTATTAGAATATTTACGAGACAATAGTAATATAATGAATTGCCTACACAAAACACCACCAGCCCGCTTTTTGGAAATTCGAAAAGAAGTGTATCCAAATGAGATACATAAGATAAGTATGACCTAATATGGAGTTGACAATAGAAAGTATTAAGCAAAAGTAGTTTGCATTTGCATATCACAGAAATAAATTTAAATTGCAATGTATTACCGAATAAAAATATTCTGTGAGTTTTCAAATATTACTGAAAATATTTAAAATATTTCTGCCACATTTTGGATCTAAAACATTTCTTAATTACAATCAAACATGTAAGATGTTAGTTCCAGATATTCTATAAGTAAATTTGTACCCAAAAATCTAAAAAATGTATTGCACATGGTAGCCTACATAGATTGTCGGATGGAGGTTTACCAAATAAGGTGTTGGTGGTATTATGTTGCTGGAGCTGTGTCGGTCACGTCCTAGCTCTACATCTTATTTCCATTTCCGTAAGTCAGTCGTGAGATGTCAGTCCAATGTTCTACAATGTCCACGTCTTAGCTTGAATATGTGACTAGACATGCTAATAATACCATTTAGTATTAATCAACTGATAAGTAAATGCTTTCTTAATCCATAGAAATAAAGAGATTTAGGTTTGAGAATGTTTTGATTCGTAACTCAGTTTGTTTGTTTATTAGTTACACTTTTCTTTAAAGCTTTTTAATAAAATCTCTTTAATTTCATGCAGTCTTTGATCACGATTGTTTTTCTTAAAAAAAATGAAATAAAAAATATTTTATATCGCAGTATTTCTGATAATTTTAAATAAACAGAGCTCCATAACTTTAAGTAGTTGCCTACATGTTAACATGCATATACTTGATTTTACTAAATAATATTACGATTGTGCAATACACTATATGTGCATAGCTCTGAAATGACCATAATTAATTAATTGATCAAGAAAAATAAAAATCTCTCTTAAATTGTTTGTTTTTAATTGGGTTACAAAAAAAAATTACTGGTGGTAAAATAATAATTTTAAGCCTACATGGTGTCCCACGTAAGGAGTCTCAGATTGAGTAGAGCTCGTCAGTTTATATTTTCTACTTCGAGTTTTAAATATTTCAAATACAACCATAGTCCCTATGTCTTATTATGCATCATTTGAAAGATTTATTCATTTGAGTGGAAACAGAATTTAGTTATCTTTCTCTGTTTCAAGATGAAGGACATTTCTGTAGAAAAAAATCAAATTTACCAAATACTCTGCAAATCACTTACTACTTGATTACTTACTAGGTCCTCTTCACCGTAGTCGTAGAGACTAAGGAGTAGCCGAAAATCATCTTCTTCTTCTTCCTCCTCCTGACCTCTGTCTGTTTCTATTTTAGTTTGTATAAGGGTTATCCTTTTCAAAAAATTCAATTAGGTGAAAACACCTTCCATTATGATTGAAAAATTATAGAACTCTCTCCCAAGCAAAGGATTGTCTATGTTAATTGATGTTGTGAAAAATTTAAGTTTGTGTTGTTTCAAGGTTTCTAGTTCAATGGGGGTCTGACCATTTTTAGGAGGGGTTAGGTGGATTAGGTTCATTGTTTCAAAAATGTGGATATAAGGGAAAATATTCTATTGTTGATGAAATATGGTTTACAGTGTTTCTGTGTCTGTAGTTGATCAGTTATTCTGATGTTTTTTAAAGGACTAATATTTTCTGAATAGTGTTATCTGAAGCAGTTCCCTTGGTGACAATTCCATATTTCACTTGCGAAGCCAAAAAAAAACATGATTCCACGAGAGCCTTTTTTTGAAAATCAGCACAGTGTTCATTTCAGAGAGGATGGGAAGGATCCTTCCTTTAGCCTCAAATTAAACAGGAAAGCCAGAGGTTCGCTGAGATCACTGCAGAGTCTCAGTTTAAAAGAAGGTATGCCATCAGGACCAAAACCCTTGTGGATGTCTAAGCCGTTAATCTTGGATCGCTCTTCACCAGCCCAGCAAAGAATTTGAGGTAGCAAGGATGTCATTCTTATATCAATATCTTCAAGTTAAGGTTCGATGGAAATGAACTTGTCCTCAATGGACCTAGTTTTAGACTTTATAAATTGAGTATCATTGGGATATCCTTTAGGCTTTTTACAACTGCATACAGGTTGACCACTTTAGAGACAAAGGAACCCAAAATCTCGGTGATGTTTGGGTAGTTAGACTTGGGGCAACAGTCTGCCCTTGTACGGTGCCATTTATTGGCAGTGTTTCTAGCTAGTTTCGCATATTCAGATCTATAGGGGCCAAGCAGGTCCTGTGGAAAAATCTGTTGCATGAATACAAATATAAATTAATTTTGATGATGTTTATCAAATTTGTTTGGGAAAAAATCTCATCATGCTAACAACGAACCCCTCCAGACCTATTTCAAACTTCCCCATACAAGGCACATCGATAAAATGCATTGTGTAATATAACTGGAAAATTTTTAATAAAAAAATTTAAATATTTCTAATTATTTTAGCTAAACATTGTAGAGCCATAACAAAATAATCCATAGTAGGCCTACTCTATCCATGTAATCTACATCATAATACAAACAGAGCCTTAATTTTTAGAAGTCATGTAATCAAGGTTCTTGTTACTATTTTTGAAGTCTAAATCGCCTTATTATACAAATCCCATCAACTTTCAAGTATGTAATAAAGATTTTAATCAATTCATTTTTTTTATCTAAAACTAAAACCAAATTTTATTGTTGTAGGGATCTGGAAACAAATTTAAGAGTAATTTGGATTTCAAATTCAATACTACGAAGGTTGTTCAAAAAATAAAATTGTTCGATTCTATGCATATTGTGCCAACATAGCAAAGTTAGAGAACTGATTATGTTATTGCGATTTGTAAAAAATATAGTTTTGTAATTAAATATTTATGACCTATATTAATGACAAAAACAAAGTCTTCATTTCTCTTTATGTGATGTAATGAAAGAATTTTATCAGGATACAAACCTGCAACAGCCTGATGCCTCGCCTTGTTAAAAACTTCTGCTTCAGGTCTCTTTTTCAATGTTGTTCTAATGAGATAATTTTAAATTAACTTGTTTATCTCAAAAACTCTGTTTTTCTTCATTAAAGAATAACAGAGTAAATAGGGACTTTGGATCATACTAAACAGACTATTTAATTAGTTTAACAGGAAAAATCTAGAAGGAATTAACGGTCGCATCCCCAACATCAACTACATTTCACTTTACTTCATCAAAGTTAACTTTTGCATATTCTTAAATTTTGAAATCAACTTATATTTTAGTATACTAAATTCACATTGGCATTTAAGTTTTTATATCTTTTCCTTTTTTTTATAACTGAACACATTTTATTTATATGCCCATCCACAGATAAAATTGAAGCGGGTTAGTGATTATTTTTAAACCTTTAAGAAGAAGAAAACCTTTAATTAGTTCGAATCAAAAATACTCTTTTATATTACATCCAAAACCAACTATGCTGTGTAATTTTGAACCTTTTTTGGTTATATGAAAAGCAAAATATATTGGATAGCTTTAATGAGTGTTTAGTTATAGAGTCTTTATTTTATAAATTAATTTGTTTGCTAGTATACTTCTCTATGCTTAACGTTTATAATTAGTTGTCCAGAAATTAAATTATCATGTTGAATAGTATAATTATCCGAGGTATTAAACATTACAATATTTTAACCTTACAAATCATTACCGTCATCACCATTTTATGTTGAATTATCTTTGATTTGACTCCATAAATCTGCCAAAGACAGCTTTTCAATTCAACAACATAGTTGAAAACAATGATCAATCGTTGCATTCCTTCTTTATTACATAAAGAAGGCTTCATGTATAAAAAGCTGTTCTTATTCAAACTACTTTAGTGTACCTAATATCTATAAAAACCCAGTTAAAATATGTACCCTTTTGTTTTCTTGACAACTGAACCTTGCGTGTCGCACCTCCACACATTAATGCTATTTAGCTTACTATTGATTGAGAAGAAACATTTCTATCCACTCCGTCTCTCTTCAGACAAAAGAAAGCAAGGCCATTTGATTTTTCGATTGGGCAATAATTTCTCAGTTAGCATTGTAATCGAAATATTTTAGCTCTCACTAATGAAGTATCAGTCGATATTGAAAGATGCAATTTTAGCCAAGTTACAAAATTAATGCAGATTTAAAATAAAGATGAAACCTAACTAGCGATGGCAAAAATTAACAATTCCCCAAATGGGAAACAAGTTACATGTTACGATGCAACATGAAGTATAAGAACAAGAATAAATAAGAAAACAACATGAAAGTTATAAATATCAGTAAGAGAGGTATGGTAATAAATAATAGCGAATACTAACAGGAACTGACATGCAACTGACAACTAAACTGGTGAGCTTATAACAGATCTGTAACGGAAATGAAGTAACAGCAATACAATTTATAACATTTTAACAACAGGCTGGATGATAATAATAACAAACAATCTTTCCTTAATCAACACTACATTTTACATACATAACAGAAAAATAGCTGAGAATTACAGTGAAATATTATATTAGCTGAGAATATAATGAAATATTATATTAATGCTCACCATAAGGTGGTAACTATACAATAAATAATGTACACAAACATGCTCAGCAATACAAAAATTGAATGGAGTTTAACTAACGATAGACTTCCGGCAAAATGCATGAAGACTTGTGCAAGTCTCTTGCAGCGATCATGATTGCATTATAGTCACAGCCATTTTTCACTTGAACGATTTAAGCCCCTCATTTAAAAAGTCCATGGAGGCTGCTGAATTTCCAGCTATAAAATTTTACAAATCTTATAACGATAAAACACCAATTAATTTTATAGTACAGTTTTGCGCATTTTGGACGTCTGAAAGCAACCGCTGGCAAAAAACTATTACATTATAACATTTTTATAAAGTGATAAAACTTTTAAAATACAATTTCCATGTACCCTATCTTTAATCCTTTAAAATTGTAAATAAAATAATTTATATTTTATTTATTGCAATTTGTAAAATCTCTGCAACATGTTTCAATTATCATTTTTTTATTTATGTCTACATTTAAATCTGTTTTAAAGGTAAAGGCAAATTAAAGCTGATTTACCAAAATTGTCATATTATATATTTTATTCATGAGAAACATAATATATTTTACTATATCAATATCAGAAGCACTTTGACATGAAATATGAGATTCATGGTTTGGAAAAATCAACAATCTGCTACGGATATTCGTCTTTCAGTTTAGTGGTCTGTAAGAGATGCTTTTATTTGGTTTAATTCGCCTGGATAGTTTTTAAATCCGACTTTATTGCAGCTTTCCAATGCAGTCAGTAGTTTTGGTATTTATGTTTTATAAAAACAACTAACTATTGATAATAACTTGGCATTGATTTCACCGTTCGTTAAAAAAATTATATATTATGTGTGTGTATATATATATATATATATATATATATATATATATATATATATATATATATATATATATATATATATACATATATACATATATATATATATATGTCCCTGAACACGATTACTTTCGAACGGAACCTCCGATTTTTATGAAATTTGGTTCAGGGGTGTAAGCCAGCATCTACTTGAATGAGTTCGCAAACCTGAATGATCGGACCTTGGGAACGGGGTTTTATGGGGTTTCAAAAGGGTAAAATATGGCTTTTTCGCTGTTTTACTTTTATTTATAAAATTCAACAATTTAAACTTAAACCATTTAAAAGAGCTTAAAAAAACATTTTGAATTTTTTTTTACCTAACTTAAATGGTTATGGAGAAAAATCCAAAAACGATTTTTCCATGTTATTCTTCAGGGAAATCAACAAAACCTTCTATCTTGCTTATTTATTGACATATCTTGATAAAATTTTGTGTGTACATTCATTAAGAAGCGTGTAGTTTATATTTTCTTACAAAACCCATTTAACGGCAAACCTACATACTCTCATCCCCATGGATTTTATGGGGAAATAGAAAATATACCAAAATTCCATTATAAATTCGATGAGTACGCAGTCCGGCTGCGACGGAGGTATTTTTATTATTTGTTATGATAATGTGTACATTATTATTATAACAAATTAGGATTCAACATTCTGGGTGGAAAAGAAGTCCGGGAATGATGTAATATCTTTAAAGTATTTCATTAATTAAACTAAAACTTTGCAAAATAATTTTGAGTCTCAAAGTCTACTTCATAAAGGTCTCATTGTCCTTGAACCTCCAAGGGGGAACGGTCCACAAGGAATCAGAAGAAAATTAAACGTTAGCATAGCTCAATATGTATATCAAATTAAAGGTCTCTAAAAATAAAGAACAATGCCGCAAACCCTACTTCAAAGGGATGACCTATTCATAATGCCAGGAGATCAAACTTTTATTTAAAATCATATTGCTGAAAACAACAAATTAAATAACTCACCATAAATTCAACCTTTTAAGATCGGGTTTGTGGCAGTTGCTCAGGTTGCAAAGTCCTTTAAAATTATGTACCACGTGATAATTAAACGTTTAAACGAAAGATCAATAAAGTTTTTCCCAAAACTTCTTTCATGGGACGGCCTTAGTGGAAGTGTCAGAAAAACTGCATTGGCCTACGTCATATGATAAATCATTTTAAAGGGTTTGGCATCTCGAGAAATTTGTCACAAATTCCACCTCAAAAGGTCGAGTGTATCGAGAGTTATTGCATTTTTTGTTTTCAGCAATATGATCTTAATGCAAAGTTTGATTGCCTGCCAAGTTTGACTCTGTCATCCTTTTGAAATCGGGTTTGCGACATTGTTCTTTATTTTTAGAGATCTTTAATTTTATGTAAATATTGAGCTATGCTTACATTTAATACTTTCTTCTGATTCCTTGTAGACCATCCCCCCTCAGAAGTTCCAGGACATTAAGAACTTATTTGACTTTGAGACTCAAAATAAATTAGCAAAGTGTTAGTTTTATTACTTAAATAAATTAAATATATTGTATAGTTTCCATACTACAGGGCGTCTATAAAAAACCTTTACAACTTCACCATCCTCCCATCCTCTTTAAAAGTAACAGACAAGTTTTCTAAAAACACTACATGAAAGGGTGGCTCAAAAAGTTTTATTTAGTAACAGTTTTATCAGCTGATTGGTTTATATCGTTGCTTGGTAAACAATAACAAATAATTTGTGAGTCCCATAAGAATCGCAATGGATGTTCGTATTAAAGCGCAATGTGTGGAGTGGTTTATTGAAACCAAGTTTGATGTTGTTGTTCAACGGAGATTTCGGACTAGATACAATAGGAATCCTCCTTCAAGACCAATAATTAGGGCTTGGTTTAAATAAACCACTCCACACTGCGCTTTTATACGAACATCCATTGAAATTCTTATGGGACTCACAAATTATTTGTTATTGTTTACCAAGCAACAATATAAACCAATCAGCTGATAAAACTGCTACTGATTAAAACTTTTTGAGCTACTCTTTCATGTGGTGTTTTTAGAAAACTTGTATTTTACATGGAAAGAGGATGGGAGGATGGTAAAGTTGTAAAGGTTTTTTATAGACACCCTGTATTATCCCAGCCTGTATATTAAAGTAAAAATTAACCAATGAATTTTGAGTTATTGTAGCTTTAATAATCATGTAAAAGAGTTTACTTTTTACTTTATTTTCTTCAACATAAAAGTATAATGTATGACACAGTAATGTAAATATTTTGCATAAATTTTATACATGCACACTGTAATAAATACAGCAAAGTATAACTTTGAAACATAAATTCAACAACTCTTGAAGAAAACTTTACAATTGCATTAATATTGATTACAAAAAAATGTCCAAGTTTAATATGTTTATGTTAGCTTTATGCAAGAACAAAAAATATACTGGAACGAAAAAGATGAGTAAAACTTTATCAAATAGCAAATAGTATTAACGTAAGTATTGTGTTTTCAACCGAATGTTTTTCTATATAAATAAAGTATTGAACCCAGATAAATTTTCCTCGTATAAGTTATTCAAACATTCCGTCAAGTCGTGTGGAGAAATGAGAAAACTTTTATTGGTCCACACATCCTCTCCCTGAATTTATTTCACGTTTGTTTTTACATTAACTTTGTGAAATATCGGTAAAATATTTATTTTACTTCATATGAAATATGTAGGCCTATAAGACTAGCTACATTTAATTTGTATTAAATAAAGCGAGTTATTTTCATCCTTAACACATCCATAGGTGAAGGGTGTGATTTTAAACTTGATATGTTTACACAGTGTATACGGAATCAAATAAGTAGGGATATAAAATGCTGAAAAGAGTATAGTTTTAGCTTTGAAAACCAGAGAAAAATAAATCGCTGATGCTAGGATTACTTCTCCTCATTGTCACGAGTAGTGCTCTTTATACATCTACCTATTAGATATATCTATCAGATTCATCTATACTAGGCCTATTTGTTAGGGACAATTTCCTAAGGCTCGGACTACACGAGCGGACAAAACGCCGCCGAGTGTACGCTCCATTGATTAAAACCATGACTTCTTATGAAGTGGACTACACGAGCGGTTCTACCGCCTGGCGAAGACGCGTCAATGCGGCGGCCGACGGATCGAACGCCTCCGGAGGCGTCAAATCGGCGCGCCGATCGTCGGCTCACCGGACTACACGTAGCGGTAGGAAGCGTTTCTCCCGCGCCCCCTTCCATCCTCCCCTCAGTGGACGAGTCTATTGTTGTTATCTACACTCTACAGGCAAGTGGAATAGTGTTTGGCAAATACAACGTGTCTGGTTTCTGTTGTACTTTCTGTTCTGTTTCTGATCTGTTTCTGTCTTTCCGCAGGATCAATTGCTCTTCTCATCACACTATCACGTTTCCCTATGAATTCTCCGATCAACCCTAACAGTTCATCAAACGATTCCACCGACATACGATAAAACTGATAAAACTTGTCTGGGTACATTCTATGCGTGTTGAACATGACGTGAAACTGCCCTGTTACTATAAACGATGCGATAATATAGGGTGTGACCACCAACGCCTCTTTGCACGGCGTTTTTTAATAAAAACATGCTGTAATATTAAAACAGTCGCAACACATCCGACCTGTATGAAATCCATATTGGAACTATAAAAAGACAACAATCAGAATGTCGGAAACCGCGTCGCAACTGCTTGGTGTAGTCCAGGCCCGCGGGTGCAACGCGGTCAGTCCGCCGCCGATTGTCGGCTTCGTCTAGTCAGACACAATTCGGCGCGTACAATCGGTGGCGTTTTGTCCGCTCGTGTAGTCCGAGTTTAAGCTTAAAGTGAGTTTAAGCTTAAACTGAGTTTAAATCAATGTTGACTATATCTTCAGTATTGAATTAAACGACGTATGAGTTAAATATAGTTTAACATGTTTGGGAAAAGCTGTCCTAAAATGTAAAAATGAGAATATTTATTTATGAAAAAACAAAATAATATCAAACTCCTGCAAAATTATTCTAGCTCTCTATTACCAATCAACCAATCAGCATAACCCTTGAATTCAAATTTCATCTCGATGGTGCTATCTGTGTTTCAGGGGAGGCGTTCTCACTTCCTGCTAAGGATGTCCCTACTTATGTGGTTCTGTTTCAATTGTTTTAGACTACTTTTTCTTGAATTTTTTATGTTAATGTTGAATATATTAAGTAATCTCTTTGTACACTGGAAGCCAAATTTAGTCTTACTGTCACATTAGATACTATCGCTGTCACTGAGCCGTTAGAAAAGTACTGGAAGGGAGCCTAATTCAAAGAAGACATACCAAAGTATTTCAATGTTACGGATCACCTAGATTCTTTTGCCTAAAAACAAGGCCGTAGCCAGCGGGGGGGGGGGGGCAGGGGGGGTCAGGTTGTCGAAACCTTCCCACCCCCCGAAATTTTGGCAAAAATAATTAAAAACAAACCAATAAAAAATATGTAGAATTTTTCCATAAAAAACACTGTTTGGAAATTAAATAATGGAGAGGAACAAACTTGAAAACTTAAGTAAAAAAATACTCATTTGTTTACAATGTTCAAGTAGTAACGAAGTCGTAGTTAATCAGCTGTGTGCGCGCCAAAATGCTGGGGATGATCGGAGGAGTGTAACAACAAATGAGCGGGAATTTGACATAACCTTAGCATGTCAATTCAATCATCAAAACGTGTGCCGATCGTGTGTGTACTGTGCACTTTAGTTTTACATAGTGAACTTTGAATTAGTCTTCACAAAGCTTTGTGTCGTCTGTTTAATTGACATAGACGATATGAATGCTAGGTAGGTAAAACAAAACAAAAACAGTGAAAATATATTTTAATTATGCCTACACCTGCACCAACAGCCTCGATTTAACCTTTATAGCCTATGACAAGCCAAAACAAAGACCAGCCAATATTCCTTCTTGTAATTTTTTCTTGTGGTCAAAGCCGTCTGAGCGGCTTAGCACTGAAGTAGGCCTACGATGTAAATTCACAGGAGAGACTGAACGACATCAAAATACCTTAGTTTTTTTATGAACCAACTAACTTATAAGTTACTCTGATCTGATACGAGTAAGGTATATTTGTAACTGTGTATGTATGCACACAGATCTCAAAAACGGCTATTAACGATTTTCCAAAAATCTGAAATTAACTTAGGTATTTAGTTCTGAGATAAAAAATATATTATTTACGGTCTCAGTGTCAGGAAAAATCTTATTTCGTCTTAATCTTTAATTTAAATTGTAACACTTTTAACATCTTGGTCTTTAAACAAAGAAATAATGAAAACAGCTGACTCAACTGTCAAAGTACAGACCGTGAGTTCGCGTATAAACGCATGATGCGGTTTTGAATGTAGCCAATTACTGGTAAATTATAGTACTGAATGTTACTATAGTAAATAAAATTTACGTTTTTTTTAATTGCACTTTATATTAGTGATTATGAATAAATGAAATTAAGGTGAAAGGATAAAACAACTTTGATACTTGTGGGATTGTAATTGATTTTAAAACAAAAGAATTAAAAGTTAATTAAATCAGATGTTAACCATAGAAATATAATCCACGTATTACGGATTCAACATGTGGTTAAACAAATATATATTAAAGTGCAGCACACGTAGGCCTTCTTAAAAACAGTCCAAAAGGCAAGGAGCGGAGCGAGCGAGTTCGTCTTGAATAGAAACAAGCATGTTTGCACTTGGCATTTTAGGGCACTGTCTGTTACTGATATTACTATGAAGAATTATTTAAGTTTCCCGAGCAAATGCTCGGTCCCCATGTATTTATTACAGACTGAGGAAGAGTGGAAATACACGGTTATCGAGTAATATAGTTAGGCTACTGAGGTATTTATTAGTTGTAAAATAATCAGTTTTTGGTATGTCATTGTTATATATTGTTGGCATTGACATTTAGCGACTTTCAATCGTATGTTTGTTTAAACTTAGCAAACTTCCCTGAAAATAATAATTTATTTCATGTGATGTTTAATGCTGTATTTTCTTCAATGCTAATATTAATTATTATTGTAATTATATTAGTAGGCTCCTATTTAAATATTTAAAAGTCAAAAATCATGCTTTAACATTATATTATAGCCTATTAACAATTGTGTAAAAATGAAAGTTTGATAGTTACAAGAAACTCAAACCCCCCCAAAATTTTTTTCTGGCTACGGCTTTGCCTAAAAATAACTAAGAACATAGAAAGTCTTTATTTTAAAATTCCACTTATGAGTTATTTGTTTATTCCAGTTATTAATTCGTGGTCCTTAGTCAACAATTGCGATAATTTTACGCGATTGTGTATAAATCAACATTTAGTATGCCTACGATTCATTGAACAATCTTTTAAACTGGAGTTTACAAATAAAAAAAAATATTATACTATTTACTAGATTTTTATTACCATGATGTACTTCAGTTTAATATTACGTTTCATACAGTTAATGATTTCTGACCAATTAAATTTATAAGTGGAAAGTCCAAAGTAACATTTGACCTCTATTGGTTTTATCTGAAGTTTTATTTTAAAACCAACCCAAAGTTCTGTATCTTCCCAATTCAGTCTCTAAGCCCTCGTAGGATTACATTCCAATAACCAATAACTTTGGATCACTGACTCAACAGAACATTGAGTATTGTATTGGCCTACGTTATTGCTGCAAATTATTTTCAAGAAATTGTAAAAATATAATTGTCTTTGCAAAGTCGATTATTAAAGTATTTTTAGTAGGAGTCTTTTTATCGTTAATGTTTTCAAGTCATCACGAGTAATAAGTAAAGGAAGTTGTTGTTCAAAACTTATACATAATACATATTAAGCACATAAATCTACAAAAGCTACACATTTTATTAATGTAATAGCCAGCGCCTTAAAAGTGATACCTAGTTTTTAAACGTTCTTTCATTAAACTGCTTTAAAATTAAGTACTAATTAAATAAAGAAAGCTAATACTCATACACTGAATTTTAAACTAATTTGCTTTATTTAATGTGAAAATAGATTTATGGATTGTTTTCAGTTAATTTAAGGCAGTAAAAACGCAAATAATTTTAAATTACAATTTTGTTTAGTATAAGTAGTCTTTACAACTTTATAACTATTGATTAATAAAACAATGAAAGGTATACTCAGATCACCTCTTTAAATAAATATATATATATATATATATACATATTTATATGTATATAAATTTTATATATAAGGGGTCATTATGCATGTAGAAAATAACAAAAATTCAAAAAAAATCTAGCTGTTACTAGTGGTTTATATTGGCAAAAGCCCCTAACCTAAAATTAATATTTTATTGACCAGTACTTCACTACAAAAGTTTCCAGATTATCTAATTTTTATTGATATTATTTTAGCAATATATTTGTTTGCATAGATTAATCCAAAACACTCTTTACAATAATTTACTTTTAAAACACTCATTATAGCCTAAATGCTTAATTTTGTGTATATTGTTAAAAATCGATAAGACAAAACGTGACTGGTGGAGCACCCATTTAATGGTTAAAACACTTTAAATAGTGTTTCCCAAATTAATTTTACTATCTTGTTTGTTCATAGGTTGAATAATACACTTTCTTTTACCTATTCAAAATAAATTTAAATTCGGTTAAATAAATCATATTGCTTTCGTCGGATTTTGTCATTTTTAACTCGGTACCGTATCTAAAACTATATCTTCACTCACTGTCAATATTCGGTTCTCCTAATCAAAACACTTATTTACATGTAAACAAAGTAAGTACCCTTTTAATCACCATACTTTTCATGGAGGAGGTTTAACGTTATTTCTCATTTTGATGTAACGGTTTATACATGCTGCCTTTTTCTTTCGTTTTTGGGGCAAAAATCTTTGATTTTAACTCTCCTCTCATTCTGCAATATATGAAATGCACAACTTTTCTAGGAAAATTCCATCTACAGAAAACCAGCACTTCGTTTACTGCCAAACATCAAGTTTGAATTAATATACAGGGTGTCCAAAAAAAACGTTTACAGACTTTGGGATGTGATTCCTGATACAAAAGTAAAGAAAAAAGTTCCTATGAAGGTATGTCCGAAAATGCATATTTACCCAGATATCCGCCATTTTGTTTTTTCCACTTAATAATTTTTATTTCGGTGACGGATTGATCTAGGTACTTCATATTTGGCATGGATCTTTATAATACTAATGTCCATTTCCACAATAAAAATTATTTTTTTCCGATGCATATTTTCAAAATGGCGGCCATTTTAAATTTTTAAACTCAAATATCTCAAAATATGTAAAATTTATGAAAATATTACAAGACACAAAAAAGTTGACAAATTAAATTATCTAAACAGTGATACCAAGTTTGTAAGGAACCGGCAACAAATAACGGAGTTATTGTGGTTTTTCTGCAGAAAAACACTGATTTTCCACTATGATTAATGCCAATTTAGGTTATTTTAAGAGAAAAATCTTAATAACTCCGTTATTTGTTAGCGGATCCTTACAAACTTGGTTTTGTTGTTTAGATAATTTAATTTGTCAACTTTTTTGTGTCTTGTAATATTTTTATAAATTTTACCGTTTTTGAGATATTTGAGTTTAAAAATTTAAAATGGCCGCCATTTTGAAAATATGCATCGGAAAAAAATAATTTTTATTGTGGAAATGGACATTAGTATTATAAAGATCCATGCCAAATATGAAGTACCTAGATCAATCCGTCACCGAAATAAAAATTATTAAGTGGAAAAAACAAAATGGCGGATATCTGGGTAAATATGCATTTTCGGACATACCTTCATAGGAACTTTTTTCTTTACTTTTGTATCAGGAATCACATCCCAAAGTCTGTAAAGGTTTTTTTTGGACACCCTGTATATATAATCTTCACTCAATGTGATCATTTGACTCCTGTTCCAAAATCAAACAAAAACACATGCTTTAATGTTAAAAAAGCAGGCGTTTCTCGAACCATATTGCGAGTCTATCACCATAAAATGCTTTAATGATTTGCATACATGCTATATTAGGAAACCAATGAATTGTATGTAATTGAGGAGATGTAATAAAGTGAATATTTTTAGGTTTAATTATGGAAGACAACTATTATTTATTAAAGAGAAAATATGATTTGTATTGGACAATAGAGCGATAGTTAGTAAGACAGCTGATCGTGCCTTTGCGCTGATCGTGCGCCTTTGGACACGTGACGTCATACCCTGATGATGCAACGGCAGGAGACGGAGCGCCATTCGAGTTCTGATCCAGGTATGAATAACCTATGTCGTTTCCGCCTGTGATTCTTGGGTTTCTAAATAGCATTAATTCTATCGTGGTTAATACTTTTAAATATTAGTTTACAATAAATTCGTATCTCTTAAATATAACCATACTTAACCATACTCTACCACACTTTACTGATACTTTTAAAATATTCCTATTAATTGTATTTGTTTTAATCTTCTTATAATACTGTTACTTTTTGAAATTATGAGCTTATAAAATAAGTGTGACTTACTTATAGACAATTTGTTTGGGTGTACAAATTTGAGAAAATTTCAAAACCTTATTCAACAAGTATCCTCCTGCAAGGATACTTATCCCGTAGTAAACCTAGTAACCAAAAATCTCAAGAAATAATATAACAAAATAATCATCCATAAACACACATATAGTACAAATATTTAAACAAAAATATCCTTAAGATGAAGCATCAGTACAAATCTAAATAGGACTTAATAGAGAAAGTAACTTTGAAATTTCATTAAATAGGCTTAGCGATTATGTGAATAAAGACAACCCCAGATATTTGAAACAAATTTATACTCTCGCACACCTTTTAAATACTAAATACCCATTAATTATTTCATAAAGTGCCTTTTTTATATGCTTGAGTTATCTTGTGTTGCCGTTTAACCAGAGTTCCCTGTAATTTCGGCAAAAAAGTAAATCACATCGCTATTTCCAGCATGTTAAAAATCACATCACAACAATGAAACCAATAACCATTATACATATATATATGGCTTTAATTTTATTTAGTATAAAGATACATTATTGTGTGTTAGTGTGGGATGTAAACTTCAGGTCTTTCTTTAATTCTTTTACATAAGCCAAAAACTCTTCCACTCGTTCTGAGACTTCGGTAGCTACCCCGCCTGGACTCGTGCCAACAGCAACTCCTATGTGTGGTTCGCCATTCTTCCCTCCTAAAGCAATTTAAATTTTATTTAGTTTTACATTAATATAAATTTTAGTTTAAATTTAGCCACGAAACTGGCACACTGGTAGAAATTAGCACACTTTAGTATGACTCTTCCGCCCATGCACCTACCCAGGGAATTGGGAGGCCTATACTATATTACGTGTTTTACACTGCACCTCCGTCCAGGTTTCAAATTTCAGAAACCTTTCCATGTTTTAAACCTTCAAATTTATTAAAAGCTTTTTTCCTATCCTCAAATGATTTAATTTGAATTTTTTATTTCTTGTTTACGTTTTCATATTACTTAGTGCAAAATATTTCTAACATAATAAATCATCTATGTTAGATAAATTGTTGGCTCCCACTTTGGTCTTTGACCAAAGCAAACGAAAAGAAAAGGAACATATTTCCTGCAAGGTTGGCTAACCTTACTTGATACTCAATGAATACTTATATTCTTCTTCTCTGACCGACATTGTCGGATACACATCAGTTGGCACAATTATTAAAAGTAATATATACAAACTAATTTAAAACACCTTTATTTTTTCACTTTTATGATTATGATAATTATAATATTTTAGAGAACTTTATTGCTATAGGTACTGCAAATTTAAACAAGCTTTATCATAATATGTAATAGTCTATGCAAAATGTATATATGTATAAACCTGTTTTATGAGAATCTCAAACACTTAGAGGTTTCACGTATGTGCTTTTGTACATAAATGGAGCTGTCCCGGTAGCGGACATCTCAAGTGTTCTACCCTTGAGGGACCTCCCAGTGGACCTAGAGAGAGCCTGCGATGAGCAACGTATTTATAGCCATGAATCAGTATTACCTTCGGTTTTGCAAAGGTAGTATCCCAATACTAGTGTAGGCATGTCAAATTTCCAAATGTAGATTTTCAGCTTTTGATCATTATCTGCAACACAAGTATTGAAATTAGGTAAAATAACCAGGATTGTAGAGGGAAAATATTACAGTTCTTCTACGAAGCTGCAAATAAGGTAGTTTATTTTACTAATAATTATTGATTACATTATTGTATCTATAAGTCAAAAAGTTTCACACGTAGTAGCTTTTGTATAATGGATGCATTTGTTTCAATTTTTTTCCTTATGGAACACTATGAATTTAAGTATTTATTATTAGTTATTATGCAACATTAGCCTAAAAAAACGTATGATACAACTTCCAATTTTTAGTCAAAATATTTTTTTTTATGAAATTCTTGACTTATTAGTATGGATATAAAGTTATTAGCATTTGACTGTTTTTCACGATTTATTATTAATTTCTTGGAATATTTGTTATATTCATTTTATGGATAATTTTATTGAGTAGACACAATAAAATAACTATACAAATATTATCATTATTTATAATACTACAAATAATATAACTCATTTATACTGCAAATAATAAAAATAAATCAGTAAAAATATGTACGTGTAAAGGAGTAGCCTAAATTACAAAATTGTGAAAATATAAGGAGTTATAAATTGCAATTACATATTTTATTGGGATAAAAATTGTGGGTTGATATCTATCAATGGTTACTTTTACTTCCGTAGACCTTACCAATTTAATTAAATTACAATTGTAAATTAGATTTTTTAATAAACAAAATTGACGGACAGGTTAAAAAGTATAATAAAACTAATAAATCGAACTGCATTAAAAATATAAATCTCTGATACAAATTAAAATATATAGATATATTTTAACCTGGTAGTGAAAAAGTAACAATTAATTACGTTTTTTTTCACTATGTAACAAATAAGTGTAACAATTAATTAGGCATATTTTTACAGAATGTGTGAGAAAGTATTAGGCCTACTAGCTTCTATAGCATTACAATTAGGATGTACAAAAACTGCAACACATATAAAAAAATCCACGTTTACATACCTCCCGTCAGAAGGTTTTCCCAAGGAATTGTTATCTGCTCTCTAAAAAATAATTCGTTTTTGTTAAGATGTGTAAATTTGACTAATTTCAATGAAAATATACAGGTTCAATGAAATAAAACAAATTCATTTATTCATCCAACATTATAGCAAAAGTTCTAGTCTTAAATAAGCATTGTATTGAATTTGGAAACAGTCATTAGATTTATAATCTCAATACATTAAAATAAAGAATTTACTATAAGAAATGTTAATGTTCTAAGGAGTACAGTAGAAATGAAATCGTTTACTTGATTTATGATGTTCTATTTAACTGTCTCTTTTAAAATTTTATAGTTAAATCTGAACATTTACTTGTTCCTGTTTTATTTTGATTTAGTGTATCATTATGTTTACACTGATAAGTGTTCAAACCTATTGTGTCTTATATCATTTGAAAGCCAATAAAACGAATTTAAAAAAGTGTTTGACATATTCTCTAGTGAAACCATTACAGTTCATTAAATGATTTACTGGATTAATCACTTTAAAAACATTAATTTTGTTAACTTTGAACGGACGTCTCAAATAAATAACTGGTTTAAACTTATGATAAGTTGTGTTATTTTTATTAAAAATGTTATGTTGAATACAAATATTTAATTATTTTTTAGTATAAGGTTCCATATCCTAAGAAAATTTGGGTTTTATGACGAAAGTACAAAGTTTTGATTACAATGTAAAAATACCTTTGTTGGCCATAATTAAAAAAATAAATAAATAAAAAATAAATACACAGTTTTATGCGTCATTTTTTGTCTATTTTATTTATATCTTTAAAACGTTTAACACTAATTTCATTTCATCCTATATAATTAAATGTTGGTTGTACTACCAGGTTTGACATGTTAAACGAATCGTGCCTATCTAGAAAAAATACATATAATTTTTTCTTAAAAGACAATTACATTCACATACACATTACACAAAAATTGTAAACTTTTAATAGGTTATCCAGATTAAAAAAGCATATATTCATCAAGCGCCATTTACTTTTATATTAATGAAGATTGTACATTATTCGACTATCCTAGGCCACCGTAGTTGTCTATTCTGTTTCTAATGCAATTTGACGGATGTTATAAAAAAATTGAAAAAATAAATATCGTTTTGGTTTAATTTAATATTAAAATATGGACCCCATCGATTTTGTTAGACATGGTAAGGCTATACTTATATAAATAATTGAATATAAATCATTATAAATAAATTAAAAAGAAATGTATTCTTCAATAAATTTTACATTATTAGACATGGTAACTCACGCTTTGCTCCTTTTCTTAGATCGTTGAATTAAATCAAGAAAAAAATCAGTTTCAAATTCTCCGGTGATGTCACCGTGGGTCGACTCGTAAATTTCCCAAGGAAAGGTATCTTTAATCTATACAAAAATGGTAATAATAATCTTAAAAATACCATAAATTAGTTCCAATTTAATTTACAAAAACATTGAATTAAACCAACCTAACTGTTTTTTTTATGACTCAAGAAAAGAAGAGTAGTATAGATTTTAAATTTTGTTGTTCTATAAAAGTTAAAGAATATTAATAAAAATCATTTTTGGCTTATCTTCTTTCTTGTCAAAATTTTATGTTACTCGATTAACTTGTGAAATACTTTTCCTTCCCATTTCTTAGGTCCAGTTCTAAATTTATTATGTTTTATGTGACCTAGTAAGTTATTTTACAAAAAGTCTTGGCTCTCTATAACTGAGAGCCAAGTTATAGAGACAAATGTTGTAGTTGACAAACCAAATATATTATTTATGACGATTTAAATAGTATTCTAAAGTTTATAAGACTGAATGTTGTAAACATATATACCACAAATAGAGAACTCATCATTCAATGATGACGAAATTAAGAATTTTATAGACATTCATTTTGTTTACTTTGGATCAGTTTGAGATTCATCATATATAGTATGTCTAGGAATTGTCTAGGATAAGCCAGTCTAAACCATTCGTTAAAGTATTTACAATATTGTAAAATTCAGAATTCAGTCTAGAATTTAAAGCCAAAGGTAACAAATTATCTGTTTTTTAGTATTAGTAATAGTTTTGTTTAGATAAAAATTAACAAATAGTACTTTTTTAGTATTAATAATAACTAGATATTACCCACTGGTCGAAATTCGGCCAAAAATTCTGTTTATCCGAAACCAATCATTTTAAAAATGTTTTATGTTCTTTTTTTGCTTGCATTTGTTATAACAACTGCTGCCTAATAATTCAATCTCTTACCTATCTTCCATAAGATTAATATTAAAACTTTGAAAACCTGTAGGGCATAGCCTGGAGACTGATGTGAATTATAATTTGATTCTGCTCATCTACAGGACGATATATTTCTATTGGTATGCGCAGATTTCTCCTACGAAGCACACAGGGTAAGAAAAAAGAAAAGGAAATAAATTAAAGGGAAAAGGTGCTTGCCTATTAATATATAGATTAGTTAATAACTAACCTTAGCCTTCTGTTTGTCGTTCAACGTCAAACTCAACTTCGTATATTCATCCTTACATGTCTTAGTGTTGTCAAGAAAATTTTCAGCTTCCGAGGTCCAAAAACAACACAGGAAAAGCAGCAAGATGATCATTTTATCTACAAACGTCTGAAAAATAAAATATTTCCAAGTGTTTTCATGTCCACATGCGTGGGGCCTGTACAAGATTTGTACTACGGGAAATAAAACACGGGCCACTTATTATCAATCCCATCAAGACACAACAAATTCTAACAACTCTTTAAGGCCGAAGCAACTACATATTTGAAAAATTAGAAATTAGTGAACAAAAACTGTATTTACAGTAAATTCCAGTTTCTTAGTTTTTAGAGTGCAATAAACAAGAATAAACATTTCTCGACACTTATAAGTTTTGCTTACCTTACTGTAGAGAGATGTTGATCACCGTATGTGTGATGAGAGCGAGTGCCACTAACTAAACATTTGGCATTGGATAAAGCCTATCACCAACTTCTGCTCAATGACGTAGGGACATCTGTTTCAGCCATCATAAATCGTGCAAACCACTACACTATGATAGGCCAGAGCAAGGTTTAATCAGTTAAACTTTAAACTCTTCTGCTTGTATAGAAGAAGATTATTTTCTATGTTACTGTTCTATGTTCTAACTTACATTCCCCCCAATATAAACTGTAATATTGAAATTACAAGACGTATCTCGAGCTCAAGACACCCTCCGTTCGGCTTACTTTAACTGCAAAAATATATGCAATAACAATGAGTAAACAACCTTTTTCTATGTATTGAAATATTTTGTTAAGTATTATTTATTTTGACATTAATTTATATATTAATGCATTTTCGCAAAAAATTGAATTCTAAAGGTAATCTGAATTTGGAATTCATTGTACTTTCTTTGTTAGGTTATATAAAGATTATGCAGATCACCAAAGATAAATGTTTATGAAATTGGTTTTATAGAAAGTTAGTTTAGTTAACAGTAACTAAGACATTGTTTTGTATACATCAAAATAAAACGTGCAAAATAAATTAATTGTGTAGGGGCACTACTTAATCAGATAAAAACGTGCCGGCTTATGTAACACAGAATAGCCTTAACGCTTGAATGGATACTTAACTTGATAGGTAAGTTGTTGCTCAAGTTTCGTATCGTAAACTTAGATAATACTTCGGGGAATCAAGAATCTTTGGTTGAGATAGTTTGTAATGTTTTATTATAGTTCTTTACATTGTGTTATAAATATTTTTTAGAATTTATAGGGAACTTGACAAATTTACATTAAGTACAATGACCATCCGTCACTGATTTAAACAAATCAAACACATTTTGTGCTAAGAGTGGGAAATTACTGCAAAGTTACATTAAACGGTGCGTTTCTTGGTTATTTTAAGAATAAAAATATCATGTTTACATTCAATAAGAAATTATTTTGAATACTTTTTAATAATAACTTTTTAATTTTTTTTTTTTCAAAAATTGATAAATAGAAATATTATTTCTATGTATCAGTTTCACAGTTTGACTAAATAATGGAATTTTAATGACACATGCATTTTTCCTTCAGAAGTTACTTATACTAAAAATATAAATAAAACTGTGTCACATTCTAATAATTTTTTTACATAATTATCAATTTTTTATTCTAACAACTATTTGTATTATATTGCTGTAATTTCTTTTCTTAAAAATAAATTGGCTGTTGTAAATATTTATCTTCTAATTCATTGTAATTTATAGTTTTATGTTTAATTATTACACGACTATGTATTATTAGTTATATATTAATTAAAACTATGTACTTATATTTTAATCAAGAATATGGAGAAACCCAATGAATCGGACAACTTCAGTAAACTTGAAACCAAGGTAAAAGTGCAAACCAAGGTAGGGTAGTTTTTATTGAACTCGTGAGTAAAACGTAATTTTTAAGATAAGGTAAAGAATATTTAAAATAATTTTAAAATACGAAAAACAAATAGTTAATAATACTTAAATAATATTTTTTTAATTCGATTATTATCTGCATTTTTTATTTCTCTTTCCATTTTATTCCATCAAGACACAACAACATATATGAAGAAGCCTATGCAAATCTGTTAAACAAATTCGAGTGAAATACATTGTAATTTATGTCTATTATAAAATGTTATTTTTGTAGAATCCAATACATTGAACACAACAAACCTCATAAGACTGAACTTTTACCCAAAAACCCTTTTGACTCTAAAATGACATTTTGTTTTATTAAAAATTGAACATAGGATAACGTTGTTTAATAATATAAAATATTTATTTCTATGTCTATAAAAAAGTCTAAATAGACAAAAGAAATTGTAAATTGTACTTCCGAATTGTATTCCTAGAAATCCCCAAGTCCGTACAGCTGTATAACACAAATGAAATTAAACCCGTAATGTTTTAAACACAAGGAACCATAAAATTTATTGCTGTTTGGATTAATCTATTCGCTGTGTGGCGCCAGACCACGAACTCCGAGTATTAGTTAATATAAATATTCATTTAATTGGACTTTATCCAGCTGGACTGCTGAAAACATGGATCATATTTCAACTGGTTTTGCGTCCATGATTAATATTTTTGGTCTTCTATTAATATTGTTTGAAAAAGTTACTCACACTGCAAGAATGAGCTATTAATTTCTTATTTGATTGTAAAAAAATTTGTAATAACAAAACAAATTGGTTCAAAATGTCATTGGTTTGAATCCCGAAATTGCTGCCTACTCTCAGTATGGATTTGTATTAGAGATGGGCCTGATGAATACTTTTGTGTAACGGTTTCTCTCGGTACCGGTGCTCTCTCGTACTCGTTACCTTTAATCATAACTTGTACTCATGACAGTCTAGAAAGGCACTGTGTGCTTTGTCGTTTGGGATTTGTGGTTTATAATAATTTTAATAATCGTAATGATAATATTTTATTGCACCGCTATAAATTTAATACACATCAATAGTTAAGTCAACAAATAACTACTCCTTGAAATTCACTTTGACATTCAAAAGTTTTTTGACAAGCAATGTTTAATTTTATATGGTGCTTTCTTCATTAGTTGTTCAGTCGATTTTATCTTTAATGATATTCTAATCAAGTCATGGACAATGTACTAAATAATTTTGTTTCCATATATTGCATATTTATTTGAGATTACGTCCATTTACATTGATAAGTTTTCACTATGGAATCTTTTTTCTTGTTTCATGATTGTATTTATGAGAGTTTTGACATTTAATTTTCATTTGTTATTTGACATTTAAACCAATTAGTAAAATGTAAATAGATGGCACCGTTAAAATTTTTAGTTTCTGAAAAAGTGGTTTGAAGTATGTTCTTTTAGCTTAACAAATCATTCTTATCGCCTATTTTTGCTTTTTAAAAACCTGCGCTGTCAATTACCACAGGCTGTATTCCATACATGACATTTCATTGAAAGCAGCCATAAAACGCTGTAATTAGTATTTCTTCAGTTACACTCCCTCGAAGTCTTTATGATGTACAATTCTTTTGAAATTGTGTTTAAAACTGTATAAAACTGATCGTGCCAATTTATTTCAGAATCAATCATTACTCCTGTTTAAGTGTGTGTATATATACATTCTAGTTTTGAACAAACAATACGATAATAGAGTTTTTTTTTTTTTTTTTTTTTGAGGGAGAGGCGGAAAAATGCATTACGCACACAGGTGGCCAGCCTGTAGTGTGGGGCTCCCCTAAAAAATCGGGTTTACCCACTAAAAAACCTCCTCTACTCTTTAGGAATCTAACCTGGAATTGTTTATCACATTACGTCAGGCTAGGCCTAAATTTGGCTTACGCCCGTGGGGCTCGCTCCTTATCCAGCCGCTCGATCAAGGGGTCTGGGCCACTTCGCGGTCCAGATCGGTTTTCTTTTCCAGGAGGATGCCCCGGGCGAACTGTGACAAACAATCCCAGTTGCCCTCATCCTCCAAAATCTTTTGGCAGACCGAGTCCACCGAAAATGCACCAAAGATTTGTGTGGCCTCCAGGCGGGGCCCTTCCCAACGGGGACAGCGGAAGAATGTGTGTTCCGCGTCGTCGGGAACACCCGGGCAATACGATAATAGAGTAAATAAGACATTCATGTCAGTAATATATCATTAAAACTCGGTGCTTCAAAACACTTTTGAGCGTTATTATACTGTACTCAATTAATTTGTCTCTGTGAAAAACATTCATTCGTTCCCGTTCAAAATCATCAGTTGTTATATTTTTTATGAGTGAGGCGTTGCACATAATATCATCTATATACTAATACGCAAGCATGTTTCATTTCCTCCTTTTATCAGCTCGTGTACATCGTAGGAGAAATCGGAGTATACCGTTAGAAAGATATAGTCCTGTAGATGAGCAGAATCCCATTCTAATTCACATTGGACTCCAGGGCTACACCCCACAGGCTTTCAAAGTTCTAATGTTAATCTTATGGAGAAAGGAGAATTGGATGAATCATAAGACAGCTGTTGTAATAACAACTGCTAGAAAATTAGGAAGAACAGATGTTTTAGTTCTAAAAATGTTTTTAAGCTTCTTGGGTCCAAATCAACTGAAATTTTGATCGAATTTCGATCAGAAGGCGATCTCTAGTCATAACAAAAGTACAGTAATACACGTCTCTTTAAAAGTTGATTTTGTGGATATATTTCTGCTAATCATTTTTAAGTACTAAAAAAACTCACTGACTTGTGGGAGTAAATTTTAATTTGCATCTCATCTGCACACATTCAGTGTGGAGAATACATCTCAAGCATATGTAAATATCTCAGTCTAGAGGTAATCTTAAGAAAAAAATTACAAACAAATAAATTAAACTGCAAATTTGAAGATGAATTAGATTTACTTCAATGGAGGAAAATTTTCCTGTCCGATACACCTCACAATACAAACGGTATTTCTGACACTTAAGTCTTCAGTTATATTAGTGCATTCTTTAGTTATATTTATGCATTCTAGTGCATTCCAGCTCATGCACTAAAAAATGCATGAATTTAATTTCAAGTTTTGAATTCCACTAAGCTTGTTTTAATCAACTCAAGCATTGTAATCACATTATTATATTGTTCATATTCATTGGCTGCTACCCAACTAAATTGGCGGAACAAGTCGCTGGGCAGCAATGTTTGTTTTTTATGCTATGCAGATTATAATTTGAGGGTTTCGTTTAGAATAGGCCTTAAAACACCTTTATTTCAAGAAATATATACGGTATCTAAAATGTAAGTATAATTTTATGCGATACCCATAAAATATATTTTGTTTAGAATTATCCCAAACAATGAGGTGTAGTGTGGCATTGCGAAATGTTGATATGAAATCGGTATATCAACTATTCATTTATTTTTGTAGGTAAGTGCATAGAAACATTTAACGTATATCAAATTAAATTTTGTTTATACTTTTACTTTCTCCCTCTATACCATAGTATATGGAGAAAGTATTGTTTTCGTCAAAATTTTCGAATTTGAGTTGTTGGTGGATTTATCCATTTTGGTTCCCCCTGAGCCCCAAAAAGTGGTTTTCGGAGTGATGTCTGTCTGTGTGTGTGTGTGTGTGTGTGTGTGTGTGTGTGTGTGTGTGTGTGTGTGTGTGTGTGTGTGTGTGTGTGTGTGTGTGTGTGTGTGTGTCAGGATGTAAACAGAGCTAGAGAAAGCCCTAATGGTCCGATTTTAATTAAATTTGGTACATAGGTCCAAATCCATGATAATTCCAGGTGTTTTTTTCATTTTTTTGAATTTTTGATTTTTAAGGGTATTTTACCCCCAAAAACCCTCAAAAATCGTCAAAAATCAAAATTTCTCAAAAACGGCTCTAACGATTTTTATTAAAATTTTGTGGTTTATTAAGCTTAAAATGTTGAATAAAATGACACCACCCGCATACATACATACATACATACATCCCTCGTCGTCTCGATTGACCAGCTTCTGGTATGAGACCTGTCAGTTTTCTTCAGCTTTACTTCAACTTGAGCTCCACTTTTTCAGTAGTTGTCATGGCGGAATGGTAAAAGGTTAAACTTTAGGCAAGGTTAGGGTTAGATTAGGTTAGGCTGAAGGAGGTTGTATCAGGTGAGGTAATAAGGCAGCTGATAAAATCGCTGTTCTAAAATGTATTCTCTAAGTTCAAGTTTAAATCTTTTCAAATTATCTATCTGAGTGAGGTACGAAGGCAATTGTGAAATTAGCTTTAGGCCTATGTACTCAGGTTTACTTTCGAATAATTTCAGCTTGTGAGAAAAAGATGGATTGAAGTTTCTATTTCTGGTGTTATATGAATGTTGATGAGCCTTTACAATATGGTGTTCCTTAACATAGGTTATTACTTCTAACATATAAATGAAAGGTACAGTAAGTATTTTAAGGCTTTTAAAATTATCAAAGCAAGATTCATTGGGTCTGAGTTTTAAGATACATCTAATTGCTCTTTTTTGCAAGACAAATATTCTGTCCAAATTGGATTTTCTAGACAAACCCCACAAGATTATTGAGTTTCTAATCAAGCTCTCAATAAGTCCAAAGTAAACCAGTTTTGACAGCGAGATGTTATTTAGAGATGAAATATTTCTCAAAACAAAAATATTGGAAGAGATCTGTTTAGCTAATTTTTCAATCTGTTCATTCCACCTGAGACCACCGTCCAGTCTCACTCCCAGATAATCTACATGAGAAGATTCTTCTATGAAAGTGTCATCGAGTAGAATGGAGGGAAAAACTGTGCCTGAGCGAATTAAGTGATTCTTTTTCTGATCAGTCATAAAGTGAAGAACTTGTGTTTTTTGGTGATTGATATGAAGGTTGTTACTAGAAAAATATTGAGAAATTATATTGAGATTTGAGAAAGTTAACTGTTCAAGGGAATCAAGATTTTTATGTGATGTTAAAACAGAAGTGTCGTCTGCGAAAATAGTGAGATGTTTATCAGGAAGATGTTCAGATATATCATTCACGTAGATCAAGAATAAAACAGGGCCTAAAATTGATCCTTGCGGAACTCCGAAGTTGCTTTGCTTAGGGCTTGAAAAGGAAGATTTCCTGACATTATTTTGGTCAAAGAAGTCTATTTTTGTGATATGATGTCTGTTGAGAAGATAGGATTGTAACCAGTCGAAAGCTTTGTTCCTAACGCCTATTGCTGAGAGTTTTCGAAGAAGTACTGGGTGAGAAACGCAATCGAATGCCTTAGACAGGTCGATGAAACAGCCAATGGCCGTCTCACCGCCGTCCAAGGCATCGATGCAGGTATTTATGAAATTGATGAGGGCAAGTTTGGGGGATTTTTGTTTTTGATAGCCGAATTGATTGTAAAAGAGAATCAGGTTAGTACTAAGATAGTTAACCAAAGAATTGCAAACTACTTTTTCCAATATTTTGAATATGGTTGGTAGGAGCGAGATAGGGCGGTAGTTCTCAGGGGAACTAGGATCGTTCTTCTTAAATAAGGGCTTGATTAGGGCCAGTTTTGCAGCATCTGGAAACTCACCAGCCTCTACCGGCTGAGAGCCGGTACCATTCTACCAGCCTCTACTCAGCATCTCCGGGAAAATCCGTGTTCAAAAGTTATGGAGTAAAAAGTGTTTCAAAAATCAATTTTTTGGATTTTCAAAATAGCTGTTGTCTTGAAATAAATTTTACTTATCACCATTAAATCAAGCTCAAAAAACTAAATAATCCAGTATTTTAAATTATTGCTCTACGTCAAGTGGTTGCGGAGAAAATTCATTTCGTTTAGCAGTAAACGCAGTACGTTGTTAAAAGTCACAGACGCGCGTAGGGTCAAACGAGCGCTGCTCAGCCGGTAGCTATCCGACTGAGTCATCAAGACATTAATGTTTGAAGCTTTTAACATCTTTTTTATATTGTTGGGAGAAAGTATGTGTCAGTTAACTGATACCGTTTATTTTAATAATGGTTTTTTATCGTACGACAGCACCGGAAAAGCGCTATCACTATGCAAAAAGTACGCTTATGAAAATATGTTGCCCACATAACCCAGGATATTTCTCATGAGCATGTCTTCAAATGATCATTTTTTAAAATATCCTAACCAAAAACGTATTACCAAGCGAACGTACAATTAAAAATTAATGATATTAGTTAATGCAATGTACATTGACTCCCATGAGAATAACAAGGAGCAAAGATTCAACTTACCCCCTTGTAACGGAATTTTTCCGTCAATTTGAAAAATATCAAACTATAGGCTTTTAAACATCCATTTATTTATGGTCAATATTTGACTTCTTTCCACTGTAACTTTTCTAGATCTTATATTTTCAGTATGAATAATTTATATCTCTGTTTAATTAATACAATATTTATATTTGTATATTTGTAGTAAACATGAAATTTTTGAAGGATATATCATATAGAAGGTAAATGTAATATAAGACTAAACAGGGTCGCGTATTAGTAACTAATCATCGAGATGAAATTTGAACCTTCATCAAATATGCTAATCAAATTCTCAGATCAATATCAGGAATAGAGTTTCTTATAATTGAATCGTTTGTAGATTGACAATTTGAAACCTTAATCAGATTGCGTCTGTTGATTGATTGGTATTGACACTTTTAATTTGCCGTCGAGAACGCGAACTAATGAGGTAATTTGTAAGTTGAGTAACTTTTAAATAGGATAAATTTAATCATCTTTGGGCTTACAGTAGTTCATCTTCCTAAAGTACAAAAATATTGTAATTTAATTGTTAGTTTTTATTTTAGTTTTTTATGTGTTATTTTTATTTTTAAAACACCAGCCTACATACCCGATGCCATAGACTACCTGTCCACACATTTAAAAATGTTTATAGAATTTATTTTTCGTGAAAACAAATTGTATCATTATTGGTAAACCGGGTTCGCTCTATTAGTTGAGGCTAAGTTTACAGGGTGTACCGTAAAAACCTATCCAAACCGGATGTCATTAATTTTTAATATAAACCCCTACATTTTATAGAAATGTTTTTACTATACGCGTGGTTTTTAAACATCTTTACAATTTAATCTGCATCGTTGATCCTGACGTTTGGGAGGTAATGGCTGTAGAAGTTTAGTTTATTTCCATCATAATGACAAAGGGTAAACATTTACCTCCTTTATCTTTGAATATTTTTCGTTAAGCAAAAATGTCCCGACATGATATTGGATAACAATCTAATTTTAAATAATTTGAAATTTTAAATTATCAGTTTTCATAAATTATTTTTCTTTTCCATAAAACTTACCATACGGCGATTGTTGAAAGTTTATTTAAAAGTCATAGGTAAAGGTAATTCTAGGTATTTAATTAAAATATGTTTAATTCTCAACGTAGTAATTCTGTTCTGTAGAATTATGAGTGATTGGTTTTTACTTGTTTCAAAGGCATTTTGTTATTGGGATTACCCAAACAATTTTGGAAAAGCCGTTCAAACCCTCCCATGAAGGGTGTATCCCGGGGATCGAACACATAACCTCATAAACCTGAATCCTAGGCTGTAAATGTTAGGTTTAGTATCCTAAACCATTGAGGGGACACCTCCGCCCCCCCCCCAAGGTATTTTATGCTGCCATTCAATCGTACTATGATTGGATGGGGTTTCTTGATGGAAGATACTGATAGCTTGTTCTAAATCCTCTCTATACAATATTATCAGATTTGGATTAGAATAAAAAATGCAAAATATGATCTTTGTATTTGAAAAAATTATTAGGTTTCAAAGTTGTTCAGCTTTTTTTACACGGTGTATTTTTAGTGCTTTCACAGACCCTGGGCAACCGTAAATTTTTTATCAGAGATTTTGAGTTAAAAGAGAGTAAGCGAGAGTAGTAGAGGGTACTGTAGATATTTTACTTTTGGTTTATTATTTACTAGTGGGTTAAATACTGTATCGTGTATTTGACTCGAGGACAACATTTAAATCATATTCCAGGAAAAAGAAAACACCTCGTGATAAACACTGGGAATGGCAACATTTGTGATAAAACACTCCCTCTGGTGCTTAAATTATAAGGCCTGTGTGATACGTGGCACACATCCGCGATACGAGATGACGATGTCGCTTGTAAAGTGCGATAATTCTATTGGACGTCGTAGTTTCACTTGGAAAGTTCGACATTAATAGTATTAATTTATTTTGTTCTTTTTATTTGAGTTTGATAAAAATATTAAAAGAAACTGTAATTCCAATTATTCGCTTTGATTGTACTAACACTAGAACACTTATTATTGCATTGAACATACTAATTCTATAACTTTTTAAAGTGTATTTTCTTCATTAAATTACATTTAAAGAAATAAATTGTTTTATATTTTAATAACAGTAATTTTTAAATGTTTTGTTTGATTATATAATATAAACCACGATTCAAACATTTAATTGTTTTCAAACATCAATGTTTATGAATATTGCTTACAACCATAATTAGTTTTTGTAAATGATAAAATCATATAGTATATTTTTGACAAAATTAAGAGTTCCATTCAACTCATACCTCAGTGTACCTCTTACATTAGAAATCATTGTTAGATCATCAACAGATTAGTTGATTAACGTCCTATGAATTACCAAACTATTTTGTCTTACTATTATTAATAACCAAATCACAAATGTTGTATATAAATTATTACTTAGCAATCCGTCTCTTGTCACATGTACGGCATGTATGTATTATTGTAAGACTTGTAGGAATCGGACGAATTTGGAACATATATTGTATCGTTATTGAACGAGTTACGGGAATTTGGGTTTATGCCATTGTCTTGAGTGTCACCTACCATTTTATTCTCAATGAATTAATAAGAAGTTTTTAATACAAAACTCTGGAATTTTTTAAAATTATTACTACACTAAGGCATGTTGAAATTCAACATTTTAATTGCGGTCGATGAGACCCAGTTACTATTTGACAATGATTTTACTATTATATTTAAATAATGATTTGAAATTACATGCCTACCAAATGCATGGTACATAATAACAAGTGTTGTTAATGATAGACATATGCAATTACTGAGAGATTAAGGTATATCCACTTAAATGGTTCGATTGACAAATTCTGAACATAAAATATCGGACGACTGAAAATACATGTATTATTCAATACAATTTCTTCACTCTCACAAGATAACGGTTTGTTGGGTGATAGCCCGATTCGAAATAAATTAAGCAATATTTTTGTAAATGGCGTCATAATGACTGTGAGCTCACAGCGTTTGATCGTCAAGTTTAAATGTTCATTATATTCAAGAAATAATTATGCTAAATGTCATCATAGGCTATGTTTTAGGAAGACATTATTTGTTACAGCATTTTGTTTGTTTTAAGGAATTTTATATAATCTACATTATTAAGTCACTTTTTTAACGACATAACAAAATCCTTTTAAATTAAAACTCTTTTGGGAATTTTCAGCTTATTTGATTTAAATTAAATAAGCTGAAAATTCCCAAAAAAATTTTATATGGCTTGTTCAAGTTTAAGAACAGAAAAAATCTTCTTAGACTGATACACATTTCAGATTATTTACAATTTTAATTAGGAGTAATTATTTTTTAGTAACGGGGTAAAAAATGATACTGGGTAGTAATCAATAAGTAAATTGGCTGAATAGCTGAGTAGTTGTTGTGTTCGGCTTGAGTCCAAAGGTTGCCGGTTCGATAATGAGAAAAGTTAGTAGCTCTTTAAAGATTCGATGCCGGAAACAGTTGCCATTTGTCATTGAGGACTATTTATTAATGATGCAAAGCATTTAACGTTATAGAACATCAGGTCGATGTTAGATAGTAACAAGACCGGGGTTTGGACCGCTCGCCATCAAAAATGCCACTGCGTACTGCCATAAAAAATGTACAAAAATTCCATAAAAAATTCCATGAAAAAAGGAACGCGAAAGAAAATACAAATAAACAAAATTACTGCGGATACACACAGTTTTCACTTGTTGGCCTACCCTTGAGTAATGTACACGTGATAGCCATTACATAACAGTCATCGAATTCAGAAGCTGTCAATGGCAGACTGTTGGAATATACCCAAGGATAGTTCAACGTATGCGGATGGCAGGTAATACTTTATAGTGTCAATCCACTCAACTCAAATTTATCCTCTCGCCGTACCTTGCATTCCTTTTTTCTTTTTAGTTTCCAGTCCGATGTCAACTTTGAACGTTTAATGGGAATAATTTTAGATAGAGAGTTACACAATGGTATTATGACTGACGTTTACCCATCGGGGACAAAATTGCAATTGAGTTTTGAAGCTATTTTATTAAGGACCTCTGCAGAAACCTCTTACAAAGTAATTTAAGAAAGCAAGCTTCGAAGATATCTAGTTACTAGATAAGACAAATAATAGTCAATAACTAGCTATTCGTTGCAGACTGTTCTGGTTGAAATTGCTGACTGGGTTTCTCTTATCTTACTTATATTTTCCTGAACTTTAAAACTCAATAAATGGTATAACTATCGAATCTTAAATAATTTTAATTTTTAGTTAAAAACCAAATGTGACCATGATAGAAGGGCGAAACCAAAACATCAGGTTATACCATTAAACTGTCGAATAAAAGTATATTTGATTGAGTTATGAATTACAGTATTTGGAATATTAATTTCATGTATAAGACCATTTTAGCGAATTTTCCTATAGGGAGTACGCTATTACGGTAGTAGCCATGGTAAGACCTAAGCCCAGGACCACTTTACTTTTTCATTTTGAGGTCCCCAGAAGCCAAAAACACCATTCGTTCATTTTCATATGTATATATATATATATATATATATATATATATATATATATATATATATATATATATATATGTGTGTGTGTGTGTGTGTGTGTGTGTGTGTGTGTGTGTGAGTGTGTGTGTGTGTGGTACTGATAACTTTCGAAGGGGACCTCCGATTTTGATGAAATTTGGTATGGAGGTGTAAGACCAGGTCTATTTTCATGAGTTCGCGAACCAGCTTTGTCGGGTTATGGGAACGGGGTTTTATGGGGTTTCAAAGGGGTCAAAAATGGGTTTTTTGCATTTTTGGACCTTAATTTTTAAAATTTATCAATTTTAACTGAAACCATTTAAAAGATCTTAAAAAACAAACAATTTGGTATTTTGAATTTTTTTTCATGGCATAACTGGTTACGTGGCAAATCCAAAAATGTGTTTTCCATGTTATTCTTATGGGAAATCAAGAAAACCCTATATCTTGCTTATATATTTACATAACTTAATCAAATTTTGTATGTACATTATCTATATAAGGTTTAACTTATACTTGCTTACAAAACCCATATGGCGGCAAACCTACATACTCACCCCCATGGGGTTTATGGGGAAAATAAAATTTGCCAGAGTTTGATACAATTTTGTGTTTACATTCACCAATTATTGATTAACTTAGATTTTCTAACAACACCCAAAGGCAGAAAACCTACATACTCGATCCTATGGTGTTTTATGGAAAAAGTAAATAATCTGAAATTCTATTGGAAATTCGCTGAGTACGCAGGTCTGCTGCGACGGGGGTATTTTTTCTTTACGTTATTTTTATTGTGGATGGTTGAAATACATTAATAAATGCAGTACATTAACTATATTTCAATTCAAAGTTTGATGTAAATAGGCATTTCCTAACTCACTACATACCAGGCCTACTCCAAATGTTAAATTCATCCCTTGACAACGGCATATATTAGGAATTTTGGAATTTAATTATTCCTACTATCATAACTCAATCAACTATCTAATCAACAAGGAAATTTAAAACACAGAAATTTTAATAATCCATTTAGAAGAGCTCGAAGGTAATTTAATTTTTAATCCTAATACATTATTAATTGCCTCCAACACATACTGTGATTAGACAAAGGAGACGAGACAATAACAAAAGACCCCTGGTGAACACAGGCGCGCCTCAGCAATATGTAGGCACAATATACCTCAATGTAGGCCTACTGTAGGCCCTACACGCGTGGCGAGCAGTACAAAAGGCTACCTGTTGTGACGAGCATTATCATCACACGAAGGAAATTTATTATCAACGCACAAAGTAGTATTATAACTGCCAAAGTAGGTTTCAATCAAATTAATAATTAAGTGAATATTTTATTTCATTTTAAAGATTTGTAAGCCCAGACAACAAATATAATATATTTGTTACAAAGTACAGACAATAAATTAGGATAATATAATAAATTGTTTGCTACAAAAGGTGGAAATATGTCTCTATGTGACCTTATATCATTCTAGTTCAAAGTCTTTAAAAACTCCAGTAGCTTTCTCGCCAGTATTCCTAATTTGGTACCCTCTTAATTCGGGGTACCTACTTAAGAAATCTTATTGAAGGTGATATTCAAACCTAGGCCTAAGTTAAAACTTTATACCGGGTGAGTTTCTTAAAGTTATTCAATAGCTAACTTTTTTATTCTATATCAGACAGTACTGTACACTTCTTAAGGAGGGCCCCGTTTACTTTTTAAGCTGCTTCACGTACGTATTTCACTTTGCAAAATTTCCCGCCATTTTCCAATATGGCGGCCAACTTTAAAATGTCTTATGAAACACCCTACACTTTATGGTGTTTTCTCAGTGGCGGCTTCAGGGGGGGGGGGCATGGGGGCCATGCCCCCCCCCCCCCCGAGAATTTTTTGCCAGTCATTTTTTGGAGGCTTAAAAATAATACATTATATTTTAGTTACAAAGATTATCTAATTTTCATGAAAGTTTGATATTGTTTAGGTGTATTTAGCTTTAATTTGTATTAATTGGTATTAATTGAGATTAAAAACAACATTATTACATTTTGGGGAAGTTTTGGAGGTGCTTAAATTCAGAGTTTGCGTACGCGCGCGGCAGACGACACGGACACCGGGATGAGGGACGAGAAGACTGTGACATTGCGACATTGCGTACTAATGCCATCAGCTGATCGGGATTGTTGACAGTGGCTTCAGGGAGGGGGGGGGGCAATCGATCCATGGTCCCCTCCCCCTCAAGAAGTTTTTGCTAGTAAATTTATTGGAAAAAACGTTAAATTCAGTGTCCGAACCTTGCTTGTTATTGGTATTAATTTACTCTTATTGTTATAGCCATCAGGCTATTAAGATTAGGCCCTACACCAACAATCAACTAAACCTCTTCACAGTTAAGTTAACAGATCTTTCAATAATAATGCTTAAAAGTACTAGTATTCTTTTATTTTTGTTTGCCTTTCATTGTAATTTCGTTACAAAAATGGCGAACAATAAAACAAATGTTAAAAATTACATTTTTAATGCTTAATTTTAGACAGCATTTGATTTTGCCTGGGGTTGAGGCTATTTCTAAACTTATTTTGGGTCAAAGCACTATTAAACACTAAGTTTAAACAAAAAATACCCGCTATTATTTCAAGATCGTGGAAAATACATATCCATTTAGACACTTCTCGTATAGGATTTTACGCTGAGCACGGCAGACGACACGGACAAAACGACGAGAAGGACAGTATTTTTATTGGTGGTAGCTATTATGGATTATTGTGAAGTTCATCGTCTGGTAAAGATGTTTGAGTACAGTCATAGCCTTCTTTTTATGAAAATAACTCCTGATAGGGGAAAGGAGTTCAAGTCAAAGAGGTAATTTGCGATAGTCATGACGACAATATGACCCATGGGATTTGTTTCTTACCGCTAACAGCATTTAACAAATTAACATCGATATCTAATTTATTATTGAAGCTGTTTTTTAATAAAACACAAAAAAACCTCTAATACTTTAACTATTTATTTTATTTTTAAATAAGTCGATTTAGTGTTTAGCTCTAATGCTTAAGAGAAGCATATAATATAAAATCAAGAGTCTCAACATTATAACTCAGACTGACTGCAGTAATTTTCGTGATGAGTACTTGGTTTCTGCTGCAACCCAGCAGATTGTCCAAATACTGAAACCGGAATGAAAATATCCCATTTTATTTACATTTAATTCCCTTAAAAACAAGTTATGTATTTATGAAGATACATAATCACTCAAACCTTGAAATGAACCAATTGTTAGACTGGATTTTAGTAAATCTTTATAAAAACAGTGAAAGTTTAGAAAAATTCAGAGAGATTAGCAGTATTCCTGTAAAATTTCCTCTTCTTTTACTGACGTTATGTTTCAATGAGATAGCTAAAATAGAGTTTTTTTCTGGCAAATCGTTTCAAACTAGGCTATAATCCCCCATATCCCTTTCATCTAGGAAAATAATAGGCCTACTATTAATAATACCATAAGAGATCGGCAATTTAAGCCTATACTCCCCACTGTCACCGTTTCCACGGCCACCCCCCCCCCCCCCTACCACCATGATAGGCAATGCCCCCCCCCCCCGAAAATCGGCTCTGGAGCCGCCACTGTATATGTCCATGTAATTTTAAGACGTATTCATTCTTTCATATTTTTCTCTAAACCTAACGGTTAGGGAGCTAGAGGCAATTAAAGTTCATTTTTAGTTCCACAAGAATGACATGGGATAAACTTTATATGCCCATATCTTCAAAATCATTCAGTAAAATAAAAAATACTCTAGGATAAAATGTACTACAAATTATGTTCCAAGACAATTACACTCATAACAATTATCATTTATGCATAAATCAACTTCTTTCCAATGTGGCGAGCAAAAAATATTAAAAAATGTTATGTTATTATAAAAAAATCTCTTAAAACATCAATTAAAAACATTTTTATACTAGGATAATTTTTTAATTTAATCGATGGTTTCAGAGATATGGGCAGATAAAGTTTGCCCCATGTTATTCTTATGGAACTAAAATTGAACTTTAATTTTTAAACTTTAAGCCTCTAGCTCCCTTGCCGCTGGGTTTAGAGAAAAATATAAAAAAGTAAACATGTCTTAAAATTACATGAAAGTTTCAAAAACCCCTTAAAATGTAGGATTTTACTTCAGAAATTTTAAACTTAGCCGCTATATTGGAAAAATTGCAGGAATTTTCGAAAAGTGAAATACATATCTGAAAGCAGCTTAAAAAGTAATCGGGATCCCCCTTAAGAAGTATACTGTCTGATATATAATAAAAAAAGTTAGCTATTGGATCACTTTAAGAAACTCAACCTGTATAGACTAGGGAAATTTAAAAGCATGTTACCCAAATTTTCTGTTTGAGATCACCATAATATTGGTTAAATTGTTGTGTTCAGTGAGTAGACCTCAGCCCGTTCAGTTCTACAAACTCCACATAAAAGCGTGTTAGTGCTTTGCAAATCATGTGGTTTCAGAGTTTAATCGCACAAAACATAGACCTAGAACTAACTGCAACTGCAAACCAAATTTGTATATGTTACTAATTGTAACCAAAACTAATTTGTTTTATGCTTGTGACGTAATTTATAAAAGCCAAATAAATAAGTTTGAAATTCAAACCAGTTATTTCATTGAATAAATTATGCTTTATCACATAAACTTGCACATGACCTTGGAGCAAACAAGTATTATAGGTAATTATTGGGCTGTTTTATTTGATTTAAAAGGGGGGAAACTACCGACTTTGTAAGCCTTACTACAGAGTAATAAAACTTGGTCTTTAGCAAACACTTTATTTTGTATCTTCTCACTTTACAACTTTTTAATACACAACGGTCTTAGCCGTTCTGAAGCTTGGCAGCTCAGACTGATGATGGCGCGGCGATGTGACGTAGACTGTCATGAGTGAGGAACGGCAGAGGTCTGGACCGTTCAGCAGTTCAGCAGCAAGGCAGCTTGGCAGCTCAGACTGATGATTCCGCGGCGATGTGACGTAGACTGTCATGAGTGAGGAACGGCAGAGGTCTGGGCCGTTCAGCAGTTCAGCAGCAAGGCAGCTTGGCACCTCAGACTGATGATGGCGCGGTGGTGTGACGTAGACTGTCATGAGTGAGGAACGGCAGAGGTCTGGGCCGTCCAGCAGTTCAGCAGCAAGGCAGCTTGGCACCTCAGACTGATGATGGCGCGGCGATGTAACGTAGACTGTCATGAGTGAGGAACGGCAGAGGTCTGGGCCGTTCAGCAGTTCAGCAGCAAGGCAGCTTGGCAGCTCAGACTGATGATGGCGCGGCGATGTGACGTAGACTGTCATAAGTGAGGAACGGCAGAGTTCTGGGACGTTCAGCAGTTCAGCAGCAAGGCAGCTTGGCAGCTCAGACTGATGATGGCGCGGCGATGTGACGTAGACTGTCATGAGTGAGGAACGGCAGAGGTCTGGGCCGTTCAGCAGTTCAGCAGCAAGGCAGCTTGGCAGCTCAGACTGATGATTCCGCGGCGATGTGACGTAGACTGTCATGAGTGAGGAACGGCAGAGGTCTGGGCCGTTCAGCAGTTCAGCAGCAAGGCAGCTTGGCACCTCAGACTGATGATGGCGCGGTGGTGTGACGTAGACTGTCATGAGTGAGGAACGGCAGAGGTCTGGGCCGTCCAGCAGTTCAGCAGCAAGGCAGCTTGGCACCTCAGACTGATGATGGCGCGGCGATGTAACGTAGACTGTCATGAGTGAGGAACGGCAGAGGTCTGGGCCGTTCAGCAGTTCAGCAGCAAGGCAGCTTGGCAGCTCAGACTGATGATGGCGCGGCGATGTGACGTAGACTGTCATAAGTGAGGAACGGCAGAGTTCTGGGACGTTCAGCAGTTCAGCAGCAAGGCAGCTTGGCAGCTCAGACTGATGATGGCGCGGCGATGTGACGTAGACTGTCATGAGTGAGGAACGGCAGAGGTCTGGGCCGTTCAGCAGTTCAGCAGCAAGGCAGCTTGGCACCTCAGACTGATGATGGCGCGGCGATGTGACGTAGACTGTCATGAGTGAGGAACGGCAGAGGTCTGGGCCGTTCAGCAGTTCAGCAGCAAGGCAGCTTGGCAGCTCAGACTGATGATGGCGCGGCGATGTGACGTAGACTGTCATGAGTGAGGAACGGCAGAGGTCTGGGCCGTTCAGCAGCTCAGCAGCAAGGCAGCTTGGAAGCTCAGACTGATGATGGCGCGGCGATGTGACGTAGACTGTCATGAGTGAGGAACGGCAGAGGTCTGGGCCGTTCAGCAGCTCAGCAGCAAGGCAGCTCGGAAGCTCAGACTGATGATGGCGCGGCGATGTGACGTAGACTGTCATGAGTGAGGAACGGCAGAGGTCTGGGCCGTTCAGCAGTTCAGCAGCAAGGCAGCTTGGCTTCTCAGACTGATGATGGCGCGGCGATGTGACGTAGACTGTCATGAGTGAGGAACGGCAGAGGTCTGGGCCGTTCAGCAGCTCAGCAGCAAGGCAGCTTGGAAGCTCAGACTGATGATGGCGCGGCGATATGACGTCAGACAGAACGGCAGCGGAGGCAACGGTCTGGGCTGTTTGGCAGCTCGGCAGCTCCAACTGATGATGGTGCGGTGATGTGACGTCAGACAACCGCCCGCCATGCATCATTCCGCGCTACATTTGTCACTCAAGCACCTCTATCTCGCATACAAAATGTGTTCCAAAAAATCCCGTGACGACTTTATAGTTTTTACTGTAGAATCATAATTAAATTATTTATAAGAGTTTATTAATCATCATACAATTATGAAACCGGGAACCAAGCACCTAAAAATGAAAATATTAGTACAAACGTATTGTTTTTGCGAGATATCCTAAAAAATACAGGACTTCAAGGTTCTATACATTATCTCAAAGTTCAATGTTAATCTTATGTGCAGTAAGTAAGAAGGTAATTGATTGAATTATCAGACAGTTTTTGTTGTAATGTTGTAATAACCAGTGCTATGCCAATGAATCAAAATAAAAAATATATAAATGTTTCAGCTATAAAATATTTTTAAACTAATTGGGTACAGATTAACTGCTTCTATTGATCGAATTTCGATCAGGCGGTGATCTGTAGTAATATTTAAAAAAAACTTTAGGTTTCTATTAGGAAATTTTCCTGTAGGGAATACGGAGAAAATTGAAATCAAGTTTCTTATATTATGGGCAAATCTTTGAAAAATTATATCGCTTATTAATCAATATATCTTTATGAAACTTTCGATTAACTGATGGGAGGTAACTAATGTTTTATTAAAAACCTGCATCAATCTTTATTTAAATTGTAATCTATCATCTATTTGTCAACTACAGCCAATTTTTACTGTCTTTGATTGGTATTACCATAAAATGCCTTAATGAATGTTGTAGACAATTTTATGCTCTTTCAGAATATCACCATCCACTTTGGTCAATTGCCTCACAATTTAATAGTTGTTAAAAAAAAAAAAAAAAACTCCAAATTTATAGTGGTGTTGAGACAATCCTGAATTGGAGATATTTTTATTCTTTGTACAACTAAATGTACAGTTCTACTGGACCGATTTTATTAATTAATGGGTCGTTGGAAAGCCCCACCCGTAGATTGTCAAATAATTATAAAAGTTTGATTTTGTTTAGATTTATATTTTTTATATTGTGAAAAAGTAAAAAATGTGTTTTCTATAAGAAACACATTAAAACAACTTTTTAGAAGTTTATTACTTAATTGTAGGACATCTGTAAAAAAGATAAAGAACATACAAGTCAGAGGTGGACTGCCCACGATTTGGGCAGGGACAATCCCCACTCAACGTAACTTGCACACTTGTTTTAGAATTCCATAGAAAATCCTTACACTTTTTTCTAGCTTATAAATGTTATATACCACTATTCTAGTACAGTAATTAATTGTTTAGCCAACAACAATAAAAAATAAATAAAATAATATTTTGTCATTTTAAATATTGAAATTGAGCTTTTCTATACTTGAAGTTATTATAAGTACTGAGTTTTTCTTAAGTTTTTTTTAGTACTGTCGACACAATTTTTTAATTCATAAATTACCAAACATTTTTAAAGTTTACTCAAGATCAGCAAATCAAGATTGTTCTATATAAAAGCATAAGAACAACTGCTTGATGTACTGGACTTTTGTTTAAAAGTAGATTTAATCTTTTTTATACAAATTGATGAGTTACAAAATTGAATATTTTAAATGTATGGCAATATAGAAAGAATGTGTGAGCCATTGCATCAGTACAAATTGTTGGAAGTATCCAACGGAAGTTTTAATACCCAGAAAATGTTAAGTGTAGTTTGGATTGTTACGGAAGATTTAATTCAATTTTATTAAAACTTTATTAATAACGTAGCATATCTCAGGAGTTCGCATTACTCCGATTCGTAATATTGTTCTTATTAAGAATAAATATTTGAAAAATACAGTACATAGATTTGCATGAAAGAAAGAATGAATTAAGGAATGCTTATTTTTTAAATTTTCGTTTTACACTTTGTTGAAGGACTTTAGAACAGTATATACTCTAAAAATATCATAGATTAGCAGGCTAATGCGGCTACAGAATAAAAATCGTATTCTACGATTTAATAAACTAGTACAGAATATGCTTCTAGTAGAAAATACACAGAAATAGTTTTAAGATAAAGAATTATTTAAAATTGGAATAAAAATATGAAATAGGTAGTTTATTCCAAAGTTTCAAGTTTCTAAGATGCAGCAGAGCCATGGAACCCGAGATAAGAAAATTTACTTCATCAGCTGCATCAGCAAGTTTAGTTGCAGAAAACTGCTTTGTGCAGCAATTCGGTCCAAAGTTAATTCTTATACCTTAACTAAGTTGGATAACGTTCTTGATATTGTTATGTAACCCATCGAATTTATAAATTAAACTGTTAGTTAAAAATATTAAAAAATGTATAATTTAAAATTGTCTCTTTGTTCAATCTTATTCCTCCGGGAGACATAATTTCTTGGGTTGAAAGTTTCTCTCAATGTTTTTAAATCATTAAAACAAGCCGTATAGGCCTACGTATAAGAAAGTTGCTCCTCCAATTTCTGTTCACTAAGCATTGAATTTACAGTGCTGAAAAAACATGTCATCACAACATAAACAAAAACCTCCATTATAAAATGTTTAATCCTTGATTGAGAAGAGTGTTAGTACATAGTTGCCTATCATATGACTCTTATACTTCCATGTACGCCATACGAGATCGCAACACCGTCAATAGATTTCAAACACGCCTATGCTAAGTATGAGAAGTCTACTCACATTAGTGTACATAGTCCATGATACTAGACAAAGTAAGGGGTGAGCCGCTACAGTACTGATAATAAATTTCTTGGCAGAACACAGATTCGAACCCACGACATCTCTGCCATGGTCCCGAAGTCCGCAGCACTAGCCGCTAAGCTACCGATTCTCCCAAGTAATAATTAATTAACTTGTTATTAATTAAAATGACAAAAAATTTCATAGTGCAGTAAATAAATATTGGTTACATATCAATTAAAGCTGTAGGGTTCTTTCAGTTGAGTTGTACTATTTATATAAACTAATGCACGTGTTGCTTGACATTGAGCAATTTATTTTCATACGATACAAAAGTTACATTTAGTTATAAATCAATTACATCTAACCAATCCAATATTGTAAATATCAGTGATCACCAAAAACTACTGCTGTACGTTAACATGTGTTTAAAATGCTCAAACCAATCTAAATGTTATTCTAATTGGAAAATTTCAAATTTAATTTGTAGATAGCGTTCTTATTTTAAGTCCGATTGTCATAATTTTTTGGCGGAAACAACTACAGACAAAGCCCTATCCAACGACACCAAAAACTTGAAAATTGGTCGAGAATTGTAGGAGGAGTTCGCAACACAAAAAACCCCTTAGCGTATTAAATAAGTATAGATTAAATAAGTATATACATGCATATACATGAAAAATGTATGCTATGTGTTAAATATTAGATTAGAGGGGATTGCATAATCACACTCAACTACGTTATTCTCTGCTATCGCAACAGGAATATCATCAGTCAACTGGCTTGTACACTATCAACTGCACATTTGTATCACATGGTGACTTGATACGCGGAAACTAATTTTTCAATCGTGTCAGTTTATGTGGCAGATAGATGATAATTAATTGTGAGAGTAATGGCAAGTGATAAGCCCACTAGCACTAGCAGTGGCAACATGATAAAACACGCCCTAGCTTGGGGTTGCCTAAATAATAACTATAATATAGTGGCGACCCACTTAATCCGTCTGTTATAACGTTTTACTAAAATAAAAAAAAAATTTTATTACATCACAATTTGTGTGAAGTGTGGAATCCGATAAAGTCTTATATCAATTAAAATTGTGTGTCTGCCCCCACCCCCCCCCCCCCCCGCAGTCTATGTGTCCTCCTATGGGACCACTAGGCATACTAGTAACGATTATACCAGAGGCTTGGCGTTATCTGCAAAGTTAACTTGAATGCCAATCATGACGTGTGCTAGTGAACCATCACTAGCGCTCAAAGCCACCTGTGTAATTATTACTGCCGTCAGGTGGTTTGAAAGGACACATGAAGTGACCGAGTGTCATGACTGTCACCCATAAATACGTTGTTAGACTGTAGCTGCCCTTCACCTGCACCTGTGCACCCTACTCGCTGATGCGGCAGTGATAAAATCTGATCTTATTGTTATTGAATATTTACACAGAGCCGGCACTAGGTTTTTAAGCCCCCCCCCCCCCCAAAGGGAACCACTCTAAGCCGTTTCTTTTGGCCATTATTATATATTAAAAAGAAAACAACGTTTAAAATAACAATAAATTTTACTACCAATTTATTATTATAGATAAAGCACTTGGAATAAAAAAATTATTGTTAACAAAGAATCAGTGTCAAATGGGGGTGCTCTTCACCTTTGATCGTTGACTCTTTACTGCCCATCGAGGGCGCTATTTACTGAATATAGGAAGCGCCCATTTTCTTACCAATAGGGGCTCTACCGCTGATCAATGGGGCTGTTTTCTGTCTTTTATTTTCTTTTCTTTTGCTTTGTGTCTATGCTAGGGGCATTTTGTTAAAAGGTTGTACAATCTACCTTAAACCCTTTTAAAGGAAAGTGGTCCAAACCCATTGAATTGTTTTAGTTTTGGAAGATTTTTACTGCCAGTCGAGGGTCCTCTTTATTACTGATCACAGGTGCTATTTACGATTATTCGGGACACTCTTTACCATCGATCATGGACGCTTTTTAACCCCCGTGGGAAACAGTGTTTACCGTAGGACGTTGGCCCAATTTAACTCTGGTCAAAGTTACAATTGATTAGAAATTAGAAGGCAATGTTTACCGTCGATCGGCGAAGGTGTTTACCGCCAGTTGGAAGTTCACTGGACCGCTGATCAGGGGCGTTTATTATTACTAGTCGGGGACATTGATTACTGCCGGTGAGGGGCTCAATTGAACTCCAATCAGAGGTGCTTTTTACCTCTGATCGGGGGCATTAGTTGAGGCTGATGAATATTGGGGGCGCTTTTTGCTGTCAATCAAGGGAATAATAACCATCTTTTAAGGGCACTCTTTACCGGGGATCAGAAGTTGTACTGTTTACTGATAGTTGGGGCGCTTTGTACCACCAATTGGGGCACTTCCTTATTGCTGATTAGGAATAGTTTAGGACAGATCAGTGACGCTCGTCTCCATCGTGATGGCACCCTTTGGGCCTTAGCTCCCTAGGCAGTTGCCTACTTCGCCTATAAGGTAAACTAGTATACTTGTTGCTTGATATCAAACAATTTAGTTTGGGATATTTTTACCATTTAAGCTTTTTAATCAGTTTGTTAACCAGAGCAAACTCCAAGGTTTAAATCTTGGTCCGAATAGACAAATGTCCTCACTGGTATAAATACTGTGTTTACTCGTTATAGCTGTTAACTTGAAATCTTTCAAATTTCCTCATCAATGTTAATCAAATGGAGGAATTTAGAACTTTAAGGACTCCTAACGCTCCTTTCACACATCATGGTTTTGCCCGTGCGATTTTTAATCTTATGAGATCTTAATCTTATGAGACCTTTAACACAGGCACGTCGACGGTTTTTATAATATTCTATTGGAATGTCCGCCGTGCGATTTTTAATCGTACGGGCAGAACCGTGATGTGTGAAAGGAGCGTTAGGCTGTTCCATTTGGATAGATATTTACCACTTTACCTTAGAAAAAACTTCTCGCAGAGCTCTATTTAATGACATTAAAATCATTAAAATTTGTTTAAAACTGTAGGAGGAGTTCCTTGTCCAAAAAAATGTGTCGCTTATTAAATATGTATCGATTTTACACCCCTGAATTTACAGCAAATAAGCCCCTTATGAACTAAAACACCAACAATCAAATAAGTGTCCATGAAAATAGCTTACTTTGAAGAATGGCATGTAATATTACCTACAATTTACTTATATGGAGAAAAAATCATGTAAATTTACTCCAGTAAACCAAGGGCTATTTCACAAAAAATAGGAGTGTTTGCTACGGGTTTTTACCAAGAAATTGTTGCTCCAAATTAATATTAGCTTTATTCTGGAAACTATGTTAACAATTTAGTGGTCAGTGTAGGGTCTTTTCTCAATGTATGCCTTAATCTGAGGCAATGCGAAGACCTTCTCCTTGAGGGCCTTTATGTTGGGATAGCTACCCCATAAATCACCGCCGTAGGTGTAGCTGAGATATTCCTGGGTGGCGGCGAAGTATAGGTCAGCCCACGACAGCTGGGAAACAGACATTGTACTTTAGATGAATTGAAACTTACTGTCGACTGTACAGTCATCAGTCAATCATCCGGCACTCCTTAGAAAATTTTATAAATGTAGGCCAACATGTTTTATAAACAATTGATGACTGAAAAAATTAGCATAAAAATTTCTTTGCAGTGTAGACTATAAGAATTTCTCAGGGTAACTAAAGAAAGATGCAAGTAAACAAGATTTTAAAAACTCTGTAATATTTCCTTCAACGTTTATATGTGATTGTGTTTAGGATAAGTTTGAGGATATAAAAAAATTTCATAAAGAAAGGCATTTAAATTTAGTCATTATTTTCTAAGAAATGTTCAGCATTTATAGATAATGAAATAAGCATTATCTATATTTCGGCCTAATGGCCGAAATTCAACCACGCAATTTCAGTTGCTCTGGACCAAATTAGTGTATAAAACATTTAATCTCTGAAACATCTGTTCTTCCTGATTTGCTATAGTCGGGGGCAATAGGCAACACCTGCTACTAAGACAACTACTAAGACCTGTGTTCTAGGTGGTGTTGCAATAGGACAGGCGTTTCAAGGTCAAGTCTTTCAGTAAGCCAGCTGATTTTTTCTCATTTAACTATATGTTAAATTCAACGAGGTTAAATAGATACAGAGTGCTCATCACATGTTAATTTTGTGTCCCTTTTTGATTTGCGCCATTTTACCCATGATTCCCGCCGTTTCCTTGGCAACCATCCCACACTTTACTCTCGTTTCCTTGGTTACTAGTTTTAGCGATTCTGATTAATCGCTAAAAGCTTCAAAAATTACTGATGATATTTTTAAAACATATGTTTATTTGTTGTTTGTTTTTCAATTAGTTTGATTTGATGGTCTGTGAGCAGGCTATTGAAGTTGGTTACCATAGAAACGTGTGGGTAAAATGGTAAATTACTGTTGGAAAAGTGTAAAAAAGAACTGGTTACCAAGGAAACGGCGGGAATCGTGGGCAACATGGCGCCAGTCCAAAAGGGACACTTTTCCCTATCTGGTGAGCACTCTATATCTATTTAACCTCGTTGGTTAAATTCATTTGTTCAACATAGCCTTCATCCGCCTGTTCTATTGCCTCCGACTATAGCATTTATTTTTACAACAGCTGTCTGATGATTCAATCAATCACCCTTCTGCTATTGAAACTTTGTAAGCGTGTTGGGCATAGTCCTTGGTACCGAATAGAATTAAAGTAGGATTCTGCCCATCTACAAGACACTGTCTTTCTAACGGTATGCGCACATTTCTCCTACGATACACAGGAGCTGAGAAAAAAAGGAGGAAAAGGAACATGCTTGCCTTATAGATTAATAGGCAAGCATATGTTTCTTTTCCTCCTTTTTTCTCAGTTGCTTGTGAGCATCGTAGAAGAAAACTGTGCATACCGTTAGAAAAGTGTAGTGTCCTGTAATCCCACTGTAATTCACATCAACCCCCAGGGCTACACCCTGCAGGCTTTCAGAGTTACAATGTTAATCTTATGGAAGAGGCTTGATTGATTGAATCATTAGACAGCTGTTTAAATAACAAAAATGCTAGAAAAAAGGAAGAACCAATGTTAGAGTTATATTGAAACTAATTCTGTCCAGATCAACTGAAAGTTTTGTCCAATTTCGACCAGTAGAGTTTTTTAGTCAACTAAAATTGTCAAAAAATTATAATCTGAAAAAGATTTTTCCTTGATTATTGGTGGACTTTGGTTAGAGGAAATCTCAGGTTTGATGATGTTTTGTTGAAAACAAAAAGTAACCAACTTATCAGTTCTTAAGAAATTAATGTGTAAATGTTTTAAAAGAATTATTACTTGTTTTTCACATTAAATTACAAATAGACAATACTTTACAGATAATATTACAGTACCATTATGAGATAAGAGGCTATTTTAGTCATGACTCTGATTAAACTTCTATTAACATTTTACCAATAATGTATGATATTTCAAACTTAGAGTGAACTTTTTATACTTTAATTTTAGACCTGCTCAAGTAGCTTTTAATTGTTATGGTTAACATGCTTAACCAGGAGCATTATTTTTTTCAAGTACTCTAAAACATACCTTTCCGTTTGCCAAATATCCATTATTCTCCTTGATTTGGTTGTCAAACCTTGAGCAATAGAATGGCGCAATTTCCTTCACCAGGGGTTCTCGGAGAGCGGTTTTCCTCTTCTCGTCAGGTTCATACGCCACCTTGGTAATTTCTAAAACATTGTAAACGTATTTGAGAGTGTTTTCTCTTATCAAGTGTATTTGAGATGTGTGAATTATATTTTTTTATGTTTAGGTAGAACCTAAGAAGGTGACAGTTCGCTAAAGGGTTTTAATGACCACTTCTAAGAGAGATTCGATGGTTTAACATAATTAGAAGAGGTTATGAAACGGACATTTTTTTTCAAAAGCCTCTCAGTTTGGTGCCTGATAGAGGAATTAGAGATTTATATTGGACTGCTGCTTAACAAATATTCTACATACAAAATTATTCTTTTACAACCCAAAATCAATTTAATCTAATGAATAAAATTTTAAGACACGCCTAGAGTTTGTAAAGAGCTGTGATTGGCACGTTCAAGAACCAGAGAATATCTTTAAAGGGAATGTTAGGGAATATATTAGTCCGGGTTTGCGAGACTCTACTGTATAACTTAACCTCTTGTTAGATGCATCATTGACAAATGGCAACTAGGTCAAGAGTCAAACCTTTAAAAAGTTACTAAACTTTTCTCAAGATTGAAGCAAAATTGTAATACTGTTTTACCTTAACATGAAAATAACTGGTCATCTGAAAATAAACTAACTTCTAACATTTCAAGCAGTAGCATGCCATGGCTACATTTTTACAATTTGAACTAAAAATCATATGCAGCATGTTTAAGATCTTCATTTATTTACTCAATTCATCAACTACATTACGGGGCCAGAGTATGGTTTATTGACTAAAGACAAGAATATTTTTATTTAAGACACTATGTTTCATTGGGCCAGTGCTATACTATTCGCTTTCGCGCGATACGGTGGAGATGGGTGCATTTTAACGGGATTGAGATTTACCTGTCAGATCTTCCTGTGCTACCCGCACGCCAGCAGCTTCGCTGGGATTATGAGATGTTTTGTGACAATAAAGTGATATTTTTTATTTATTTATTTATTTACCCCACAAAGCGGGTAGCCCGCAAAACACCAACACCTGCAGTGAGTGCATCGTGTGCCTGAATGTTTGTCCAAAGTTTAATTTTTCTGTGCCCTTTGAAGCTTGTTTTTTATTACGAAGAACTATTTGTAGATGTTATTGGGCTCACCCTTTTCATTGTAAAAATTATAGTGGTGCATAGTTTAATACAATTTTTTAAATGTAGGGCAGTAACCTTGCAAGATTTGTAATTATTATTGGATGCCCATCACATTTTCATTTTTTGCTAACGCTTAGTGCGGCTATCTATAATTCTTGAGCAGCAAAGACTTACAGGTCTTTGCGCTCAATATACAAATCGCTATTTCAAAAGGAGTACAAAAGAAAAATCATTATATATAAACAACAAAACATTTGGTTTTCATATTCACTTCTAGCATCCGCCTCCTTTATATCAATCTCCATCCAATCACTGTACATCATTTCCAGTATTGTTTGTGAATATTTTTGTTTCATTAGAAGTTTTGGTTTTTCATTTCTTTTATGTTATTCAATCTGTTCTCTGAACCAGAGATAGTCAAGGGAGCAGTGGACAAGCAATAAAGTACATTAAGTGTGTTGAAAGTTTCTTCTTATGCCGATGATAACCAAAACATAAAACTTCACCTCAAAGTAATTATGGTAAGGTTTTTTTTTTTTTTTTTATTTTACACAACACATAGCTTTAATATATGCACCGTAGTTATTAGGAAAAAAATAAGTAAACAATTATTACTCTAGTTATTATTTGTGGTGAAGGTTCAAACAGGTTCACAAGTCGAAACTGTGTTACGGACTTTGAAAACAGAAAATGTATATGGACTAGTTAAGCCCATGGCCTTATCACATAATTAGTGGAAAAGGTTCGTGAATGGATATAAGTTATCTCAATTAAATTAGATCACACACCAGCCCTGAAGTCATTGAGGACATCGACGATCTCGTCAATCTTCAACGCCTCAAATGGGTCGGAGCCATATAGGCCGGCCTGCTTGCCTAGGTACCTGCTGATGGCGATGGATTGGGTCACAGGCTTGCCATCTACCTCCAGTACAGGAGCCTTGCCCCATGGAGTGGCTGAAACATACACAACCGTCAACTGGCAGCGGCTAACATCGATGACATGGGTCGGGGCACTGCCTAGGTAGGCCTACTGTGCGGATTGGTACTAGGCGGATTGTGGACTGGGTCTAAGGTAGTTATGCGTGATTCTAAACATTTTCACTGTTTTTTATCCTTTACAAATTACTGTATCACATGTCAAGCCTGCATTCAAAATGGCTGCTGACAATATTTATCGAACAGTATAAGATTATGATTGAGGAATCAATAAAAGGAATGCATTTTATTCACACATGAAGATTCTTTGCACACAAAGAATTTTAAAATACAAACTGAAAAGAAAAATACAAAAAAAACAAGAAAACATAACCTTAGATTACACAAAATAATTTATTTATTTATTTAAAATTTTATTTATTTTATCAAGAAATAAAAGCAATATGTAACAATCTAACCGCTAAATCAGCTTACTTCTCTCTTTTTGAAACACATATACGATATGGACTTATAGTTTGGGGAACATCTACCACAATATTAAAAAGAATCCTAATCCCGCAAAAAAAAAGCCATTAGGGTCCTTTCTGGCCTGCATAGTCGAGAATCCTGCAGAGAAGCTTTCAAAGCGCAAAAAATCTTAACAGTGGTTGCACTGTACATTCAAGAAACAATCCTGTATGTTGATGCTGATAATATGCCAAGACTCAACAGCATACACCAACATAATACAAGACACGGCACAAAGTACATCTTGCCCAACCACCATCTCACACTGTGCGAGAAAAAACCTTCGTATATGGGCAGAAAATTATTCAACCACCTACCCCAGGATTTGCTCTCTAAGAGGGGCAAGGCGCTGAAGTCTTCACTGCAGAGATGGCTCCTAGATCGACCCTACTACAGCTTGGAGGAGTTCCTACAGGGAACCCTGTGAAATGTTGACAATTTGCACCACAAAACTACCAACAAAAGACTCATTTTTTGTAATTTTTTTATCTTTGTTAAAAATTACACTATTTGTAATCTTAAAGATGACAAATAAAGAGAGATTGTGATTGTGATTGAAAATAGATTGCCCCTGTAGGAAATTGACACCGAATGAGTGGAATGAGTGGAGAAACGAATTAAAACTACACCTCTAAAACAACTTTTTAGGGAACAGAATAAAAATATGGTGCCTACTTTCAGTAGTGACTGCAAAAAGAATGTATATTTTTTATTGATTTTTTTTAATGTATCATCTGCCACACATTCAAAACGGAAAATTTTGAAAACAAAATTCTTTTGTAACACAACTATTCAAAGACTGGAACATCTCGCAATCGAGCATCACCAGGCTTTCCTTCCACAGGAGCTTCACCCTAAAAATTAATGGCTGAATCACACAACTGTTAACTGGCTGCAACTGTACCCCATTCAAAATAAATGTGGGGTCAAAACACAGATTTCAATTCCCCCATTTTCCCGTTCCTCCCATTGCCAAGAATCCAACCAACCAGATTCACTGAGAATTACTACAGCTGTTTAATATCTTATGTCACTTTATGCCAATGTTTCGCTTTTTCATAAACAAATATTCTAATTTTGATGTCTGATATGCAACATGTCTAAGCAGGTCTGCTGCTAGGGGGGTACAAGTACATGTATTATGATTATTGTTTTATTATACTTGAAGATATTTAAAAATGAATTTGGTATATTAAGTTTTTTAATTAGGTTGAAAAAGACAGAAAAACAAAGTCTGAAGATCACAGTGTTATTCCTATGAGAAATCAATAAAATGCTACATTTCTATTACAAATGAATGTATTTTGATAAAACTTGATTTGTATTTTCATCTGGTTATTATTTACCCTTGATTGCATAACATTTTTAAAATGCTATAAACCTACACACACCTATTATACATGTAGTTTCTTGAAAATCATTTAAAAATTGTTTTTATTTACTGATTATGCAAATCTGTTGCTACATGGGTGCTTTTGCTTAATACACTTATAATCATCTTTATATAATAAAATGTATCAAGAAATGTTGATCTACAGTGGGATTTTATTGAAGTAAACTTGTAAAAATTTTATGAAATTAGCCGCTATTTTAAAAATCCATCAAAATGGCGAACATCCCATGTAGGAATTTTGGTAAACATTTGATATATTTTACACCTGATATCTCAATAAAACATTAAAATTTGGGTGTAAAATTTGTCTAAGGTCAAAATCTACTTTTCCTATACTAAATATTACAACAAAACCAAACAATAGTTTTGACGGTGTAACCATCATTCATCATTAAAAAACCTATTTCCTTCTTTGTCATCATAATTAGTTAGAAACACGGTGCAAGAGTTTGTCATGATTAGTTGTTGTGGTTACAAAATATTAAAATGTTCAACATGTTGAACATATTAGTTATATATGTAGTAATAGAAGTCAAAATTAGAAGTCAAATGCCAAATTATTGCGCTTAACAACTTACTTTGTTTAATTTTAGGCCAGTCTTCACGTTTAAAACGATAATCTTCATAATCTTGACCCAAATAAGCAAACAAGAAACGAATCGGCTCTCCTAATCCTTGAACTGGAAAGTATACTAATTTATATTTTGGAGCCATTGAGCAATGAAAACTAGTTTTCTCTAATTATTTTAACAGAGATGGAATCAAGCCGACCACACAAGAGTTTTGAGAAAAAGCCAAGATAAAGGGCACTAACCTCCCCATTGTAATAAATTTCAAGATAACGATAAGCTTCAGAGAGTGAAATAATTATCTAAATAATATTTTATTCAGACAACAGAAACTATTTTTCTTCACTCTGAGGTCATAGACGTGTGATATAAATTACCAATACTCATACTTTATCAAGTGATTATCAATATTAACTTTAGTGAAACTTGTTGCTTGAAATTGTGCAATGTAAATGGGACTTGGTAAAAATCGGGAATTTATTGATATGTCCTTGCTAAAAATGTTAGTTTAGCTATAAATCAATTACACTAGCTGCATAATTTACAGACGTTTAAAATGCTAAAACCAATATCCCAAAACGAGGTTAAACTACATATAGATGAGTGCTGCTAAGATAGGGGAGTTTGCCCCCAGTTAATTAGCGCCATTTTACCCACAATTTCGGCCATTTCCTTGGTAACATCCGTCCTTTGATTACACTTTCCCACCAGTTATTTGCCATTTTATCCACACCTATTCAACATTTCTAGGATATCCAACTACGATAGCCTGCTCACAGATATTTGATTCGAAGTGGTTTTAAAAACAATAATCAGATGTTTTAAAAGTATTAATCTATAATTCTTTAAGTTTAAATTGGTAACCAAGGAAACAAGGGTAAAGTGGTTACCAAGAAAATTGTGGGAAACATTGGTAAAATGGTGTAAATCAACAGGAGATTAAAAATAACATGTGTTTATCAGAATCACTCTAGATCTAGTTTAAAACTCATTGTCATATCCCAATAATATTCTAATGTGAAAAATTAAAATTTTAATGATGAATTTTAAGGCTTGGTGCCTTTTAAGCCCGATTCTCATACATTTTTGGCAGAAACCATCCAACAACAACAAAAACTTGAAAATCAGTTGAAAATTGTAGGAAGGTTACATTCACTAGGAAAACCGTTAGAGTATTAAATAAGTACAGTAGAATAACTGTTCCCAGGATTCCAGGTTATCGGGAAAGGAGTAAGCATGAGAAAAATATTAAAGTTCGGAATAAGTCAATGGAATAGAAAGTAAGCATTTTATTATTATTGAAAGGCCAAAGGATAAACAAGGTTTTAGTCTTTTGATTTGGTGTATAAATGTAAAAATTTTCAGTCGTACCAACTTGTAAGCACGCCACTTGCGTGCGCCACTGCCCGTGCGATAACAGGCATTTTCCAAATTTAAACCCACAATAGTCAAAGATTGCCATTTTGCCTTATTGATGGTAATTGCAAATGCAAGCTCACTTATGAGAAAAGAGGCATGTCCATGTCAAATGTCAACCACGGAGGCCCTAAATTCATTTTGACGTCCAGTGGGGCGGCGCCCTAAAGAGCTTAAATACTATATTTGCAAAACTGTTTCCTAGTGAGTACCTATGAGCAAAGAGAATCGTCCATGTCAAATTTCAACCCCAGAGGTCTTAAAGTAATTTTGAAGTCCAGTGGGGCAAAGTCCCAAAGTGCTTAAAAACTATATTTGCAAAACCGTCCCTTAGTGAGCACCTATGAGAAAAGAGAATCGTCCATTAAATTTACCCCCGTGGCCTTAGAGTAATTTTGAAGTCCAGTGGGGAGAGCTAAAAAACTATGTTTGCAAAACCATTTCTTGGTGAGCACTATGAGCAAAGAGAATTGTCCATCAAATTTCAACCCCGGAGAACCTAAAGTATATATAGTGTGACAAAAATCAATTATGAAGCCTCATATTTTATAAATATTTCAACTTACAGTGATATTCTCATAAAAAATACTTGTAAAGCTCACGGTTGACCCTTGCACTAGCCCAGAAATTGCTAAACTGTTTTCAATACCTTAATTAGGAACTCTTTTGAAACACTAGCAACAATTAATTACATAAATTTAAAATCCCAATGAACAGAGAGCAAATATTTTCATTTAAACCCCTGCTGGTCTTGTGATATTGCAATCTTCAATACAGAGGGATAGCCACCACAACTGTAAATAGAATAGGACAGGCAAGGCATTGCCCCTCCCCCTTCCTTCGCATGCCCTATAAAACAATGCTAAAAGGAGAAAATAGAAAAATTGAATATAAACATGTTAACATATTGTACTCATACAGTATACAAAAAGCATCTGTCTATCTATCTATATATACTAGGAATACGCTCCGATGTCCGTCCCGTACAAGAATTTTTACTCACTTTTTTAAAGTTATTAGGTGACGCTTTTTATGATTTTTTTTTTTTTTGAGGGAGAGGTGAGAAAAATGCATTACGCACACAGGTGGCAAGCCTGTAGTGTGGGGCTCCCCTAAAAACGGGTTTACCCACTAAAAACCTCCTCTACTCTTTAGGATTCTAACCTGGAATTGTTTATCACATTACGTCAGGCTAGGCCTAAATTTGGAGGGATGTGGGCCACTTCGCGGTCCAGATTGGGTTTCTTTTCCAGGAGAATGCCCGGACGAACTGTGATAAACAATCCCAGTTGAACTCATCCTCCAAGATCTTTTGGCAGACCGAGTAAACCGAAAATGCACCAAAAATTTGTGTGGCCTTCAGGCGGGACCCTTCCCAACGGGGACAAAGAATGTGTGTTCCGCATCGTCGGGAACGCTTGGGCAATAAATGCAGTCCGGTGAACCGGTTTTGCCCATCCGGTTCAGGTACGACCGAAAATAACCATGAATTGTCAAGAATTGGCCGCCGTTCCACCCATGGTTGGACGTGCTTGATAAGTCGCGCAGTCCATCGTCCTCGGGTGTCGTGCTCCCAGCTGTGTTGCCACTGCTGGAAGGTTCGGGAGCGCTCTTCTGTTCTTGCCGTGTCCTTGCCAATCTCGCCTTGTCTCTGATAAATTGCCTTCCTCTCTCCTGCCAAGAGCTTGACAGGGATAACTCCGGCGACCACCAGGACGGCAGGCTCGGACACTGTCCGGTAGGCGGAACACACCCGGAGCGCCACTCGACGTTGAACTCGGGCGAGTCGCAACCTGTACCACTCTTTTTCGAGAGCGTCTGCCCACACCTCTGCTCTATAAAGAAGCACAAACTGAACCACGGACATCAACAGACGTCTTCTGCTGGATCGTGGAACCCCGACATTGGCCATCAGCCTACTAAGGTAAGTGACTACCTTAGCGGCCTTGTCCACCGCACAGAAGATCTGATCCCTCCAGCTTAACTTGGTATCCACCATAATCCCGAAGTACTTAGCAGCACGAGTTGATTGGACCACCTCCCTTCCCACTCGGAACAGAACGACGGTGTCTATCCTCTTCTTCGTAAGGATCACAATCTCCGTCTTACGGAGAGCAAGCGAGAGACCGTGATCGGACATCCATGTGTTGACCACACGCCATAGGCGAGCGCGGGGTCTGAGCTCTGTGGGTGCCAAGCATAAAAATGGCGCCCCCTCTCGCCCCCCTGCTCCCCCTCACCACCCCTCCCCGCCAAGCCTAAATGTCCCCTTCCCACTGCTCTTATTTGCTGTTAAAAACTTAAACTTGAATAGCTAGAATTCATAATTTATGATTGCCAACTCAAAGATTAAAATTTCTAGTTTGAATTTTAATTGAAGAATTATATAATAATATTAGGAAGATAGGAACTATTTATCCAATACGTATTGCCAAAGAAACCAATAGTAAATCGTAAAACGTAGCGTGTGTGATGAGATTTGATTTGAGATACAGTAGTTTAATTTTATTTTACCTTAATATGATGAGTAGCCAAGTCAGTTTTACCAAGATACAATAAAATTGTCTTTAATAATGCATTACACAATGCATGCTTGATTAATCGAGTAGAAATTTTACATTTCAACGCTGTTGCAAACAGTATGGTATAGCGGCGAGCGGCCCGTGCGTCCGCACGGGACCTCATTGTGTTGCCGGTTTCGGGGACCAATGATCCCTTGAAAGAGTCAGTATGAAACTCGCATTTTTATGGCGTTTACAAATGTGTTGCCTCCACATTATCTTTTCATTTTGTCCATAAAATTAAATTTTTCTAAGAAATTAAATGCCGCAGATTCGACAACACAAATAAATAGATGGATTTGTTCCAAATTAAAATTACAATTATTTAAAAACCACTAACAATTTAAGTAGGCCTACACTTTTTTTAAAGAGTTGAATGAGCAATTGAAGACTGAATATTGTCGAATGCTCGATCTTTACCATACCGTGTATACATTGGCATAACACGATGTATAAAGTTTGAATTCTCTTAATCAGAACTTTGTCATACCGGACGCGTCTTATTGTTATCAGCTCAGATAAAATTTTCCCACAGTCTACACAGGTGTATTGTTGAAAGGAGTTACCAATTGTAACACATTTCTGATATTTTAATAACAATATTTTTAATCAGTATGGAAACGAGATACAGTACAACGTACAACCACGTCCCTGTCCCTCGAAATATTAACAAATTGTTTATGTTTAGAATTAAGTTCTGATTTGAGATGTGAACAAAATTAAATGATGCAGGATACCGGAAACGTAAAAAACAAAAGAAGAATGAGCTGAACATAATCAACTAAATTGTTATGAATTTATTTACTATTTATTTATAAAACGAATTTTGTTAATTCATAGTTTTTTTTTCATTTTAAACATTTGGTGAACAGTATCGACCTACTTATGGCCTATCACAGTTTACGACTGACACGGTACCAACAACGCATGAGCTTGGGTGTGAAAGTCAGTTTTATCACGAGTTAAAAACAGGGGCAGGGTTTGGACGGTCGAAAACGAAAACATAAGTATTAAGAGCCTGCTGAATTGATTACTTTTATTTTAATAATCTAACTTCATTAAACCAATAACTTACCTTCCATTTCTTCCTTACATTCTTTAAGCCACGATGCCATCAAACGCGAATTTCGTGCAACTGACTTTTCACGTTCCTTAGCTTTTTTTCTGTACCCTAAACCCGATAATTTTTTAGACATGTTAATTAACACAGAATAGTTTCAACACGAAGCATACATCTACACAGCACCTCTGCTGGTAACTGACAGAGAAAGAAACTCAAAAGAGTCAAAAGAAAGAGAAAGTATGGAGAGGTATATATATTCTTGTTATTTTTGAATAATAAAAGAAGATTAAAAAATATTTGTTATAAATCCAAATGCAGATATGACATAATGGTTCACTTCCTGCCCGTCCTTCCGAGAAATGGAACGGTGCCGTGGCTGAGCTGAGCTACACCACTCGCACGCACATATTCCTTGCTGAATTTCATACACTCAAAACATCTAACTGATCAATTTACCGTTTGTGATTTTAAATATTAAAATAATTGTGTTGACATAAATTATGTAACACCACTTTTCATTTTACTAAATATTTTAACTATATTTAAAACCACAATCAATGTTTTCGTACAGTTCTTAAAATTTAAGTAAATCTGGTGATTTTGGCGCTAATGGCGCCCCCCTTCAGGCTCGTCTGGAGCTTCCGTGGGTGCCGCGGCACCCACGGCACCCATCGTGCGCACGCCTATGCCACACGCATGACTCGGTTCAACTTTAGTTGGGCCAGCTCAATGTTGAGTGCGACGATGAGAGCTGCGACATCATCGGCGTACCCACCCAAAGTGGTTTCCTCAGGCATCTCCGACCTCAAGAGGCTGGCATAGGCAACGTTCCAGAGATCATGGCTGAGTATTGAATCTTGCGCGGCACCAGAAGTGACTTCCATCGTCCACGTTCTGTCCCTTGTGTCGTAATTAAGGCTTTGAGAGCGGAGATAATCCTCGATGAGTCGCAACAGATATGCAGGAACGCGAAAGGTGTTGCAAAGCGCATCCAACATATCGACCCACCTCGCCGAGTTAAAGGCATTCTTGACATAAGCGTAACAAGAAGCACTACTCAGCGAGGGAAATGGTTGTGGCTCTCGGCTCTCTTCACAGCTCTCCATGGATTTCAGTGATAGCGTCAATCGTTGACCGTCCCTTTCTGAAGCCATACTGACGGGGGCATGAGTCTCCGGCAGCTTCCATGGCAGAGGTCAGGCGGGAACGGATCAGCTTCTCGAACAGCTTCCCACCCGTATCCAACGTGTAGAAAGGCCTGTGGGACGACGACAGCTCGGGATCACATTTGCCCTTGCTGATCAGTACAAGTCTTGCGGTTTTCCATAGGGAGCCGGAAACATCCCTTCTACTAAACAGGTGTTGTACATTCTCAACAGCAAGTCAGCATTTATTGAAAATACTTTCTTTAAAGCCTCGGTGGGAATCCCGTCCGGATCAGGAGCCTTGTTGCTCTTTAGGGAGAGAACGGAGGTTTCCATCTCCTCGAATGTGAAGAGTGGAACGTCATCTAACCGTCCAAAGTCAACCAGCGTACATCCTAGGCCTAGCCTACAAATAAATACATACTAATTTCGATTAGAATGATTTTAGCTAAGACCTCAAAAAAAGTAAGTAACTTAATAATAATTGTGCTTACAATATTAAAAGTAAATAGATTGTAGAGTAAAAAAACAATACAATTTAAAATCCATGATTGCAAATTAATAAAAATCAAGTAATGTAAGTATTGTAGAATTACGCTTACTTAACACTTAATGCATATTTTGTTACCTGAGACATAGGCTACAATGGCACAACACATTCTAATTAGTTGTTCAATTTAAATTAAATCTTTCTTCCAAATAGATATTAGTTGTATCCCATAAATTAGTTAATCGCATAATTCCATACGACAGCAATTCGTTCCAAATCAACATGCCTATCTTTTGGTATAATTTATAACTTCAACAAGTAAACATCAGTGTTGATCTATTTAATTTAACAAATAGGTCTGTCAAAATATAAATTAAATTTTATTTAAAAACGTAACGGCGAGCAGATATAAACAAGAAAAGGTTATGTTGTTTTCAGCATACACAGCGACAACTCAGCTGCGATGGGGGAATATAAAGTGATCATAGCTACCACATTAGTCAAATCATGTAGCCTAAACAACTTAAGTTCTGTCAAAAATTCCGGAAAATAAGCTTTTTTAATACTTGAAAATAATTGCTCGATTATAGTTTATTACCTAGCTTAAAATACTTAAAATCTAACCTGAGAATTTCATTGAAATCAAATTAGTAATAAAAAAGCCTTTTGGGGGTCTAAAATTCGCCTATGTGAAATTTAAACTCGATCGTATAGAATTTTATACTCTATGTTCCATAGAGTAAAAATTCAATAATACATGAAGCCGTTTTTTGTGAACACTACTTCTCCCTTGTTTTTGGATGAAATTCTATGTTTGAGATGTCATAAGATTCGTCTCAGTTCGTAGTTTTGCAATAAGGTTTCAGATTTTTTATATTTATACTCTGAAGGGCATGGGAAGCCCTTAAAGTTTGTTTTATGTCCATAAGATTAACATAGGGAACAATTTTTATTAAATTTCAAATAAAACAGCTGTTCATAGTTAAATAATAAATACACATGTTAAAAGCTAAATAGAACTTTGAATTTTTATGCAAAGGGGCAAGGTTTTATTACAAGGTAGACTACTCTGGTAAATGCCAGCGCATTGCGCTGCTCAGGTACCCCTAGTATCATTTAGAATACTTGAGGTCAACAGTGTACAAACAGCGTCAACAGCAGACAAAAATGAAATGAGCAAGACGAAGAAAGATTATGACATTAGGCTAAAATCAATCAAATGCCAAGCATCAGCATACCACATAGCAAATGCTGAAAATAAATCAAAGGCCTTGTGTGGCAAGTCATAAACAGTGAAAGGAAGAATGATCAACCAAAAACAACAGAATTTCATTTTCATTTCCTATTGCAACTTGCAATAGGAAATGAAATCGTCACAAACCCCCATGCAATTGCTAACCACTTCAACAATTTTTTTACTAACATTGCTGACCTTACCCTTAAAAATCAGCCTAAAGTCTCAAAACAACATACGTCTCAAAACACCAATAGTAATGATTTATCTCAACTACCTTTCACTAATGAACAAGAAATTGAAGATATCATAGATAATTTTAAACCTAAAAACTCGTCAGGACTTGATGAAATTTCAGCATTGTAAAAAAGCCTTAATACCACCTCAAGTCAAAATAACAAACTTATCCCTTGCTCAAGGACACTTTCCAACTGCACTTAAAACAAAGTAAAGTATACCCCAAGCTAAAAGTGGAAACCAGACTGAAGCCAAAAACTACAGACCGATATCGTTAATCTCAACCTTTTCCAAAGTAGGCCTAATTGAGAAGGTAGTTTTAAAAAGATTAATGAGCCATGTTAACTCAACGACCTGTTAACAGTAAGCCAACATGGCTTCATTAAAGGAAGATCGACAACATCTGCAATAATCAAACTTGCCAAATTCATCATCAGTAGCTTGGAAGATAAAAACCTGGTTACTGGAATTATGCTGGATTTTAGCAAGGCTTTTGACTGCTTGGGACACAAACTAATCCTCAACAAACTCGAACAACTTGGTGTGAAAGGAAAAGCCCATGCATGGTTCAAGAGCTATTTAGAAGGAAGAAGCCAGATTGTTCAGATTCAAGACACACGTCAAAACATATGATGCCAAGAAATAAGATCAAACCCTTTACCCATAAATAGGGGTGTGCCTCAGGGGTCAGTTCTAGGACCAGTCCTCTTTATTCTCCTGACGAACGTCATGCCACAATATCTAGGAATGCACTGTACTCCCCTGATGTATGCTGATGACACGACACTTCTCATCTCCGAGTCATCACTGAATAACTTGGCCATCAACTCTTACATTGCATTGAATAAGGCGTATCAATATTCCCATGAAAATGACCTTGTAGTAAACACTGAAAAAACTAAACAACTAGCTTTTGGAAGAAGACAGGATGAAGTCCCAGAGCTACCAGATGTGTCAATGGAAAGCCACACCAAATTTCTAGGAATGAGTATCGACAACAACCTATCCTGGAACAATCATGTTGACACACTCTCCAATAAGCTAAGCTCATGCTTGTACGTTCTGAAAAGAGTAAAGCATATCAGTGACGATACTACAACCAAAATCGCCTACCATGCACTGTTTGAGTCTCACTTACGATACGGCCTAGCAGTTTGGGGAGGCACAACAGCGGGAAACCTCAACCATTGACTTTGTACACTACGTGAGTAGACTTCTCATAGCATAGGCGTGTGTGAAGCATATTGACGGTGGTGCGATCTCGTGCGGCGTCCATCGAAGTACACGTAACATATGATAGATAAATCAGTATTACCACTCTTCTAAACCAAGGATGAAACATTTTATAACTGAAAGTTATGTTTATGTTTTGGTAAAGTGTTTTGGCAGTACTGTAAATTCATCTGAATAATAACAACATCGATGGCAGCGACTCTGGTGCGGCGTCCACCGAACTTCCAAATTTTGAAATTTTTGCCTCAAACTAAATGCATTGGATGAGAGGTCTATTCACGTTAGTGTACATAGTCAATGCTTCAACCGTATTCTTCTTCTGCAGAAGAGAGCAGTGAGGATTATAGTCGGTCTTGGCCCAAGAGAGAGCTGCAGAAATGCCTTTCTTTACTCTTATAAATGTGTTAACAGTCATCGGCCTATACATTCGAGATGTCATATTGTTTGTAGTGAATGAACAGCTGCAACGAGGCCATGATTTACACACATATAACACCCACCATGCATCAGATTTCCACCTCCCACTATACCACACTGCATCATATGAGAAGAAACCATCATACATGGGCAAAAAACTCTACAACATCTTACCAGAAGATCTAAAAGCACTGAACGGGAAGAAACTGAAGAAGCCCCTGACCACCTGGCTCACCAACCGGCCATTTTACTCCATAGATGAATTTCTGGACTGGAGGAAGGGTGAAGTAAACAACCACTGAAGATAAAAAATTAAAAATATATGTAAAAATCTTGACGCCATTGCATTTCTCAATTGATTTGTAAATAAAGAATTTTGTCTATTGTCTATTGTATAGCTTTAGTGGCGGCCTGGTGGTGAGGGACGGTGGGGGGCTCTTTTCATTATTGTACATTGTACTCGCTAAGTTTACATTACCTATCTTCACTGGACTAAATCGTGAGGAAACTGACAGTTACATTTATGGCACTGCTCGGTTGGTAGCAGTGGGTGGAGCAGTGGCACCCGCAGCCTTGGGCGCCGGGCAAAGCGTTGCATTTAGCAGCCGTTGTGTGTGCCTGTGTGAGTTAGGTGCGCGTAAGCACGTCTCCATTTGATTTTATAAGAGCGCTAGGACAATTGTCATTACAACATGTCACTTTACAAATAGCAAAAGTTGCATCATTAAGTACCAAGTCTAAATAACCCACTAATTTATTAAATTTACTCTATTTACAGCTAAAAAGTGATCAAGATCAAAAAAAGAAAAAGATTAACAATAAAATTTTTTTTAAGCACAAATATATGGCAACACATTGTATTGTCCTACATTTGTGAAAAATTCTATATTAGTCAGGGTTGTGACCTACTGAAGCATCGAAAAGTCCTCTCAAATCCATCATTAGGGCGGATTTCCCTGACTTTCCAGACTTTTTGACTATTCCCCTGGCCAGAATTTGTTTCCCTGACCTTCCAGAATGTGAAAACCCTGTTTGTTCATGTTAAAAATCGGCCATAAGAATAACATTACATCAAAATGTTGAGGTAATGCAGAGCTTTAATGGCATTTTGGAAAACCGTTTCTTAGTAAAACCTATGAGCAAATAGGAACTTACAAGATCACAGCAACGAGGTTATAGAGAGGGAGAGCTTGGTTTTCATAAAAAAGAAAGAAATATACCGCTTCCAGTTGAAAATAATACTTTGAAAAACAATCTCTATCAAATTCATCAATTTAATGATCATTTTTCATTAGTTCATAAAATAGTACAGTCATCTCCAGATGAAAAAGAAGCGCTCAATCTTTTAAACACACATAATATCCAAATTTTAAACTCATATGAAAGTGTTTTCAAGTTTACTAAAATCAGTCCTACTGATGTAAAAATTATGGGTTTTCTCTAAATAATACCAAATCTATTCTCTAGGTTGGGATTTACCGTTACCATTGTTTGTAGTAAAAATTACAATAGATACTATTCAATGGTCACTTTGTAATCTAATAAACCAGTATCTGAAGCAAGCCATTTTCCCAGGTAACTGTCAGAAATTTTACCACTATTTAAGAAAACAGATGAAAGTAATTTAGAAAATTACTGTCTGATAGCTATCCTTTCAAGTAGATCAATATTTCAAAAAACAATAGAATACCAATTATTGTGACCATTCTTAGAGGTAACAATATTATTAATAGTTCTCAGTTTGGTTTTAGAACTACTTAAATGCACAATTTTATCAATGTCTAATCTAGTCAATAGTATTGTGGAAGCTTTGAATGGGTCACAGACGACTACAACAAGTCAGCTTTGTGGCCTGTCTAGGGCTTTTGAGTGTGTTCATCATGACATATTGATCAATAAATTAAAAAAAATATGTCATAAAAAATGTTGAGCTAATCGGTTCTTTTTATTTAAGTGGTAGATATCATAAATAGACTAAAAACAAATTCTTTATGGAATAAAGTTGAAGTTGGAATGCCCTAGGGCTCAATTTTGGGCCCCTGCCTATTCATAACTTATGTAATGACCTACCTAGTGCCACAAGTATTTTACACTTCTTTATGTAGTTTTAAATTCAATATCAAGTCAACATACTCTCATTCCTTTTTTATAAATCAGGAAATACAATATCCCTTCATTAACTCTAGAAAAAAAATCCTCGCTAAATCAGAAAAATCCACAACAAATTTTGGTTCAAGGGTGCAAACCGCACCATCAACCTCTCCTTTTAGCACCCCTGGGTGTACCTGTCACAGTCATAAGATAAGGGAAAAATGTTTTCACTAAACGTTGAAAAAATAAAAAACAAGTTTTAGGGGAACTTTTTTAATAAGAACAAATATACAGATAGAATAAGAAAGCCATTTGATACATTAAATATTTTAAACAAACTAAAGTTGAGTCCCCCAAACACAAACTTTGGTAACCTGGAATTCCGGATTAGGATAACTCGGAAAGTATATCAGAGCAGTAAAGTGTACTGGGTCTCAAGGCGCTAAGTGCCATGGCATTGGTCAGAGCCTATAGAACAGTTTTGGGATTTCTATAAGTTTTTATTTCTTTTCGTTTTTGTATATGTATATTATGCAATAGATAAACGTTTTCTATAGGAATATCGTTAACTACTCATACTTTTTCTTATGTTTGCTCCTTTACCAGCAACCCAGAATTTTCACATACCGTTCAAAAGTAAAGTAAAAACCCCTACAGATACTATAACAAAGACCAATAGAAATAAGTAAAAAAAGATACAAGATTAATGAATGTACCCACACACTATATTCAGTCCACTTTCGTCCAGGTTTGAGGGACTCTATTGTACCCTTGACAAAAACCTTGACAAAATGGAATAGCAATAAAGATTTTTAATAAGCTAACTTTGTTCAAAAATATAAAAAGGTTCAGATAAAATTGTCAATATAATAAAATACAATAAGTTAAATATTAGATAAGTTTTTGTACATAGAAGATATAAAAATACACAAAATAAGTAGAGTTGTTAAAATTTTATGACAGATCAACAGTTTTTTGGATCCTCACAGAAATCCTTCCTTCTGACTGATCAGTTAATATGTCACCATCGAGGTTTTGAGATGACGTAGTTTCCGTGTTAGGGACTACAGTAGACTCCCTCTTAACCGGCCTCCTTTTAACCGGTCTCCGCTTTAACCGGCCTACCCGGCTAGAAAAACAACATCTTTTTAACCGGCCATTTTTTATCTCAACATCGCTTTAACCGGCTGTGTTTCGCCGGAAACGTTGTTTTCTTATCTACTGTTTCATTCAATTCAACGTTAGCCTTTATCATGCTGTATTGACCTTCTCAAACCAATTAAAATGAAATGTCCTCAACAAAAGTGTATGCCACAGGAAGTGAAAGCGTTTGGACCTGCTATTCAGAACACAAAATAAGGAAACAAATCATTATTAGTTTGGTTTAGTCGTGGATCTCATGTGTGTCGGATGTTAGCTATAAATTATATAGAGTAACAAAAGAGTTGTTTCTTCAAGACATAATTGCAGTTAGGCTATTTAGGTTGGCGTTTTTAAAGGTAGGCCCTACATCGGTTTAACCGGCCAAATCGTTATCCGGCCGAGGCCTGGTCCCGAGGTTGCCGGTTAAGAGGGAGTCTACTGTAGGTTTCCCTTAGTGTCTGGTGACTGATTCACCCTGCCTGAAATCAAAGAAAAGAATATTGTGATATATTTGTTTTGCAGAGTTCGGTGTAACGACTAAATTTTATGAGAGGAGTAATTTTTCTTATACAGTATATTTGATTTAAATGTGCCCAAAATTACTCCGATCATTAAGACGACAAATTATTAAATTGAAAGGAGAGTACCGCGCAAGGAAATATTTTGCCCCTGGTCTGGAGGGAAGCAGACAACAAAATAGCTGATCAGTACACATAAATTTGCACGGTAACCACGCTGTGCATGCATTGCAGCACTGTCATTGCCTTAGTCGCCACATAAGCTGGGTCAGAAGGGCAGTCGAGTCGTTGTTCTATAGCCGGGCTTTGCAGCTGGCTGGTACTCCTCTCTGAGTTTGGAGCCAGTCAGAGAGTACCATTGTAGTTCTTCACTTTAACGTTAACGCATCGTACAATGTGACATACAGCAAGTACTTGATATTAGCGATTGAAAGCAAATTTTTAAAATCGTTTGTTAAAATAAAAGGGTCATTGACTTTTATTATTCAGTTTAATATCTTGGGCAATTATATTATTAATTTAATGTTACTCTGACTTGAATTTTTAAATTGTCTACTCTTAATTTCAGTATTTTAGACTGTTTGCTAATTTTTATTTTTTAGTAAATTGTGTTCTCATCAAAGGTCAATTAAACAGGGGTGCAGAAAATGTATTGACTCCTTAAATTTCCCCAAATTCTACTGTTACAGATCAAAGATTTCTCTCAAAGATACGCGGCTTATATGACTTTGCCTTTAAACTCAATAGCTTACAATGGGGAAGTGAAAAAATGAAGATTTACTTTTATTTTAGTTTAGGCCTATTATATTAAAACACAAGTAGGCCTACTTAAAATCAAATCAAAACTACTTTCAGCAAATGTATAAAAGTATTTCTATACAACTATTTTTAATTTAAATATTTTAAACTCTTATTATGGTTAAAAATGCCACTGGCGTAGATACAAAAAAATATGAAATTGTTTTTTTAATTATTTCTCCAGAATTCCCCCGGACACCTGTAAATTTCCCCCATCCTAGATTGCCGGATCGGACATATTCTGCATCCCTGTGAATTTAATACAGTTTGTTAGATAATTATAGTTTATGATTGAACCACAACACAGTTATCTTGTTGAGTTTGCAGTTTTTATTGTTTTAAATAAGGTCAGCATGGAATTAAGCTGGGGGTTGCAAGATCAGTTTATTTGAACTCACTTCAATTTTGATTGTTATTTTGAATTCTTAAATACAGAAATGTATAACTTATAGGTGAAATATCTTACAGACAATCTTAAGTAAATAGACCGCCAAGTGTGGTAGTGATTTTCTTTGTTTTAAATAAAGCTCTTTCACAGATTTTAAATACTTTGAGTTACTGCAGAATAGTGAAGGCGCTTATAAGTTTAACATTTGATTTCTTTCTTCATAATTGGGACTAGGAGGTACCCAGCCTATTTTGCAATTACTCCTTAATTTAGTACTGCTTTTGTTAATTAGTAAAATTTTATGGAAGTTCACTTTGTTTTACGGTAGAGTTGTGGGACCAGGATGGGAGTAGATGATTTTGAATAAAACCCCTAATATATTTTGATTGCTTTTTCCAGGTTTGGACCTCAGCAAAAGACAGCTTGATTGCATTACCTTTGATTGTAAAGGTTCTTTATTCTTAGTTGTGTATAATTTTGGGTAAACATGTTTGCTCGACATATTCAACATGTGCTTCTTTTCGGCCCCTGTACATGCTTGACACGGCTGGGAAAGTGTTGGAAAAACTTCGGCGCGATAGACTGACCAAGGCAATAGTCTCTGCAGTCCCTGCAGCAGTACGCCTTCAGATCCGGCTGTTCTACCATCGACACCATCCAGGAGGTAGTCGAGGCTGTGCGGAGAGCGGAGGTCCTTCTTGTCATGCTTGATATAAAAATGCCTTCAACTGTTCCAGGTGAAGCGATATGCTGTGGGCACTTGAGCATACATTTAAAGTTCCCTCATGTCTCCTGCGTTTGATAGAAGCGTCCCCTTCTAACTGCTTCCTGTTGTACAACATGACTGAAGGTCAGTGGTGTATCCCCATCACTTCCCAAGCTATGAAGGGGTCTATCCTCGGACCAGACCTGTGGAACATGTCATTACAGCCCGAGAGGGCGAATGTGCCCAATGAGACCCGTCTCGTTGGCTACGCTGACGGCGTCACCGCTTTCATCTCCGTGAGGAGCGTTGAGCTTGCAAAACTGAAGCTCGATGTAGTCATGCACAAGGTCAAAGTGTGGATGTGAGACCACGGTTAATCCTTGGCCACTAACAAGACGTAGATCGTGGTCCTCACTAAGAAGACGATTCCCACTGTTCTCCTGGTGCAGGTAGGAGACATCCAAATCAAGACTAAGCCTGCTGCCAAGTACCTGGGAGTCATGGTCGACATCAAACTGTCTTTCAATGAGCAGATTCAGCATGCCACCTACAGGGCCACCTAGAGTTGTGCTCTTGTACCCAGTTCCTCTTGGGTCACGGGTACTTCCGAGCCCATCTGCACAAGATGGATAAAATCCCCATCTCAGACTGTCTGTACTGCCATGGTATCGCAGATACAGCCGAGTACACCTTCTTTGAGTGCAACGATTGAAATTGATGGCACGATCGCCAAGTCTCACTTTCAACTGAGATCGGTGCGGCATGTCAACCCTAGAAACATTGTTGGAGTTATGCTCCAGGGCGAGGACAACTGGAACTGTGTTAGACAGTTTGTCCAAGCCATTCTTTGGGCGAAAAAGGTCGATTTTGATTGGCCTCATGGATTTGAGTGGCGTAATTTCAAAGACCCTAGCCCAGTGTTTCTCAAAAGGTGGTACCCGTACCACTGTTGGTACGCAGACCATTTCAGTTGGTACTCGAGTCACAAACAAAGAAATAAAAATTTAAATCCACAAAAAATTTTTAAAAAGTGTTTTTGATCAACGTGACGCCGACGGCTGTTTAGTTCAGCTCAGTTCTGCGTTAACAACGCATTTCTACATAGTTGAGAGATTCAAATGGGTAGCAGCACATTTCCTAGCTAAAGTAATTTCGTATTATTTTAGGACTCCCCCGTTTTGAGAGCACTACATTAATGAATAATGAAATGATTTTGTGTTCAGTACTCGTCTAAACTTAAATTACTTTAAGTTCAAGATTTAACTTGTAGCCTTCTATTTCAAGTTGCGAGACGCAATGATAATGAGGGATAATTTATTTCGTCAGATCCACAGAGAATTTTTATTTTACCACTTGGTCACACCAGACCACTTGCTGTGTATTCGTTCGGTAAAGCCCATTGAGCGATCTATCAAAATAGTTGGTGTCTTGACATATGTTTACATGTGTATAATTAACCCTGATTATTTATTAGTACTGATATTGCCCCTATCCTGGGAAAGATACAACAGCAAGTTAATATTAACAATATTTTTGCTGTCAATATTTATTAGTTTGGTCATTTTGTATTTTTATTGTTTTACTTTTGTAGAAATGTAAAGTCATTTAAAAAGCAGTTTCTTTTGCTTTTTAAGTGTGTAGCTGACAAAATTTGTTTTTAATTTTATTGTAAGCCTATCAAACTTTGTTTATAAAACCTGCAGCTATCAGTTTTTAATTTGAAACATAAAATATTAGTTTAGTTATATTATTATTTTAATTTATAATCACATTCATATTTTTATAGGTTTGAATTACTATGTTCATTCCAATTTAGTTTAATCAATTAAAATAAAACTTTTCTAACATAATTGGTTGTGTTTCATTTTTTCACATACCACTAATTAGGCTCTGATAGTGAAACGCATTTAGTTTGTTCTTCCTGGCTGTATCATAAGGACGGGGGTGATAAGGCGTGGGGAGGGGGGGGGTAGGTGTGAATTTGGGTGGTACGCCAAAAAATTTAAAAGTCTCAAGTAGTATGTGGGCACAAAAAGGTTGGGGAACACTGCACTAGCCCAAACAGGATGTCTACTGAATTCAAAGCTAAAAATTTCTGGACAATTCCCACACATAAGGACATTTACAAAATATTTAAGGACATTTATTTAACAACGTTTACCAAAAAAATTTCAAGTATTTTTTTTTATTATTAGTTAACAGCTTTGTAGTTGGGCTTAAAATAGCTAACCAAAAACCATAAAGCAATACAAAAAACAATGCTCTTAACTTTAATGTTATTCTTGCAGTGTATCAAATTAAAGAACACAAAGTAATATGCACATCCTGTAATCAGGTGAAATAAATTAAGCAAGAACATAAGTTGGTAACATGAACTAAATGGAACATCTGACTTATCATTTCTAGAGTTGTAAAAAAATCTTAATATTTAGCAATATGGAAAAATTCGCATAGTCTTAGGGCCAATTTCTCGAAGCAAGTTTTAAACCTAAACTCAAGTTTAAACTCAAATTTGTCCATATGTTTAACATTGAATTAAACTAAGTTTAAGTTAAGCGTGTTTGGAGAAACTGGCCCTTTTTTTCATTTGGTGGGGCCAGGTAGTAATACCTTTTTCTAACTCGGCCTGAAAGGCCTATTGTAGCACCCCTTATGTTTATCAATATGTCAGATGAAGGCTCTTCGCGAAGCCTAACAGCCGGTTTATCTCCATCTCCCTTATTTCCTCTGGCTTTAATACAACCTTTCCTAGGAATTTCAACCTTCTCTGAGAGATGGCCGGACAGTCAATAAGCAGCAAAGACTTGCAGGCAGAGTTAGCAGAGAGTGAAAACAATTTGGACGACAGCTCCTCTGCAGCCATAACAGGAAAAACAAACTCGATGGTGAAGAACTTCAGTCATAAAGCTAAGAGCAAAAAAGGGCAGTCAAATATACTTTTACTTGCTGATAGCCACGGCAGATGGATTTGTAAAAATCTGATTGATGCTTGGCCAAACACCAAATCCAATATTACTAGTATTTGCAAACCAAATGCTACGCTGAATGAAGTTGTCAAAGATCTCAAAGGCCTCACTTGTGTGTTTTCCAAGAAGGATACCCTCATTATCATGGGGGGTTCTAATGACAACATTAACCAGGATGGAAGTAAGATACTAAATAATCTTGAGAATTTAGTAAAGAATACCTATAGCACAAATGTTATTCTTGCAGCTTTGCCGTATCACTACAATAATCCTGGCCTCAACAATCAAATTAGTCTGCTCAATCTTGAAATAAAAAAACTTGCCGAGAGGACTGAACATACAACGTTTCTTCCGATTCACGACCTTCCCAGGGAACATTACACCAAACATGGCTTTCATTTTAACCGGCTAGGGAAGAAGAAAATAGCAGAAATGATCAAAGAAACAATATTCAACAGAGGCCCAAACCTGACTGAAACAGAAAATCAAACAGTTACCCAAAATGTTATACCCTTGCCTAATGTCTCTATTGTTCAAGCCAATATGAAGGAATACTTTCAGATGTACAAAAATAACCCTAACACTGCTTTTGCGCACACCATTTCCAGAGATCTGGACTGTGACAGGAACATGACAGCTGGAGTGGCAGTTGCATTTCGGAGGGGGTTTGGGAGACCTGAACGCTCTGATTGTATTAGTGATTACTTGGCATGCCAAGTACGAAAAAATGAGGCCACAGTTTTCAGCTTAATAACCAAGCCTACATTCTCTGGCAAGCCCACCATACAAGACTACAATCAGGCGTTTGAAGAGTTAACAACACACTTTCAACAGGGAGCATTTCAGAGGCTAGTGTGTTCCCCGATGGGCTGCGTAAGGGATTTGATTCCCCTAAAACATTTTGCTGCTAGGATTGTGGACTTTCAAAACAAAACTGGGGTTTCAGTCATTATTGTCTCAAATAACCAACGGTCAGCGATGAGAAAACTATGGGGCGGACTATCCCACTCAATGTTTATTACAATGCTGCAAGAGGCAATCAACAACCAAAGGTCACAAGTGATGCCACCCTTGGACCACTCAGCGGATCCCTCCTTAGACTCCAGGGAATGTCAGAGCGCTCCAGGATCAACAGACAGTTTTAATTTTCCAATTTTACCCCCTCCAGTGCAGTTTTGTAATGTTGACTCCTTTTCCAGAACCTTTTGTACTTCTTTGACTCCCTGCTCCCAGTCTGTGATTCCAAGCAAAAATTTTTTAGGCAACCTGAACCACTTCCCTCCACTAAAGTAGACTTACTTGGGATTAACCACAAACTCTGTAAAACAAAATTGGTGCAAAAACCTTTTGTGAATAACTCCTTAACTCCTAAGGTTAAACAAGCAGTAAGATCAAAATCTAGTAAAAAACACAATAAAAATTGCAACAAACTAACAATCTTTCACCAGAATATAAGGCATTTTTCATCAAAAAAACTTGCATTAGAAATAATTTTGGAGGAAATAAAGCCAGACTTGGTCATACTCACAGAACATAAACTTAAGGAAAATGCAATGAAATTCACTACAATACCTGATTATCTTGTTGAATCTTTTTTACTGCAGGAGTGATTTTGGGGGTGGAGGAGTTATGATACTTAGTCATAAATCGCTTAAAGTTAAGAAAATAAGTTTGGATGAAATCAATCACTTAAACAAAGATAAAGAGTTTGAATGTTGCTTAGTTGAATGTAATTTGAAGGGGTTTTCTTTTGTTTTGGCAGGAATTTATCGAACACCTGGTTCAGCTTTTGATAATATATTTTTAGAAAAACTTGAATTGGCTTTGGAGGCACTAAACACAAAATATTCAAACATAATTGTAGGAGGAGATATTAATCTTGATGTTCTCACATGCAAACCATCAGTAACTAAATTTATTAATATATTGAGGGAATACAATATGGACTATCTGGTTGATTTTCCAACAAGAATAACATTGGAATCAGAAAGTGCTATTGATAACTTCTTTACAAATATCCATAAGAATAATTTATCCGTTGTGGGTTTAACAGAGCTCTCTGACCATGATGGTCAATTATTAGAGATAAATAATGTAAACAAACAATATAACAAACCTCAATATCAAACAAAAATTATTAGAAAGTTTAAAGAAGAAAATATAAATTGCTTTAACAAAATATTAAAAGATGAGTCGTGGATAGATGTATTTTTAGCACCAGTAGAGTCTAAGTTTAATGTCTTCCAAAATATTTTTATGTATTATTTTGATACTTGCTTCCCTAAAGTAAAAACAAGGGTTGCAGTAAAGAGAAAAAAATGGTTTAATGATGAACTAATTAATGACAAAGAAGAAATTATCAGTTTAACCCAAACAATTAGAATAACTAAAGATAAGTTTTTAAAACAAGACCTAAAAGACCTTCAAAAAAATTACAACTATAAAGTTAAGTGTGCAAAATAGATTTTTTTTTAAAATGAAATTAATGGTTCTGAGAATATTTGTAAATCTACATGGAGGGTAATTAATAATGAAATTAAACATAATCCAGAAATTCATAGTGAGATATCTTTAGTTATTGAGGGGAAGGAGCAAACAGACCCCCAGAAAGTTTGTAATATTTTTAATGATTACTTTGTAAATGTGGTGGATAGTTTAGTGCAGCCAAGGCCAGCTCATAGCTGTGTTGACATTACTGTTACAAACCAGATTCCTTGCAGATTTAATGTACATCCAGTAAACGAGAAAGAAATTGACCAAATAATTTCCTCTTTTGAATCTAAAACTTCGGCAGGTTATGATGATGTACCAATCACGATAGTAAAACGATCTAAAAGATTCTTGTTAAAACCCTTAACCCACCTAATAAACTCCTCATTTGTTTCTGGGGCTTTTCCTGAAAAGCTTAAAATATCCAAGATTAAACCCATTTTTAAAAAAGGTAGTGACACAGATCCAGGCAATTATCGCCCAATATCAATCATCCCTACTTTCTCCAAAATCTATGAGCGGGCCATGTGTTCTAGATTAATTCAATATCTTGAACAGAACGACTTGTATGATGCTGAGCAGCATGGTTTTAGGGCTGGCAAGTCAGTGACCACTGCCAGCATTGAAAACATAGTTGATGCCATCGACAAAGGTGAAAATGCCATTGGAGTATTCATGGATCTGTGCAAAGCATTTGATAGTGTTCATCACGGTAAACTTCTTAAAACTCTTGAAAACACTGGTATTTGTGGTAAGGAAATGAATTAGTTTAAATCATACATCTCAGATAGAAAACAGTTTGTTGAATAAACACACATAAATAAATCAAATGAATTAATAAAAGTCCAATCTTCCCTAAACCCTGTTGCTCATGGAGTTCCACAAGGTTCCATTCTTGGACCTGTTTTGTTCTTGTGCTATCTGAGGGGTATGCCCCATTTAATTTCTAGTCCTCAAAGCAAATTGTGTTTATACGCTGATGACTCCAATTTGTTGGTTTGCGGTAAAGAATTAAAGGAAGTAGAATCTGTAATAAATCAAAATCTCTTATGTTTAAAAACTTATTTTGATAACAAGAATTTATTATTAAACCTGGCAAAAACTAATTTTATATCCTTTCATACAAAACAAAAACAAAACAAACCAATTCCAGAAATAAAAATATTAAATAGTGAAATAGACAGAGTGAATGAAACTAAATTTTTGGGTCTTCTGGTTGATGAAAGTTTATCTTGGAATGGTCATGTCCTAGCCTTAAAAAATAAAATTTGTTCTGGATTGTTTGTATTAAGAACTCTGGCTAAATTCTGTTCAACCAAAACCCTTAAGATGATCTATTTTGCCCATATACATTCTCATATATCATTTGGTATTGCATTATATGGTGCAACTAGTGACTCAAATCTGAATAGTATATTATTACTTCAAAAAAAAGCACTCAGAATAATTTTAAATCTAAAAAATCAGGACTCAGTAAAAAAGCAATTTTCTGACCTGGGCATAATGACTGTCTATGGGTTGTACATCTTAGAAACCATTATGATTGTTAAAAATTCTGAAAACTCAATGGCCAAGCTGGGAGATTACCACTCATATAGCACAAGAAATCGAAACAAATTGGCCATTCAACCACATTCATTGAGTTTTTTCGGGAAAAAGCCCAGAAGCGCAGGGACTAAATTTATTTCTAAAATTCCTCAGGAGTTAATAAGTATTAAAGACATAGACTATTTTAAAGGTAAATTAAAACATTATTTAATTGAAAAAGCCCCTTACACTTTTGATGATTTTTTTAATGAATAGAAAAATTGAATTAGCTGTGATATGTTTGATTTATGCAACAATTTTTTTGTGGGAAATGTAACTTCATTTTTTATTTTCTAAGTTAGCAATGAAATTGTAATTAACGCCATTCTACATTTGTGCCACATTTGTAAAAATGCTTGTACAAATTATGAATAAAGTGATTGATTGATTGATTGATAGACAGTCCAGCCATAGGTGTTCGGCGGATTCTACCTCCATTGTACAGAATCTGCACCGATCGGATTGACTAAGTCCGATTGTCTTGAGATGTTTTTTCAGTGGCCCATGACCAGTTAGCATCCCTATTAGAAGACTGATTTCCCTTTTGTTTAGGCTAAGCAGCTCCTTCCACTTCTTGTTAAAAGGGTCAATCAGTGTTTTTGATTGTCTCCCTCCTGGGAAGTTGTTCCAGGCTTCCTGTTTTTGACCTTTCTCCCAGGATAGGATTTTGTTTTGTCCTATGCACAGGGGGACACCACAGAAGGGCTCCGGTCCTATTAGCTGTTCGTCTGAGCCCTTTCTTGCCAGAGCATCGGCCCTTTCATTGCCTTCATGCCCGGAGTGTCCCAGTATCCAGCCTAGCTGTACCTGATTGTGCTCCGCCAGCGCTTTTAGAGCGCTCTTGCAGCCTTGCACTGTCCGTGAGTCTATCACGAACGAGTCTAGTGCTTTTAAAGCAGCTTGATTATCTGAGAGGATAAGTATTTTGCCTCTCCTTAGCCCTCTTGCCAGAATGTTCCAAGCACAGCATTCAATCGCTAGGACCTCTGATTGAAATACCGTTGCCGTGCAGCCTAGGGCCTGTGAGATGCTGGTTCTATTGCCATACACTCCTAGCCCTGATTTGTTGTCCTTCCGGCTGCCATCTGTATAAAATACAAGGCGTGCTCCGCCCATGTTGAGGTTGTCCTTTTGCCAGTCCGCTCTCTCACCCACAGTGACCTGGTAAGGTTTCTCAAAGTCATATTTCTTGACCATCAGATCTGGGATTCGCAGTTCCATGTCCAGGTTGGGAAATTCCTTTAATATAGACATGTGGCCCGTATCCCTTTGGGGCTTAATTTCGTTTCTGCTGCCCATTTTGAGGGCTGAGAACTGGCCCTTAGTAAAAAAGAAATTTCCAAAAATAAGTACATTTTCCGAACATTTCATAGTAAAAAGAAATTTAAGTACTATTCCCAGGATTTCATGGATATTCGACACCCTGGAGAAGTAAAGTGCTTAATAGACACCCTAGCCGGTTAACCCTCGAGAGGACGCTAAGCGGAGGAATCCTCCGGGTCAATATTTTTTGTTGTGGGAAATATTTATCGTGGGGTTGACAGCACTGAACTTTTGTGTAGCTGTCGCTCCCCTCCTCAATCGGCATTTGACATCCCCTTGAAAAATCCTACTTTCAGCACCCAGGGTCAGTTTGGCGAGCGCTGTCCTGAGGTGCTGGGCGATTCCTCCGTGAGCGTTCTTGTGTGTTTTGTGAACCAGGAGGAACAGTCCGTGTGCGATCTTTTTTTTATTTGGTTATTTGTAATTGTTTAGGTTACAGTTGCCATTTTAGATTTGAATTTATTTGAAGTAACTTTTTATTGATTGTATTGATTGTAGTATCATTGTTATAATATTTAATTTGTGTTTTTTTTTTTTGCAGGGAAACCTCATAGTAATTCTTATATATTCTGATATGTGAGTTTTATATAAAAGCTTTTTTGTTGGTACTCCAAAACGTTGTTTTTACTATTTTTATACTCTTTTACAAAACTATTATTAAAAAATATTAAGTTTGAAGTAAAAAAATTTAAACATGTTTTGTATAATACATAAAAGTTATAATAATTACACTTGTTTCAATTAACTTTGCCATTCTTCCTCCTTCTTGCAGGGATCTAGCGTGAAATATATTTTATAATCATTTTCTGTTTTTAATTCAAACAATAAAAGTATTTGGAATACATTTTGTGCATTTATTTAAGGCCCGGAGTAAACCTCCTCGAGCGAAAGACAGCGTTTTAAATTTTAAGCGACCTCTGGAGGGTTAAAGTCTAGTGCCCTAGATGGTTTAGTCTAGTGGTGATGAAGGGGGGTGGTAGTCCGTGGGATGTTGAGCCCATGGGTGTCTGACACGCCTGAGCCTCTCCTTCCCCTTTACCACGAGTTTGTTTGCTTTGCTCATTTGCATTCCAGAATGTTTTAATATAGGTCAGGAGTGCTGTACTACGAAATAAATTTGTTAAACCACATGTTGAATCATTAACACATGGTTAACAGCTCCTATTCTATATTTAACACACTTCTATGGTTAACAGCTGTTATCATAAACTGGCTGGGTAGCTGAGTGGTTATAGTGCTCCCCTTTGAATCAAAAGGTTGCCGGTTCGATCCTGAGAAGAGTCAGTAGCTTTTCAAAAGTTTGATTCCGGTTACCAATTCTTTTATTTTTAAACTCAATTGCAATTTTGAATTGCTAAGTTGTTTTATCCTTTGAATTTAATTTTATTCGCCTAAACATTCATTAGATATTCACCAGTATAAAGTGTGAATTAAAAAATGACTAATTGTTGCCCGTCAATACTCGACGGATATAGTTCCATTAGGGTCATTCCATATCAAATCAACACACCCATTTAACTTGACCTTCTCAGATTTTGATAAAAATTGGCACAAAGGTTATACTCATATAGACTAAGAAAAATGTCAAATTTTAATTTTTTATCTCAACCCGTTTTTGAGTTACGGCTATTTAAAGTTTTCAAAAATCGATCGAAATTGCACTGCGGGCATTTACTAAATTTGTCATAGCTCCTCTCCTAATTGAGCTAGAAACTTGGGAGTTGTGTCAGTTTCTTTTATTTTTAATGCCCTTTCATTTGATATGCAACATGTGGGGGGTTGTGATTACAAAATTTTTCCCAAAATCGGTACAAATTTTTTGAATTTGAATTCCCAAAAAGTCACATAATCAAAAAATCTCAAAAAAATCCTAAAAGTAGTTTGCCTTAATACTAAGAAGTATGCAAAGTTTCAAAATGGGATGGAAATGGGAACTTACTGAAAAAAATGTTTTGTAGGTGAGGTTTTGTAAAAGGATCCGTAAAATTCAGATCAATGCTCAAGTTTGAAAAAAAAAAAACATATTATTAATAAAGGCAATAGATAGTCTTACCTCAAGAATATTAAGTATAAGTATATTTATATGTGAAGAAGTCTATGTTTAACTCATTATAATTCATTTTTCATGACATATAGTTTATGGAAGAGTTCGAACATTTTTTGTCACTATTAGCTTATTCGACCTTTATTACTTTGTAATAAAGTGTAAACACTAAAGTTAAATAAAAATTCGATGCCTTACTGCAATTACATCAATCTGCACATGTTAACATTGTTAGTTTCACTGAAAACGTTTTAACAATGTCTCATTACTTGCTAATAAGTCCTTTTCTGATAGTAGCTTCTTCCTGTAGGTGTAATAGGGCATACAAGGCAGAGTACATCTGTTATAGAAACCCACAGGACATCTGGTTTCCTTGGGTAGCAGAATGAAGGTGATGGTCCACATGGGTGGAGAAAAGTAAATTTAACTTCATCCAAGTCCCCATTTTTGTCCATTACATATCCAAGCCATCATTTTTTATCGTATACTATAGTAACATAACCATTGCAGTCTGCTGTCCTAATTTTGACTGCAGTTTGGGACACATTTACTTTAAAAGATGTGCCTGATTCACAAAAGTATTTGACTGATACTTAATTTTACGCTCAGGAATGAAGGAATGGAATTTTTGAGTACCTTTTATTGTTATTGCCTGATTAAAACGGTCTGCTAAAAACGTTTGTGATTTTGTGTATTCTTCTTGTGTTGAATAATTAAAATTAATCCCAGAAACATTCTCTTTGGCCCATTCATAAAGTTCGAAAGCAGAAAGAATCTGATTCTCATAAGGGCGCTGTAGGCTCGCTTTAGCGGCCAAACGTTTCACAGTCCCACCTAGACCATCGCAATGTCCTTTACCATGAGCAGTAGCAAAAAAGTGCCATTCAGCTTGAATGTTAAAATCTGGAAGATGGTAACACAGATTAATAATTTTTTTATATTGAGCAGCACATCCATTTGAAAAATAAAATATCTTTTTCGGTGATATTTCAAATTTAGTTGTTAGGAATTCAATGAGTTCCTTTTGAGAATTGTATATACTGCAACCATATTGTGCTCAAGACAGTCTGATATGATGACGAAGTTTGTGTGAGTGACTTAATCATCTGCCTTATAGTAAATGACAAAAAGACGTACTGAGGCATGTGTACTGCCCAGTGGTAGCTTTGGGCTTCATCTTGGACTACCATACTGTAATGTTCTGAAAAATCCAATGTTACTCTCACATTTGTTCAAGTCTTCGTTCAGTTGGTTCATTTATGATGTTTGTTGTTTTGCGATAAAGTCGTGCTGTACCAGAACTTGTAGTTTTTCACAGAGGATATCAATAAACTCAGCTGAAGGCTTTTCTACAGTTTTTACACCTATCCACTGAAACCCATCGGCAAAACATAAATTTGGCAGCAAGATTTCCCTCAAATGACTTTTCTAAAATATTTCTTATTTCAGTCTCCCCTGGACACTGAGATGTTAATAATGGCCAGATACTTGTATGAATAAGTCTGTCTGGATGACAAAGGGCTTCCTCTTCCTTTATATTTTTATATGTTCTATCTGCAAGACAGTATTGACCTGTATTATTGTTGATCTGCTATTCACTCAATTGGCAAAGTTAATCTGTCTTGTGTTATTTCTTAAATTCAAATAAGCTGAAGTGATGATATAGAGTGAATTTTAGGATTTAGAGTTTAATTAATTGTAGATTGCTAAACCCTTAAAGTACGCCCCAAAACTATATGATTTTCAGTTGCGATAGGGTACATTATTCAATAACTAGGCCTACAATATTTTAATTAATTATAAACTCATTACTGTCCTATCATAATTTTTTAACAATCTTGAATAAAAACATTTCTAACTCTATAGAATTTTTCAAATTTTTGTATAAATGCGCATATTGAGAAATAAAAATTTTACATTAATTCAAATTTATATATATATAAAAACTACTTTAACCCCTGTTAAGTTGCATATCATATCAAAGGAATTAAAATTAAATTTCAAATGACACCAACTGCAACTCTCTATCTTGTCTAGGAGAGCTGCAATTTAAATAGAAAATAATGTGACTGATCGTAATTCTTAAATTTGCTGAATGACTCACTTCTAATCATTTTTAAAACTGAGATTCCATTTCCATCCCACTTTGAAATTTTGCACACTTCTTAGTATTAAGGCACACTACTTTTATGATTTTTTTGAGATTTTTTGATTTTGTGACTTTTTGGGAATTTAAATTCAAAAATTTCGTACCGATTTTGGAAAAAATTTTGTAATCACAACCCCCCACATGTTGCATATCAAATGAAAGGGCATTAAAAATAAAAGAAACTGACACAACTCCCAAGTTTCTAGCTCAATTAGGAGAGGAGCTATGACAAATTTAGTAAATGCCCTCAGTGCAATTTTGAGCGATTTTTGAAAACTTTAAATAGCCGTAACTCAAAAACGGGTTGAGATAAAAAATTAAAATTTGACATTTTTCTTAGTCTATATGAGTATAACCTTTGTGCCAATTTTCATCAAAATATGAGAATGTCAAAAAAAATTTTTATTAAAGTGTGTTGATTTGATATGGAATGACCCATTAGTGGTAAATGAAACGCTATAATAGTGCAAACATGTAAGGTAGTCTATAAAATGTACTTCTTTGAACTGCCATACCAAATAATATATTTTACAGAAAATACTACGATTTTAGTTGGAGCGTCGGAAAAGTAGGCCTATTCCTTAAAACCAATAATGTTGCATCCTTGTACTTATAGGTCCTACTCTTTAGTATTTTATAAATACCCCCGTCGCAGCAGACCTGCGTACTCAGCGAATTTCCAATGGAATTGTGGTATATTTTATATTTCCCCATAAAATCCATGGGGATGAGAGTATGTAGGTTTGCCGCCATATGGGTTTTGTTGGTACCTATATATAAGTTAAACCCTACCTAGTGATTGTACATACCAAATTTTATAAGGCTATGGTGTTCTTTTTATTTTCCCCATAAACCCCATAGGGTGACGTAGGTTTGCCGCCATATGGGTTTTCTAAGCAAATACAAGTTAAAGGCTTCCTAATGAATGTACATACCAGATTTTATCAAGATATGTCAATAAATAAGCAAGAAAGAAGGTTTTGTTGATTTCCCATAAGAATAACATGGAAAACATACTTTTTATATTTTCTCCATAACCATTTAAGCTAGGTAAAAAATTCAAAATCCTAGATTGTTTGCTTTTTAAGCTCTTTTAAATGATTTAAGTTAAAATTGTTGAATTTTCTAAACAAAAGTAAAAAAAGCCAAAAACCCACTTTTAACCCTTTTAAAACCCCATAAAACCCCGATCCCATGGTCCGATCATTCTGGTTCGCGAACTCAACCTAGTAGACACTGGCTTACACCCCCTGTACCAAATTTCATCAAAATCGGAGGTTCCGTTCAAAAGTTATCGTGTTCACGGACACATAGATATATATATATATATATATATATATATATATATATATATATATATATATATATATATATATACATATATATCAATTTGAACGAACGGTGTTTTTGGCTTCTAGGGACCTCAAAATAAAAAAGTATCATGGTCCCGGGCTTAGGTCTTACCGTGACTACTACCGTAATAGCGTATTCTCTTTAGGGAAATTCGCTAAAATGTCAATTTGATTGTTTAGGTAGGCGCAAACCTATTAACCTAAGGAAACCGTTCTATTAGGTTCAACAACATCAGAAATAAGTAGACCAATATCCACTTGTAGGCCTATTGGATAAATTGTTCTTAACAGTTTTTTTCAAGAATTAGGAAAGTCCTACAGTGTTGTAACTTATGATGGATGGCTGTAGTGCGCAAGTTTCAATAACTATCCAAATTTAAAGAATACAAATTTATTTCACAAAAAATTACATCATTTTAGTTGGAGTGTCTGTCAAAGTAGGCCTATAGGCATATTCCCTAAAAACACAATAATGCTGCACCCTTACTATGTAACACAGACACTCTTTAGTATTTTATAAACATAATAAATCCATTGTTTACTTAGGCCTAAACCTTAGTAGCCGAATCAAACCATAAGAAATAAGCAAGCCTAAACTATCAAGTTGTATTTTTTTATTTAATAAATAAGTTTTTTTTTAATTTGAAAAGGCCTATAAATATTTTAATGTTTCTATTTTTCTTAAAATAAATATCAGTGCCATTGGTAAAACATTTATTAGTGACACCGTTGTTAGACACATTACAAAAAGTATATTTGAGGAGATCGGTTTGGAACCCGGGCCGTCTGGTTTGTATAAAGTTACGCTACCGACTGTGCCACAAATTGCGTTGGTAAGTGGGAGCACAATATCTATAATTTCTTGAGTGGGAGAAATGTAAAGCATTACAACCTGGCAACCGACAAATTGATTGCACAAAGAAATTCCGATACATCCGTTTCTTTTAATACAAAAGTAAACAATTTATTTAAAGGATATTACATCATAATAATTGTAAACGTTTTTAGGTACTGACCATAATAAACCAAATCCTTCATGAGCTTTTGTTCATCCACTCTGTATTTAGACAATACCTCGTGTGTTTACAATCAGCTGATTAAAGTCGTGTAAAATAAATAAATTGTTAAGGTTTGAAAATGTCGACATTTGTAATTTAAGGGAGTAAGATAACGTTAATTATGATTAAGCAACTTTCTTTTCATAAATGACAATACATCATAATAATTGTAAACGTTTTTACGTACTGGCCATAATAAACCAAATTATTCATGAGCTTTTGTTCATCCACTCTGTGTTTAGGCAAAATACCTCGTGTGTTTACAATCAGCTGATTGAAATCGTGTAAAATAAATACATTGTAAAGGTTTGAAAATGTCGATATTTTAAATTTAAGGAAGTAAGATAATGTTAAAGTAAATAAAGTCTGCTAATATACAAAGGTTTACGTTTTATTTGGTACAAACTGTGTGTAAATTGATCCAGTGGAAGTCTCAGACGAACTGTCCAAAGGATTGGAAATTTTGGCTTATTTCCCCATGTTAAATCACCTTAAGAAAAGTTTATTTTTCATTTTTGACCAATTTAACGTAAATATTTTTGAAATACGAATAAAACCTGCTAATATAGAACCGAAAACGTTTATTTTGGTACAACCCACATGTAAATCGGTCCAGTAGAAGTCACAGATGAACTGTCCAAAGGTTTTTTACCTTTGTGTTTTAAATAGATACATTATTTTTATTGCAGTAGTCTATTATTAAGTAGTATTTCAGTAACTGGCTCCAATGGAAAATCACATAAATACTGGAGCATAATGTGGTTTGTAAACTGACGGTTTAGTCAGTTCTTTGCATGAACTATTTTTCTTTTTCATTTTAACTCCCCAAAACCAATGTTAAAATTTTAGGATTTAAAATGAAGATAGTAACGAAACAAGATTTTTCCTAGTACCGGGACCTATATAAATAGTATTTTTATCTCAAAACTAAGTTGTATGAAAAGTTTGAAGAAAATCATTTAATCCGTTTTTGAGATCCGTGTATGAATCTTACTTAAGATACAAATGTATCTTACTTGTATTAGAGTATAGGGTAGGGTATCTGCTTATTATAGATCCAATTATTAAATTTTATATGGGATAAGAGCATCCAGTAGAAGTAGAGAATGACAAAAATTAAATTTGCCATCCCCCGCAAAAATGCCTCCTTAGGAGGTCGCATAGTTTGCCTAATGGGTGTGCCGGCCCTGCATTCAAGTATGTACAACTTATTATTGTACCTTGGGTTATTATTTCGCTACCATTTTCTCTCTTAATAGGAAACAACATGGACAGAAAACTTGGCAATTTGCGGGACAAATCTCTGAACTTTTCTTCATTAAAGAAGTTATCTTAGTTTATTATCTGGTTGACAAGTGTTCATGCCTTATGTATATCAGTAACAAATTCTAGCTTACCCTCATGAAGAGTAAGTTTAACTTTTGCAGGTGTAGCAAGTAATTTAGTAATTTTCTCTCCCATTTTTGGCATACAAGGCTGAGGTTGCCCTTCTTCTTTCTGTAACAGTTCAAATATAAACAAATTTAATGCAAAGGTTAAGTAAATCAAAGTTATTGGTATTATTCATGAAGTCTTTTGGGGGAAAAATGACATTGCTAGGAACATTCATTCAGTAACTCTCAATTTATACAGATCCGCAAAATCTGTCCTAGGAAAATCAGGACCAACAACCTGAAGTAGGTAAATTTTTTTACACAGAAGTTTTTTTCAGTTTGGTGTTTTTACGTTTTATCACCTTCGTATATTTAATCACAATAACCAAAGAACAAAAATGTGATGAATTTTAATCTTAAAGGATTTTTTTTATAAACAGCTGTGATTTTTCATAATGTGACTAACGTGGAAGTAATCAAACAAAGAGATAGGAGTGGGGTCAGAATGTAAGGTTATGAACACACAGAACGCGGCAAGGCGCGTCTCCTACGCACTAATCTGCCAATGTCCAAGATTATTGGATGATTATTATCCTATTTTATTTACCATTGTTATTTCGCTTAAAAATACCATTAAACTTTAAACATGACATTTCGGGAACTTAAATTTGTACCTTCAGTACAGTTGACATGTACAGAAATAGTTCATGAGTATAATTTACTTGTGTTCCTTAGCAATGACTACCGTAGTAATAATATTTTATTCAAATAAACTTCATTACCAAAAGTTAATTTAATAATCAGAAGTGCAGTGCAGGCCCTCACTTTAGTGGTTTTGGCCATCAAACATAAAATAAATCAAAATTGCATGTTTGGAAATTGATATTTTAACCTTCCAAGTGTTGTGTGGCAATTATTAAATTAATGTCACTATATTTTTTAAAGTTTTATTTTTATAACTAGAAACAATTTTCCTGGGGTTGTGGCTTTTTCTAAACTCAGTTTTGGGCCAAAATACTGTTAAATAAAATTTTTTATCAAAATCTACCCTCGAGATTTTAGATAAAATGTAAGTAAATACATCGCTACAGACACTCCTCGTTAATAGTATACAGGATTTACACTTTGCCTGCCACAGTTCAAGCCTAAAAAGCATTTCATTTAGATATCTGCCATCCAGGTTAGGAAAAATGTGTGGAGACGCTCCAAAAAATCAAACTCGACTGGTTCAAGTGGAAGACGCGCCGTGCCTTGCCGCGCTACTTTCTGTGTGTTCAATCCCATAACAAACAACGTATTTGTTTTTAAAGCGTCATGACGTGCCACGCTGCGTTTTGAGTGTTCATCCCCTAAGCTTCTGCTTCCTAACTATACAGTAAGGGGACCTACAAATTCCTTTTGAATACCTCATCAAGTAGAGACCTTGATAGAGATGGTTTCCAGGACCCCAAACAGTCATCATATGGGGCTGATCATTAATAATGAGTAAGTGTTGAGGGGATAAGTTATAAGTGTGTGCATTCCTTAGCTAGTGCATCCTATACCCAGGGAAAGTCTTACGGGGCTTTCTACCCCATGTGAGATCTAAATTTGGCTTTCCTACTTATGTATATAGGTTGCCGGGAACCATTTGAACAAACAAAAATTTCATTACAACACATCCTTCTCTATCAGATAATTGGTACTTAGGGCCTGAAGCAATTTTTTTAACCAAATTGTCTAACATAGAGGAACATAATTAATTTTGAAGTTTTTACTAACAAACTGTTCTGCATAAATTTAAAAAGCAGGTTAGTTAATTCACTTTATGACAATCCTCCAGTGACACCTGTGTAAAACGAGTTAACTGCTTCATTGAAGTAGGTAAGTTAAGGTAGGTAGGGTCAATCCTAAAGTTATATAAAATAAGTTATATTTTTAATAAAAATTGCATAATCAGAAGAATTATCAAGGTCCCTGGTCTAATTCTTACCATGAGACCTATGGTAATAGCTTCTTCCCTACAGAGGAAATTCGCTAATAGCAAAAGAAAATGAGAATTAGCAAAAGTTTATTTTTAACCCATTAAAAAGAAAATACACTTCTTGGAAGGAAGTATATAAATTTCTAAACAACGATAATAAGCGTAATACATTATAGCACGCAAAACTTAGACAGAAAACAGAAAAGTAGGACTTATGTATCAAAAGTAGGACTTTTCCTACTTTCCTTCTAAAAAGTAGGAAAAGTAGGAGAACTTGGAGGCCTGTAATTTTAAACTGAGTATGTATTATTACAAGATCATTTTTTAGGTGAAATTGTTGTCACAGTAATTGCATGGTAATTTTATGAATCTAAAATTGTAGCTCATTTCTTAAAAAAATAAATCTATGAAGTTTTTATGTGTGGTGTTATATATTTTTGTGTTATTTTCCATTGTCTCGTGTCTTAGTTTGTAAATATCAATAAAATGAGGTTCTCACGAGTTGGTAGGAAAAAAACATAATGTTATGTTATAAAATTGTCTTAAAATGTGATTTATAATTATATATACATTTTTAAAGATTATAATTAACATTTAAGTAAACAACCACCGGATGGGACGGAAATTTTTTTATCTGGACAATTGTTCGGTCTCGAGGTGTTTGGATTAGAAGGGGGTCAACTGTACATGTACACATTATTTTTATCCCAGAACTACTATTTATTAAGTTTCTAGTTAATTAAGTATGAAGTTATTTGCTAAGTTTGAAAAAAAATGTTCATTTTTTAGATCTCTGTGCAAACATACGTGTATACATAGGACCTACATTCATTCATAAATACATCCATACCTTATTAGAGTGAAGTACAAGATTAAGGTAGTGAATTTTCTCTTTAACGATAACCACTCCTGGAGTTACCCCAGAGCAAACAATCTGAGTGATTCCTTAAGACTCTCTTCTATAAGTTTCAAAGGTTTTAATGATTAATTTATAACCAGCATATTTTACAGTTATTTTTTTTTTTTTTTTTTATTAATTAATTCGGCTTCTTACCCAGAAGACTTCCACAGATGGTTTCAGTACTATGCAAGGAATTGTGTCCCTTGTCATATCCTTGTTGTTAGGATTAATGTTTTCTTGCCCTTGAGCCTGGAACAAAAGTTTTTAATACATTAGACAACTTGGAATGTTAGGTTGGCTTCTAAGTATAAATATTATTGACATCTTTAAATAAACATTTTTAAGTGCACTTAACCAACATTTCAAGTAATCGTCTTTGGAATAAGAGGATCATATTTTTTCTTTATTGTGACAAGGATTGGTTCAACTAAGAAATTTGTATAATTAATCCGTTTGATAAATTTCTTCACTGCTATACATTTAAATAGGGTGACACACACGGGAGTTGGACAGTTTTAAATGAAATTCTACTCAGCCAGTTTTAAAATAAATGCATCCATGTTTACTTATAAAAATTAGAGATCATTATTATTTTAATTACTTTACAAAGCTCATTAAATGCTATTTCAGTCATTGTGAAAAATAATGTTGTTATGACTATGTACATCATTTCAAATGTGTATCTCTTCCCAGAACGTCCATCACACAGACTAACATCTTTGCAGGGGTGGCAGCAATTTATAAAATGATTGCATTCTTGCAATAGTCCAAATTTCATTGTTATAGATATAGCTCATGAGATAAACCCCACAAAAAACAGTTTGATATTGTGCACAGACATAGTATGTGTGGTGACAGATGTAGCACAGGCCCTGTTTGAGAGAGACCCATTTTTTTATTATAAGTTACAGCAAGTAAGACCTTGCTGTAACAGTAACGTACGTAAGTTACAGTAAAGTTTAACTTAAGTTGAACTTGTAAAGTTTTAAGTCTGTCACAGCTGTCGTGATGAATAAAATTGAAAGGCAAGCTTGGAAGAACATGGATTAATTTAAAGGCCACTACTCAAGTGCTTGTAACGGAGACCCTCTGCTTGTTTTTCTGGGAAGTGCTTGCAGAGTGTCCGAGAGGTAGTTCCAAGCATTGTTAAAATAGTACTTATAGTGTGTCTAGCATAACTTGGCGTCTGGGCCCCTGTCTACCTGCGGCCGGCCCGGGTTGCTCCCCCGTCTTTATGGTACACGCACAGCTATTTCAGTGATGAGTCACCTACTGGCAACACTATTGCTCTCTTTAATATTTTTACGTGTGCCGGAAAGTCATATTTATTTTAATACATTTAAAAAGTTTGCATAAAAATAAGAAAAATGATACCAAACACAAATTTTGTGGTTATATCCTATACCACAAAATTATTTTTGCATTAAGATTAACATAGTTGTTGTGTTTGGTGTCATTTTTCTTATTTTTATGCAAACTTTTCATATATATAAAAATAAATATGATTTTCCGCCACACGTAAAAATATTAAAGAGAGCAATAGTGATGCCAGTAGGTGACTCATCACTGAAACAGCTGCGCGAGGACCATAAAGACGGGGGAGCGACCCGGGCCGGCTGCAGGTAGCCAGGGGCCCAGACGCCAAGTTAGGCTAGACACACTATAAGTAATTGTAAACCAAAATGACTAGCTCAAAAAAAATATAAACATTGTACTACAAGTCATAACGTAACATACCCCATCTAAGTTACTGTATGTACTATGCTATGCCTAAAATTGTAAGTCTTTTTGGAATCTTTCGGTATAGCTTTACCTCACTGATTCTCATCAGATATCGATGACAACAAAACTTTAAATGTGGGTGGCTCTTTATTTTTATTATTCTACTTCCATGTTATTTTGTGTGTGTTTTTTTTTTTTTTTTTTTTTTTTTTTTTTTATTATTATTTGAATGGTTGGAATAGTTTTAACTTTTTAAAGAAATTTGGAAGATACACAAAGATTTTATTATATTACATTTCCTTGATCATGAAATCACAAGACGGTACAGCACTTTTTAGCCCTATTATTTTATTATATGCAGAGATTCAGGGTCAGGGTGTATACTGATATCTGATTTTGGAATTCCAGTATATTTCCAGTACATTATTTCAAAAAATTACAGTTTCACTCGCGAACTACTAATCTGAATATGGAGTAACAATAACAACTTTTATACATATAAACAAATTTAACATAGTTTTTTTTTTTTATTAAGAGATCGCCAATGGTCGAAATTCTACAGAAAATTCTCCTGATTTGGACTCTAATTTTATATTTATAATATATTACACTTCTTTCATAAGATTAACATTGAAACTTTACAAGCCTGTACGGCATACCCCTGGAGGCTAATAAGAATTATAATGGCATTCTGTTCATCTGCGGGGCGAACCATTCTAACAGTATGCGCTGATTTCTCTTAAACGATACACACAAGTTGAGAAAAAAGGAGGAAAATAAACATGCTTGCCTATTATTAATATACTCATGAATGTGATTAATAAGTACTTTCCAATAAAACTTTTTAATATTAATTTTTTAATAGGCCATTTAAACTACCCTTATAGCTCTCCATATCGCCCACTTTATTTTATATTTTTTTATACAAAAGGTAATAAAAAAGTACAGTTAACTGCAAAAAATTAATGAAATAGAAATACTAAAAGTGAAGTTAGTACTCATATTATGAATAAAATTTAAGAGAGAAAACTAAATTTTTAGTACAACATCCAACATTTTCCAAGTTCAATCTTTACACAAATGTTTAGATGTCTTAAATGACAAACTCATTATTTTAACAGAACTACAAGTTTTCTGATTTTGGTTTGCAAACATACTTGAACAAAAATAATGACATGTGAAACATTTTTACATCGAAATGTACAGATCAAATGACCAAATCTACATTCTATGCATTTTAAAAACAACAATTTCCATATTTTAATAAAATTCAATTATTCCAGTACCGTATCTATTTTGAAATTCCAGTATAATTCCAGTATTTCCAGTATCAGTAAGACACCCTGAGAGTGTACGTAGTGTAATGAGCAATGAGGGGTTGTTATGTTTTAAACAAGTTATAATACTATAAAAAATACTCTTATCAATACTCAAATTTTGACATGAGGAAAATAACTAACAGTATAATTTACTATAAGATTGAGAAATAAACTTACATTTTCATATTGTAGCTTCTGCATGACTTTGGATACTGGTTTTGCTTGTAAAACGCTTCGGGCTTTAGGCTCCACCAGGGTTCGAGGGGTCGGGGTTTTCGGGCAAAGGGTGGTTTTGCACCACTCTTGGAAGTTCACCACTTCATCAACCACTTTAGCTTTATCATGACAAATGGATGGGGAACCTCTGATGTAGGCTTGAATGGGGGAAACAACATTTTTGTACTTATTGTTTACTGGAATCTTTTTTACAGCCTTATTTTCATTTGAGTAACAACTGCTCAGAGGAGTCAACATTCTTTTAATCTTAGTGTCTGATTTGACAGCTCTGGGAATATTAGAAATGTTTTGAGCTGGTGTTTTTTTTCCACAAGTTTCTGGACGTGTTCCAATCATGTTCTTGTTCGATGGTGTTTTGTGAACAGACAAATAACTTTGTGATGGAATTTTACTTTTAATTGAAGAGGAAGTTTTTATTTCAGTGTTAATTTCTTGCTTTGGAGTACCAATCCTGGTTGGGATTTTAGCAAGTGGTTTTTCTTTTGCAGAAGATATTTCCTTTTCAGTTGATTTAACAGGTTTTTTTAAACTAGTCAGTGGTGATTTCTTGGGTTCCAGCCTATGAAGATTTGAAGTCTTATCACTGCCAACCTTTGAAATTTGCTTTGCAAATTTCAAGCTGTTAGTTTTTAAACTGTCAGGGTTGACATTGAACTGTGGAGCTCTCAGAAGACTTCTGGAACTCTGGGGAACTGGTAATTTAGATACTACTTTCATTTTATTTCCATCATCCTTGGTCTTTGGTATTTTCGAAGATGGAGTGGCATTGAATGAGTTTTGGCGATTCTGCATTACCTTGGTAAAACTAGCATCACATTCATTTTCCTCATCAGATTTAATGCTGATCACATCTGAGCACAAGTCTATGTCAGCTGATATATCCCTGTAGTCCTGAAACGAATTAGACTTTCCAGTGGTATGATTATCATAAGCAGTACTATAACTACTATGAGCACTTGGTGGGCAAGATTTATACTCAGAGGGTTGAGAAACATTTATGGAATTTCCAAAGCTGCATGAAGTAGAAAACTCTTGTTGCCGAAAATCCATCTCATCCACTGACATATGTAAATCTGGATCTTCTGGATATTTGGTCTGATTATCCGCCAGTTGATTGTCAAGCTGTTCAGCATCACAGCTGATATCCTCATACAGGCTAGGTTGGTAAAGCGCGGACCTCGCAAACTGCTGTGTGGTAGGAGGGCTGGGTAATGATGAACCGTGCGAAAGGTTAAGAATACTGTCAGTCACTCCATTCAATGAAAATTCAAAATTGCTTAAATTGCTCATATCAAATGACTTTTTACCATGTTCAGTGGCATTGTTAACCGGCATCTCCTCAGTAATGTTTAAGTTTTCCCTTAACACAAGACATTCTTCTGAAGCTGCAGATGTAGTGGCAGCAGAACTTAATTTTTCTTCATTCTTTTTATCAAGTGACGTCTCGAATGATTGGTTTTGGCTCAGAGGAGTATTTGACATTTCATGATTGTGACTAACAGAGTTTGTACTGCCCGAACTGATCAAGTTTACTTCAACAAGATCTGAATCACCAACAAATTCATCAATTTCATGAACAAGGGAAGAACTATTGTTTTCCAAGTTATATAGTAATTGGGAACTACAAGCTTTTTGTTGAGGGCTATTGTTTTTTAAATTATTGAACGAACTGTTGGGAATTAGGGAGACCTTTCTGTTCCCTGAGTTGTTTATTTCTTTGAGACTTTTTTCTTCTGCCAATAAATCAAAATCATCAGTGAAACTTTTGTTATTTTTATTCGTAGTTAAAAATTCATTTTGTGACACTGTTTTTTTAGTTGAACTTGAGCATTCATCCTCTTCTCTTACAGACTTCTCTGAGCAGGTTTCTTCATTTTTCAAAAAACTTTCGTCATCAGAAAGGGTGATGATTGAATTAGAATCATTCTTGGACGTGTCAAGGATTATGACATCAGAGTCGTCTGTTAGGCGAGTTCTTCTTTCAACAGTCGGCTGCTTATAGGCAGGAGTTGATGTGTTAGCAGAGCCAAGCACATCAGGCAGACTTCTCGGTGTTTCATTAGAAGACTGAAGTTGAGTGGATCTGGGAGGTCTTGGAGTAACAGGCCTAAAACAAAATTGCATTTTAAATAACTCTGCTGCAGTATACTTTGTTTTGTTTCAAATTATAATACTGAAAGTATTATAATATTAAACTTAAGTGGGCAAAAAACTGCCAAGATCTTAAGGTATGCACACTTCTAGACCAATTTACATTACATAAAATTACTATGGGAGGATTAAAACAACTGAGATTTTATTTTAAATGGTAATTTTTTCTAAACATACATTTTAAAGACAACTAGAAAGCTAAACCATAAAAGGTAGAAAAAAAATATTATCAACCACATTTTCTTATTATTTTTGAATTTATTTTAATTGTTTTATAGTTTTATTTTAAAGTTCGTTGTATATTTTTCTGATTGCTCTCTAGTCCAGCATCGGATCATTCGGCCTTCGGATAATTTGCCAAATGCCGTCGAAAATGAAATATTATGTTGTGAATGTTTCCTACGTTTGAAATAGACAGAAGTTACTGTATCTGGTTCCATCTTTCATCTGTAAAATATCTCGATTCCTGGACTGTTCAGTTGTAGACGATATAACTGAAATATTGAGCAAAATAATGGTTTATACTTTATACCTGCTCCGCCTAGTGATCTGTAGAGGTTAGTTTGCACTACCACGGTTTCGGATCTTTTTGGTCCATTTTAATTTTTTTAGTCACAATCACATTAATCCTTCAATTAGGGAAGTGGTCATTACAATCTATCTATATTAATAAAATTAGAGTTTTGTCTGTACATTGCTTAGAATCTTGAAATTTTTGGTTATTTTTACTTTTTATGTACTACAGAATCCAAAATCGGCGTCATCTAAATTTCTTTCCCTCTGTCTGTCTCTCTCTCTCTCTCTCTGTCTGTCTTTCACTGTGTCTGTAACGCTCATGGCCCTTATTTTGTATTCTGTTCACGGGACAACAACTTTACCTGATGGTCTAAATTTTTTTCGTGTTATAGACAAGAGTGGTGTGAAGGTTCATTACAACTTAAATTGCCTCAGCGACCCTAGGGCTTTGCCCCATGGTACGTCAAAGTAGCCAAGTTGTGCTAAAATACCAATATTTGATCTATTTTCACACAACTAGGGCTTTAGTAAATGATATGAAAATTTTTATCAGTGTCAAGTGGTACAATTAGAAACAATTTAGATGCTCTAAACCAACGTTCGTCAAAAAGGCTCTGCCTCATAGTAAAAGAAATATTTAATGTTAATCTTATGGGAATATTTAATTCTATCATCTTATCTATGCTTTTTAATCAGCTGGATTAGACAGTTTGTCATTTTCACCACAGATTGCAACACTTAAAAATTAAAATACAGACTCATTCATGTCTAACCCTTTTACCTTTCACTAGCCAAAATACAGCGAGTAAAATCAACTAAGTTCTTGGTTCTTAATATGAATATTAAAATCATTTATGCTTAGTATTACAGAACGAGTTTTGTTCCTTAAATCTTAAAATATTTTTGTTTATCATTGCAAAGTAATTTTAGTTCCCAATTTAGCTTTCATGACACGTTATGACCAAAAGAGGTGTATTTCTTAAAATATGTAGTTAAAAACAACAAGGTTAAAAAATTGCTCGATCTTCCAAACAATGTGGGTATAGACGGGACAATACTAATGTAAAAGATCTGAAAAGGAGGGTCCTTGTGAGGACGCTGCTAACGAAACACTGATAATTTTCATTCAAGGATCATGCTGATTGGTTAAATGGAATTAGATGGCTAGAACAATTTTGCAAATGTTTGTTATCGTTTTTATTTTTTGTAAAAATATGCTCAGAAGGTAGAAAGAGCTATTCACTTGGCAATAAGAAGTAATCCTAGATCAGCGCTTTATTTTTCTATGTTTTTCGAGGCAAAATATTTTAACATGGGATGTCTCTATTTATTTGGTTCTGTATACATTGGCAATAAATGGGGATATTTTTAGGTAAGAAGGTAAATCTAAAGTAAATCAATTTATTAAGTGGACCTAAAATTAAAATTAAATTTATTAAGGAAAAGATTATACGAAGATTGGAGCAAACTCCCTCAAAAAGGCAAAGGAGTGTCCCTTTTCAAACAATGTCCAAAAGTAAACAGAATGATTATGAACAAAAGTAGCTTAAGTATTTCTGAATGGACGACCATAATTAAAATGAATGCCAATGTAACAGCAGTGAGAGCTACTCCAGGCAGATCTCAGGACAACCATTGCCGTCATAAAGACTGTAATGAGATTGAAACCCTTGGCCATGTCCTGGGATCTTGCCCAAAGGGAGAATTGCTTATAACTAACAGACACCATAAAATAAGATCAATATTGGCAGGTGCTTTTAAGAAACCAGGGTGGGAAATATTTGAAGAAATAAGTGCAACATCTTCTGACGGATCTCAAAGACGTGTCGACATTATAGCAATATTTAGAAAAGAAAACAAGGCTTTAATAATTGGCCCAACCATAAGGACGGAAACAGGGGAAGAGCAGGTAGAAGAAGTAAATAACGAAAAGAAGAAAATATATGAACCTTGCATCCCATACCTATCAGAAAAGTATAATATCAAAAACTGGATTGTGATTGGAAGTCGTGGAACCATTATAAAATTTCTTGTTGATTTTTGTAAAAAATATGAAATACCATCAAAAATTATCGATTCAATTTGTATAAGTGTTATAAGAGACTCTATCAAAATTTTAAATCATCACTTATTCCAGCCAAATACTTAACTTTTATTTTACTGTATGTAATTGAAAAATTTCTTATTGTATCACAATCAAAATTGTTTGTATTCTGGATCAACTTTGGTCAACTGGAAGTCCAGTCAGATTTGTAACTTTTAATAAAGTTAATTTCTCTCTCTTCTCTCTGCTTAAAAATAAACATGTATACACTGGTGCGGTGCCTAAATTACTGACTGGCAATGGGTTGTTTTACTTGGGTTGGGTATTCAAATTTTAATTAATATTTAATTTGGATTATATATATATATATTTGGATTACAAGTTGTACATGTCTTTTAAGGGTAGAACAAGAAATACAGAGGTGGGGTACATTGGATTTAGTACAGTTACTGTCACAAGGTTTAATATTCTTGACAAGTCTGAGTTTTCTTTAATCGTCTATGAGTAATAGTAAGGTGTACTTTTACAACTATAAAGTTAATCACGAATATTAATGTTTAGTAAATCTGCAACAAAAACATTAAAAAAAAAGACATGACTTCTAAGTTCCAACCCAAATGGGAAATGTGTGACGAGAATTTATAGCTAATAAAAATAGGGATGGTTATACAAGGTTCACCAAAACTTAGGAAATTCAGTCACTTGTAAAAATAAAAAGGAGTTCCTTGGAATCGCTCAGCACGGTCGCTGGGATAATTCCAGGGGTCAAGTAGCCCACAGCCAATTGTTTCAATAGTTCAGTTAATTTTACTTACAAGAAAGAATTCAGTAACTTAGTAGCTTTCCAATCCTAGGCCGATCTCTAACGATCTAGAATTAACAAACTTACTTGTCACACTAACACAGATTTTAAACTCCCTATGTTAGGTTTCTGAAAGTAGGCTAGTCTAATAGGATTTAGAAATAAAAGTCAAAATAAGTTATATTTAACTTCACCAGAGTAGGTTACACGTCACCTTACTGGTTACTACACGTTTTCACCAGACCTGTGCGAACCGGTCGTGGTTAAGGAAATGTAGGAAACTAAATAAATGTCGATAATTGAACTATTACAACGAGGAAGTTTAAACAAATTTATTTATCTAACTAGCTCGTTTGAATTACCAATGAAATGTCAGACGTTTATTGCCGAGATGTTCTCACAGCTAGGGGACGACTCAACCCTAGCCTATTACAAAAGAACACTCAACGTCTCCAAATAATATTTTAAACTATTACCATTAACTTTTAAAACCAAACTATACCTGAAGGCAGAAACGAAATTAATCGGTTAAAATATCAAACACCGATTCACTAAAACTTAAAAAACGAACGCACAATTCCAATCCTCCGCACTAAACTTAAAACTTATACCACTCCGACGAGCCAAAGGTTTAAGTAGACGTGTTAGCACGGTAGACAGAACGAGAGTGAGTGCCGGCTCCCGGCTCATTTTCTTGAGCTTCCAATTTCTCGTTGAATCCTGATAACGGCACCAGCTGGACACTCCAGTTATCACAACAGCTGGTTGCAGGCTACCAGGGTCAACTACAAAAAAAAGGATCACGTCGTAACGTCTGTTTTTGTGACGTAGCTTGGAGGACGAACGTCATGTCGTCTGGCCTCAACCGGCGTTTGAGGTTATGTTATTGTTTACATGGGGTTATAGTGACGTGAGAGTTTTATTGGGTTTTAAGGGGTTTGTATCGGCATTTTAACACCAAGATACAACCTTCTTTAAAAATGGGGAATGAGTCTATTCCCAGGGCTGTAGATATAGCCTTTCCCAGTGTTGGACACTGTGTGAGGAATAAGGGCTCACTAGGCCTAGGTAAGCCTATCACCTCGGTCGTGAAACAAAAGTTAATAGTGACTAACAACGTCAGGTAAGTGGTCAAATTTTACCCCCCTATAAATTTGGATCGTCACAAATGAATAGGCTATAACAAAATTTTGACAAATTTACCAAGAAGCTATTAAGCATAAAATACGTTATTATATCTAGATACGTTGGAATAAAGCAAATGAAGGTGACATATTGAATTTGTGAAAGGATTTTTATATTTCTGTTAATAAACTGCAAATACATCCCGTGCGAAGAACGAGTACACAGCTAGTTTAAATTAAAGGGAGACGCGGACCCAACACAGGCACGGTACATTTAGACAAACAAAAGTCTGGCCAGTATTTGATAAAATGGAAAACACATGCGACAGCACTGAGAGATGAGTCATGACTGCCAGCGTGAATCTTGATGATGGTGTAATGACCCACATAGCCCTTTTTATCTTTATTTTGTCTGCTATTCCTTTGGTCACCGGTGTTTTTCAGTACAAGTTTCTGAGAAAATTTACCTAGTATATATATCGTATGGCTCATTCAGCCAGCCACCATGGTTTAAGAATAATAAAATAAATTCTGCGGTGCAGAGCACCTGAGTCAGTATAAGTAAAAATCTAAACACTAAAATAAAAATAAAAATTAGATCTTTCTTTATAGAGCTAAATCCAGGGCGCTAAGCCATTGCAGCCCAGCTTCACTTGAGCTATGCAGACCGGCCAATCCTTCGGGGAAGGCACTCAGTGGGCACTCTTCGACTATGTGTTCCATAGTTTGATACTCTGCTCCGCAGTCGCATGACTGGTCTTGTGTCATTCCCCATTTGTGCTTCCAATAATTACATCTTCCCACTCCAGTGCGGAAACGATTGAGTATAGTCCACTGCTTCCGAGGAAGATTCATACCACCTACCGCTACGGTCGGGTCATCTATCAAGAAGTGGTTCCGACCTTGAAAAGCGTCCCAGGAGGAAGTCCAGTTTGTATGGATGGTGAAGTTCGAGTCCATCAACTGGGAGGCTGTTCGTAGAGGTGGTTTTCGGGACCTCAATCGGCCCGCATTCTGGGGTAGGTAATCATGGATGGGCAGCTGTGGAGCAGATAAGATCTTTGTGTTTTCCCTAATGAGTGCATCCCTTCGTCTTATTTCAGGAGGAGCGATATTACACAGCACCGGGAGCCAAGGTACAGGAGTTGCCATGAGTGTACCACTAATGGCTCTCATGGTCCTGTTTAGCTGGACGTCGATCTCTCTAACGTGCACACTATTTAACCACACGGGAGCACAGTACTCAGCAGTTGAATATACCAATGATAGAGCAGTTGTTCGCAGAACCTCTGCGTTAGCTCCCCATGTGGAGCCAGCAAGGTGATGGACAATGTTAGTCCTGGTTCTCACCTTAGCTGCCGTTTTTTGTAAGTGGCTTTTAAACGTGAGAGACCAATCTAAAGTGACTCCCAGATACTGTGGGTGGTCATTATGTTTCAACTCAACACCGTTGCATACGATTTTAAGCTTTTGGTTGGCCAGTCTATTATTCAGGTGGAAGCAAGCAACCTCAGTTTTTGTTGGGTTTGGATTTAGCTTCCAGGCTTCAAAATATTCACCGAGGGTCGTGAGGTCATTTGTTAGTGTTTCCTCAGCTTGTCGAAAATGCCGGTGTTGATATGCCAATGCAATATCATCTGCATATATAAACTTTAAGGACCGAGTTACAGGAATGTCGGCAGTATACACATTAAAGAGCAGTGGGGCGAGCACTGACCCTTGTGGCAGGCCATCCTTTAGTTGCCTAAACGTACTTTCTTTGCGTCCCAGATATACTTTTATCATCCTATTGGAGAGTATTGAGTTGAGGAGACGCAACAAGAAAGGGCAAGGAATAAGGTCGTAAAATTTAACTAGGAGGCCTTTTCTCCAGACAGTGTCATATGCTGCAGTCAGATCTAAAAAAGCCACAGAGGTTTTCAGTCTTCGCTCAAACCCATCCTCAATGAAAGAAGTCAGAGCTAAAACCTGGTCACAACAGTTGCGACCAGGCCTAAATCCAGCTTGTTCGACAGGGATGCTGGCATTGAGAATAGGGAGGATTCTGTTATAAATCAACCTCTCTAGCAGCTTATAACAAACACTTAAAAGAGCTATAGGCCGATAACTTTCAGGCAGTTTTGGATCCTTTCCGGGCTTCAGGATAGCTATGATCTTGGATTTTCTAAATATCCCAGGCATGTCGCCGGTTTTCAGAGTGGTGTTAAAAACTTCCAGAAGCCACTGTCTAGCCTTGTTACCCGAGTGTTTTATAAACTCCGGGAAAATGTCATCCAAACCTGCTGCTTTGCCAATTGGCATCGCATCAATCGCCACTTCCAGCTCGTCGTAAGTGAAGGGTCTAGAGACTTCCAAGGGTGCTTGCCGACTCTCCTTTATCTCATTAAGCTTGAAATTAATTTTTCTGTCTGCAGACGTACGCACAGGTTTTGAAAGTACGGAGAGGCGTTTTGCAATTTCACGAGGGCTAGGCTGTGAGGCATCATCTTTTTTACTTGATTTACCAGTGGAGAGTTTCCTGAGCAGAGACCAAGCTTTCCGACTACTTTTGGTGAAGTTCAGGTTCTCAACAGTTTTCACCCACTTCTCTCTCCTGGAGTTGTCGAGAGAGTTAAGGAGTTGGTCAGCTACATCTCTGTCAGCAGTGTCTGTAAACTCACTGTAAAGATCTTCGCACTCTCTGCTCCATCCTGGTATGTATTCTTTTCTAAGACCTCTTGGGATTGTCGCCTTAGCGGAAGACAGGACAAGGCGAGTGAACCGATCATAGTTTTTTATTTTAGAGGGGATGAACCTGATGCCGCTATCAAGCCTTGATGAGAAGGCCTCCCACTCAGCTTTATTAAAGTTCCACCTAGGCCGAGGAAAAGATCTTACGAGAGGAATTTGCATTCCTACTGATATTATTACAGGCCTGTGCTGAGAGTGGGGGAATGCACCAAGGACCATCCTGGAAGTAGGCACGGGTGTTGCTGATGGTTCACGGGAGCAAAAGCCCAAGTCTGGAGAGTACCCACGACGCCATCGGGCTGAATGGAAGGTGTGTGGGTCCTTGGCATTATATACCAGGAAAAGGTTGTTATTTTCAGCCCAGCTTGAAAGACGAGTGCCGTTGTCATCATCGGACGAGTATCCCCACTGGGTATGATGACTGTTGAAGTCACCTACATATACCACAGGATGTTCAAAAGTTGGGAGAACTGTGTCTGACCACTGGGTGTTTGGTGGTTTGTATACATTTACAATAGTAGTCGCAGACACCTTAACAGCAACAACAAATGTGTTGTTATCACAACTTTTGTGGGAGACTGATACATCGTCTATGTCCTGTCTAACGTACGTCGCCACTCCGTAGACCCTGTGACCTATTTCTTCCACAAGCTTATATCCTGGGATGTTTCCCCTCGCACTGTTTTCTAAGTCTTCTGCATGTGTTTCTTGCAGTGCGAGGACATCGACCTCATTTTCCAGCAGCACCTTGCTGAGGCAGTCACTTTTAGATTTGCTCAGACCCTCTACGTTAAAATGACAAACATTTAAAATACAGCCTAAATTTCTAAATTGGCCCTGGAAAGGGCCGTTTGGATTTTGTCTGGCAGCTGGCATAGCTGAGAGATCACTGTGTGTGACAGTTCAGCTGCCAAAGTTGTTGTTCGTTTAGCACCACCCGGGGAGTACGTGCAACTTTAATGGAATGCTGCGGACGCGAACAACATCACCCCCCATTTACCTAGTAAATCTATCTAATCCGCATTTGCAAACCATCTGCTAAACATAATTATACAGGATTAATGAAAATTTATAAATTCTTCACATTTACAATAAAGGACACTACGTGAATACAACAGAAGAATCTGAAATACATCGATCATCCAAAGAGCAACCAAAAGATCTATTAAACGACAAACTCTCAATCAAATTTAACTTAATTTCCAATAAAGCAATCAACATAATTAGTGACATTGGCAACCGAAGGAATAGCAGATGCGTTAAAGATGAACAAGATCGGGGGATTACGTCAACATCGTGACACACGCTGACAGTCATGACTCATCACTCAGTGCCGTCACACATTTTTCATTTTATTACATACAGGCCAGTTTAAATTTACTAAGCTAGTTAACAAAAACTAGCTTAATAAATTAAGAGAGGTGCTTATTTAAGAGAGCTACGCCGCGACCCCAAATTTAAAAGGACGAACAAGTCAAAAGTGGCATGCAATAAAATCTTAATCATATAAAAACTCTTGAAAAGGTAATAACTTCCAAACTACTCATCCTTTAAAATTTCAGATTGCCAAAAATTAATCATAAATTGATTACTTTAAAATATAATATATTATACAGTCTTATATAACCAAGATCTATGAAATGAGGATTAAGAATGGAGGTCCAAGAAAAATTTGTTAGACCTATAGCAATTAATTACGGTACAATAAAGGCTTAAGGACTTCATAAATTGAGGGCGAGGATGAGTAGGGGGACTGGCTAATAGTCCACGCAACAAAGATAAAATGGGGGGGGGGGGAAATTAATGTAGAAGTTAAACTTGGTACAGTTGTAAGGGAAGGTTCCTTAAACAACATACTAAAAGTACTGACCGGTGGGGGTAGAATTAAGGGGTGGGGAGGCTCTAAAGAAGAAAGACGAAAGAAGGAAAAAAAATTTCAAATAAGTTTGAAATGTTTTTGTTGAAATTACTTTGAAGTAATTTAGGCTCTAAATATTGAGAATACTTTTTTTTGTTTATTGAATTATTATTTCTTGGATATGCTTTAAATATTAAGTTACAAGTGTATTTATAATTGACTAATTTCACACAATGTTCTTAGAGTTTTATGTCAGTAAGCTGCATTGCACTCTAGGCCTAAGTAAAAAAGAATATTAAAAAAGAATATTATTAATTTTAATTTTATTAATATTATTGAAACATGATTGAAATGTTAAGTAACTAGTGTATCATTAAATTTACATAAAATATATGACAAGTGCTTATTTATTTCCAAATATTCATTAAAATTATCATGCTCGAGGTTCATATTACACACAACTTGATCGCTTTTAGCCGCAGAAATTTTTGGATTTTTCAAAGTCCATTGCAGAAAGTTTCATAACTTTCTACTTTGGGGGCTGGAGCTGTATCAGTCAGGTATCGATGGGCAACGACTCGTTCTATAGAATGCCTGATCACAGTATAAACATATATACTCTAATGTCAAATGTATGCCGGGGTCATTGAATCAAAGTTTGTAGGATCCAAGAATTATCATCAATACAATACTAGGAGTTATAAAAAGAAGATACTACCGAAACATAAACTAGAAATTTTTAAAAAAAAAAACTTCCTTCTCTGGCGGAAAATTCTGGAAATCTGTTCTAAGAGGTATAGTATTAATGATTTGCAAGATGATGTTAAGTTTAAGTTTCAACTAAATATATATTTAATAGAGAAAGTTTGTTACTCTTTTGAGGAATTTTGTACAAATTAAAATATGACATAGTGAAATTTAAATATTTAATGAAACTGTAAAATATGGGACTGCATAATATAGACTGAGATGATTTCAGAAGCTATTTGTTGTACCATGTACATTGTACGTACATTACGTCAATAAAGATATTTTGAATTGAATTGAGTTTCAACTGCTCAACATTTGAACTTCTCAACGCCTCTACTAGGCTGCCTAATACCCCTCTCCTGCCATGCAGCGTGACAATAAAGCGAATACAGCGGCCGAGCTTTCCGCGACAATGTCCCAGCTTTTGGGCTGTGATATGTTGATGAATCATACTATACTACCAAAATGTTGGGCTCATATTGTCATGTAGGGTTGGCCTTAAAAAAAAGTGTCCGTACTACAAACTTGACTGAGTGATTCAACACCCCTGTAGTCCTAATCTGTGCTCAAAACCCACCCATAATCACAAAATTTCTATCCTGTCTGTCTGATTTTCAGCTTAATGAAATAAAGAAAGGGAACAAGCACCATTGGAAGTCCCTTGAGCTTTCTCTTTTCATGAGTTGGAAGCGGCAATTAATGCGATGCCAATTGGCAAGGCAGTAAGCTTGGATGATATTGCTCCAGAGTTAGGGAGCTATAGTCAATTGAAGTTCATTTTTAGTCCCATAAGTATAACACAAAACCAAACTAATAAGGGCTAAGTATAACTAACTCTGCTAAAAAGCTGGCTTCTTGCAGTCTGACACAATATTAGAAACCAGCGAAAAGACTGGAATATTTACAAGATCCAAAATAAATAGCTGTCTTGAAGCCCGGTAAAGATCCACAACAGCCTGAAAGCTACCGTCCTATAGATTTTCTAAGTGTTTGCTATAAATTAAACTCGAGAGCTTGAATCAGAGTGTCTACCGCCTACTAGATATGAAAATCAGTGACTTTAGTTTGGTCTAATCAGAAAATTGCAAACATTGCAAAACTTTAGTTCATTGTCACGTTATTTTCTAAATTTTTATAAAAAAATGTGACTTTTCTTTCATTTTAAGAAAAAATAAATAACTTTTCTGTGATTTCCATGACCACTAACTAAAATCCGCGTCTTTCAGTTACTTTTAGTGTTTCAGTAAGCAGTAGACACCCTGTTTGAATGCAACAGAATCTTCCCTGCTCTCGGCACCAGCATTCCCATAAAACAAGGTGGATCACCATGATCTAGCTCTTACCTTTTTCATTGAGAATGACTTTGAGTAAAGACTGAAAACCTCTGCTACTTTATCATCTCCGATTAGAGAAGGCAGCCGCAAACTTGTTAATTTCTGAAGAAGATGACATGACTAAGGAAATTTAACTACGGAACAGAGAAGATATTGGCAAAACCTTAGTTAAAAAACTTATACGTCAAACTAATGGACATTTTGGAAGTTTATGAATACAAACACTGCAAACAATTCATCTTCTACCAACGATAGGTACACCGAATGAAGAAACAGCTTAACAATAGTAAAAATAAAGCATATGATAAGAATAGAACACAGACAATAGGAAAAAAAGATGTTAAGGTCTTCAGGACAAAGACCAATATTTTAGATTGGTGTGTTGGGATATTATGATAACTATTTTAGACTTTCAGCATATTGTAGTATCCGATAATGAAAGGCAATTTACTGGTTAGGTTATGTATTCAAAACTTTTTTTAATGTACAGTTAGCTCATAAGGCCAGTGCTCCATTTGTACCATTCCTCGAATGGACAGGCAGAAAGATTTGTACAAACAGTGAAGAAAAGTCTAATTGCCATGCGAGAAGAAAAGGGCGATTTCAACGTAAAGCTGCAGTTGTTCTTAATGCAAATATGACAAATAAATAACTCTACAGGATTATATGAATATTCACCTATGATTAAAACCAAGATGTTAAAAAAGTTTAGATTTAATGAAATTAGACATTCCTTCTATGCAAACAAACATTTTCTGAATCAACAAATTAAAAACCAGCATGAGAATTTCGGGTGAGAGAATACGAGCTTGCAACTTCAGAGGAAGAGAAGGAAAATGGGGCTTTGGAGAGGTGATCACAAAAGATGACCTTTTTTTAAAGAAAAAAGCTTAACTGGTGACTTTCTTTTTTCATTTTTAAAGTAGATTTTAAAAATGGATTATGATCCATGGAATGGATTATGGTTCATGGATAATGGATTTAAAAATCGATTAAGGTTGTTACTGGAGATGGCATGGGCCACATAGACCACTTTCTTCCTTCAAAATTCGTTAGGTAGGATTGATACATCTCTGTTTCCTTACTGTCTACGTTTGGTTATTATTGCCTTATGTTTGTTATTTTGAAAGTTGTTGTTTTGTTTGCCTACTTAAATTGTTTACATTTTGCACAGGTAATAAATCAGTTGAATAAATATTGTTAATTACATTACACTTAACTTATTACTGTATTTAATTATACAGTGTTTCTAGTACTTACCAGTCTCACAGCCCGTTTAAAAAGAAATACTTACGAATTGTAATTAGACCCCAGAAAACGCCGTCTTTTTGAAACTTCTGTATCTGCTAATTTTCCAAAGAAAACTTCTTCATCAGAAGAAGAATAATGATCTTCCATTGTTCACCTAAAACAAAGACAAGAGAGTCCTATACATAAGATAGTTTATCAGCCTATGCTTTTAGTTCTACTATTTAGGTTAATACAGTACAGTATTAAGACATGCCCCCTCCCCCCCCCCCCCCCCCCGACAGACAAAAAATCCACTGTAAAGGAATAAAACGAAGTTGAATGCTCCGAAAAAAGGTTAAATACGGCAGTTAATTATAACTCACTTCATGCCACCAATTTCATTGTTTTATATGGTCGCAGACAAAATAATCTTGTTTATCTTTGATTTAAGTATTACGATTTCATTTGCCGTCATCGCTTCATCTTCATAGCAATGGTATGTGCTTGATGGTGCATGAGTAAAGGTGCGAGATCAGAGAGTGGAAAAAGCTTCTTGGGTCAATCAAGTGATCCAGAAAAAAATAATTTGGTTGCTTCAACATTTTATTTATTTTTTATATTTACATCATTGAAAGTACAATATATTTGAAGTTAAAAAATGCAATCAGTTTATTTTTAATATTTTTATTCAACCATTGGCGGCCATTTTTTTGTCAAAGAAATGCCGATTTTCAGCTATTTTAGAGTTCAGCGTAAAATTAAATTTCTCCTTTTCTATTAATCATAGAACATTCAAATAAAAACCAATCTCTTCAGAAAGATCTGAACTTTAATAAAAGTCCATAAACATACACTAAAAAACATTTTTTAAAGTCCATATCATTCTTCAAATTTCAAAGTTAAAATTTAACGAAAATGGATTTTTGAACATTTTTTTATATAAGAAGGCAAACACTTTTGAGCTCATTAATTTTTTCATTGATAGGTATTGTTATGTGCTTTAAAATAACAAAGTTACAAGCTGTGGACTTTCATGGTTCTTTAAATAAAAAGTTTTAAAAATCGAAAATTTTCAAAATTTCACAAGTTTGGAGCTCAAAATCTCTGTTGGGCATGAAAATAAAAATTTGAAATTTGGCACAGATTTAGTACTTAGTGAGAGGATTGACCTGTAAAAATTTCATTTTGTGGACTCAACTACTTTAGAAAATATGACTGATCAAAAAGTACTAAAACTAGCATGAAATCGGCAATTTCGTGTCATATGTAGTATTCTTTCCAGTTAGTTTTTTGTCCTTACATTTAAAACTTTTTTTTTAAAGAACCATGAAAGTCCACAGCTTGTAGCTTTATTATTTTAAAGCACATAACAATACCTATCAATGAAAAAATTAATGAGCTCAAAAGTGTTTGCCTTCTTGTATAAAAAAATGTTCAAAAATCCATTTTCGTTAAATTTTAACTTTGAAATTTGAAGAATGATATGGACTTTAAAAAATGTTTATTAGTGTATGTTTATGGACTTTTATTAAAGTTCAGATCTTTCTGAAGAGATTGGTTTTTATTTGAATGTTCTATGATTAATAGAAAAGGACATATTTAATTTTACGCTGAACTCTAAAATAGCTGAAAATCAGCGTTTCTTCAACAAAAAGATGGCCGCCAATGGTTAAATAAAAATACTAAAAATAAACTGATTGCATTTATTAACTTCCAATGTATTGTACTTTCAATGATATAAATATAAAAAATAAATAAAATGTTGAAGCAACCACCTCTGGACCACTTGATATGGATTGACCCTCTTGTATACTCATTCCTCCTCTAGGGCACGGCTGATGCTAATGCCATGAGAAAACCCGCCAATTTAAAACATATGTTTATGTTAGTTTTAAATTACGGTACCTACTGAAAAACAAATTTTTTAGATTAGTGTTATTTTGTTGCCTGGCCGGCCACGGCCACAGCGCCCGGCCAGGGGCTTGCTAGCAGACAACAGCAGTGAGCGCTTACATGGAATCCTCTGCACTCTGTACTGCCCAACTGAAAAACGATATACCGGGTGTCCAGAAAGTCTTGCCCTGATTTCATAGCTTTCCTGTACAGACGCCATTATATCCAAATGCATCTTAGGCCTACTATTCTTGTTTTCAAGGGAAATTTTGTCTAGTTTTTACTTTCTCCCCCTATACCATAGTATATGGAGAAAGTATTGTTTTCGTAAAACACTTCGCATTAGTTTGATGATGTATATATCCATTTTGGAGCACCCTTTCCCCCTATAAATGTATATATTGAGAAAGTATTGGTTTCGTCAAAATTTCAGTTGTTGGTATATTTATCCGTTTTGGTGCCCTCTGAGCCCAAAAAAGTTGTTTTCGAGTGATGTGTGTGTGTGTGTGTGTGTGTGTGTGTGTGTGTGTCAGGATGTAAACAGAGCTAGAGGATGCCCTAATGTTCCGATTTTGGTGAAATTTGGGGGGTAGCGGAATTCTACCCCCAGGAAAAGTACCCCCATGAAAAAACGCTACGTCATTTTGACGTCACGAGGGGCGTAGCTTAAAGTGGCATAGAGTTTTGGCTCGCGGCCGGAAAAGTACCCCCAGTTTTATAAGTACATGATTATTTAATTTGGTTGCTTTAAATTAACATTATAGCAAACCAAACACCAGCCGGATTTCTACCCCCGGAATTCTACCCCCGGAATACTACCCCCAGCAAAACTACCCCCAGCAAAACTACCCCCAATGGATTAGACCCGGAATACTACCCCTGGAAAACTACCCCCGGAATTCTACCCCCAGCAAAACTACCCCCAAAATGGACTAGAACGGGAATCCTACACCCGCGAAAGTACTTCCACGTACACAATTCCTTAAGTATTTAACAATTGTTATTTCATGTACGTGTTCTGCTATTTTAAACATTTCTATTATAAAATAATAGAAATGTTAAGTTTATATTAATACAAACTTGCCCTTCGGGTGATCTCGTTCTCTACCCTCACTCGCCGTCAAGTTCCATAATAGGCTTTAGTTTTATATAACCAATCTTTCCTCAATCCATTACAGGCTTTTAGCTGTATGGTTTTATTGACATCAAATAAAATATATACATTACCGTACCATGATATACTTTGATATTAGGTTTATAATTTTCAGCACCTGGGGGCCAAGCATTAGCTCGGTAAACTTAAAAAGTAATATTTTTGGTAGTAATATCATAGATAAAATTTGGTAATATCATTTACAGACAGTCCGGTGCAAAAAGGCTTATTTCTTGTTCAAGACGAGCTCGTTCGCTCCACTCACTCGCCTTTCAGCTTCCTTTTTCTGTGCTTTCAGACTGTTTCAATGTAGGCCTACGGGTCTCGTGTATATTTGTTAAAACACATGTTGAATGTGTAACACGTGGATTCGAATTATTTAGTTATATGGTGTTTGCTTTATTCTTTCTAATGCTTTTGTTTTTAAATTCAAATGTAATTCTACAAATTGATTTGTTGTTTTATATACTTTTACATTACTTTTATTCTTATTCATAATCAGCATTATGAAGTACGATTTAAAAAATTATAGATTATTTTCATCATAAAATAGTACCATTTAATAATTTAGTAATTGGCTGCCATGCAAAACTACATGTGGAACACATAGGCCTATTCTGCACTTTGACAGTTGAGTCTACTGTTTTCATTATTTATTTATTTTTTTTTTTAACTCCATAAGACCAATGTTAAAATTTTTAAAATTTGAATGAATGATTATAAAGAAATAAGATTTTTTCTGGCATAGAGACCTGTATTTATATTAAATTCATCCCAAAACTATGTTATCTGCAATGTTGGAAGCAAATGGTTTTAGCTGTTTTTGAGATCCGTGTGCAAACATACACACATACAAATATATAACTTACTCGTGTTACAGTATAGGATAGGATACACTTTATGCTTATGTAACTTAACTCACGTTTTGTAAATCTAGATAGTCTGATAAGTATATAACTCAATATATCTAGTACAACCAGTAATACGGTAATAGAATTTTACTGCTGAATCTTGTCCATCTCGGTGGCGAGTGATCAGAGTGAACAAAATTCCTTCAGATTATTGTGAATATTATTATTCCGATTTTTTCTATTTAACTTTCAGGTTTGAAGCACATAGGGCCTACATTGTCATCTAATAAATATTATGTAACACCTGAACATGAATGAACTTTGAAGGAAATTTCTGCTTTCTTTTATCAGTTGCTGCATACACATTTATTGGTTCTCAGTGAATGGGTTATTGCTCAACAATTCAAAAACTCAAATAGTTAAATTTCAAACTGCTCAAAGTAGGGATAGCTCTGAAAGCAATTTTTCGTTTAAAGGAAGTTCTTTCTCAACTGAAAACTCTGTCAACTTTTTAGGATTAGAAATTGATTCAAATTTAAGTTGGAAAGTCTGTGTCAGTAAAATAATTAAAAGGTTAAATTCAATTTGTTTTCAAATGATTATTCTACGTGAAGTAATTGATACTCCAACAAAATTTATGGTTTATTATGGTCTTTTTTTTCCTGTTATAAGTTATGGCATTGAATTATGGGGGGCATCTTCTCTTTGAGATCAGGTATTTAAAATGCAAAAAAAGTTCATTAGAATTATGACTTTTTCTTCAAAAAGAAAATCTTGTAAATCTTTTTTTAAAGATTTTGGTTTGTTAACTGTTCCCTCACTATATATATTTAAATGTTTGATGTTCTTGAGAAATAATTTGGAAAGCCTGGAAAATACCCAACATGAACATGGCTATAATACACGGTTTTGCAGGGATTTCCAGTATCCAAGACACCGCTTAACCCTATTTCAAAAAACCCCGCTGTATATGGGAAGAAAGCTTTTTAACCATTTGCCAAGCACGTTGAAAACAATAATTAGGGAAGAGAAGTTTAAAAGAGAATTGAAATCATTTTTAATAAATAAAATGTTATATTCAATTGGGGAATTTTTTGTTTAGAAAGATGCTTTTATTGTTACTATTATTTTACTTCAAATTTATGTCTAGGAAAATGTGTTGAGTAATTTACGTGAAGTTAGTTGTAAGATTTATTGTCTTATTGTCTTGTGTTTAAGTTTTTGACAATGTCTTATGTTCTGTGCTAGCTCTGCTAGCATTGTAAGAACGAAATTTAAGGACAATAAAGTGATTCTTATTCTTATTCTTATTCATTTTTGCAAACAATTTATAAAAAAATACCTTAAATAATAATACCATTAATTTATTATATTGTTTTGTAAAATATAACATTAAACAAATAACATTAACTCACCATCACCCACAATTCCATTTTCACTCAAAAAAAGCATTTTCAAAAATACACAGCTAAAAGCCTGTAAAGGATTAATAGTCCAGGCTCTGAACAGGTTGAGCATGCATAAAAGTCTAACGAAATTTGACTTTTGATTATTGTTGGGAACCTGTAGTAGATGTAAAAAATCGATGTTGCCACATTTCCAAAGTGGGCACAACACGGGGGACGCCCCCTAGAGGAAGTCGTAGAGGAAACTGTGTTGGCCTATGTCATGTTGTATATCATTTTAAAGGTCTTTGAATGTAGATTCGAATGCCACAGAGCCGATCTCTAAAGGTCGATTATAACTCGAGTTATTGCCTTTTAAAATTTCGGCAAAATGCTTTTTATGCAAAGTTTGACTGCCTGCCATTTCTAACTCGATCGTTCATTTATGGTCGGCTTTGCGAAATTGCTTTCTATTAAACATGATCTTAAAGCTTACGTTAAATATTTCACAAAAAATTTCGTGGATTGTCCCAAATAGGACTGAAAATCATAATATAATTACAATATTTCGGACAGCAATTGAAGACGGCAGATGAAGACTTAAAATAAAACATTTAACTTAATTTTCAGGATATTTATAAAGAGGAGATAGACATAATTTAAATAGATTTGAAAATAATGTCGCAAACTCGACCTCAAATGAACGTTGGAGCCAGAAATGGTAAGCAGTAAAAATTTGCATGAAAGGATTTTACCGAAATTTCAAAACGCAATAACTCGCGTTATATTCGACCTTTAGAGATCGGGTTTGTGGCATTTTAATCTACATTCAAAGACCTTTAAAATGATATATAACATGACATAGGCCAATTCAGTTTCCTCTACGACTTCCTCTAGGGGTCGTCCCCCGTGTTGTGCCCACTCTGGAAATGTGGCAACATCGATTTTTTACATCTACTAAATGTTCCCAACAATAATCAAAAGTCAAATTTAGTTAGACTTTTATGCATGCTCAACCTGTTCAGAGCCTGGACTATAAGGGAAGATTGGTAATATAAAACTAAAGCATAGGCCTATTATAGAACTTGACGGTGAGTGAGGGTAGAAAACGAGATCACCCGAAGGGCAAGTTTGTATTAATGTAAATTTATCATATTATTATTTTATAATAGAAATGTTTTAAATATCAGAACACGTACATAAAATAACAATTGTTAAATACTTAATTAATTGTGTACGTGGAAGTACTTTCGCGGGTGTAGGATTCCAGGTCTAGTCCATTGGGGGTAGTTTTGCTGGGGGTAGAATTCCGGGGATAGTTTTCCTGGGGGTAGTTTTGCTGGGGGTAGTATTCCGGGGGTAGAATTCCGGGGGTAGATTTCCTGGGGGTAGTATTCCGGGGGTAGTTTTGCCGGGGGTAGTTTTGCCGGGGGTAGTTTTGCCGGGGGTAGTTTTGCCGGGGGTAGTTTTGCTGGGGGTAGAATTCCGGGGGTAGTTTTCCACCCCTAGTAAACTTACAAAACATTGCTTAAATTGTTCATTATAGAAATAAATTATAAAAGTGCGTAACCAATGATTTAAGTAGAGTATAATGTATTCTCTTCAAAAGTTCGCGGCCGGAAAACTACCCCCATACCTGTGACGTCAAAATGACGTAGCGTTTTTTCATGGGGGTACTTTTCCTGGGGGTAGAATTCCGGCGCCCCAAATTTAGTATGTAGGTCCAAACGCACGATAATTCCAGGCGTTTTTTCCATTTTTTTGAATTTTTGATTTTTAAGGGTATTTTACCCCCAAAAACCCTCAAAAATCGTGAAAAATCCAAATTTCTCAAAAACGGCTCTAACGATTTTGATTAAAATTGTGTGGGTTATTAAGCTTAAAATGGTGAATAAAATGACACCACCCACATCTCCAAGAAAATGCTCGTTCAAAAGTTGTGGCGTAATAAGTGTTTCAAAAATCAATTTTTTGGATTTTCAAAATAGCTGTTATTTTGAAATAAATTTTACTTATCACCATTAAATCAAGCTCAAAAAACTAAATAATCCAGTATTTAAAATTTTTGCTCTATGTCAAGTGGTTACGGAGAAAATTCAATTTTTCTTTTAGCGGTAAACGCAGTACGTTGTTAAAAGTCACAGACGCGCGTAGGGTCAAACTCGCGCTGCTCAGCTGGTAGCTATCCGACTAAGTCATCAAGACATTTATGTTTGAAGCTTTTATAACATCTTTTTTTATATTGTTGGGAGAAAGTATGTGTCAGTTAACTGATACCGTTTATTTCTCATTAATTTGTAAGCAACTTAGCTTGACTGATCCACAACAATGCAGTTTAGGCCTACTTATAATGCACTACAAAAACAAATCATAATGGCCCGACGAAATGGCTACCTTGTTCACCACGCTTCACCTCTCTCAATTTCTTTTTTTTCTCTGATTTGGTAAAAATTTGGTTTATTCTTTTCCAGTTTATTATTTAGAAAATTTTAATGACAAAATAATAAATGCAATGACGTCCATTGCTCAGGAAATGTTAACCGAAACAAAAAATTATAGTCAATAAACAAACCTAGAATTAAAAAGTCAATTGTACATCGAAGTGAATTCAGTTTGTGCAAAGCTCAAAATACCCCCGTCACAGCAGACCTGCGTACTCAGCGAATTTCCAATGGAATTTTGGTATATTTTCGATTTCCCCATAAAATCCATGGGGATGAGAGTATGTCGGTTTGCTGCCAGATGGGTTTTGTTGGTAAATATAAGTTAAACCCTACCTAGTGATTTTAAATACCAAATTTTATAAGGCTATGGTGTTCTTTTTATTTTCCCCCTATAAACCCTATAGGGATGAGTACACGTAGGTTTGCCGCCATATGGGTTTTCTAAGCAAATACAAGTTAATTGCTTCCTAATGAATGTACATACCAAATTTTATCAAGATATGTCAATAAATAAGCAATATAGACGGTTTTGTTGATTTCCCATGAGAATTTTAACATGAAAAACATACTTTTTAGATTTTCTCCACAATCATTTAAGCTAGGTAAAAAATTCAAAATACTAGATTGTTTATTTTTTTAATCTCTTTTAAATGGTTTAAGTTAAAATTGTTGAAATTTCTAAATAAAAGTAAAAAAAGGCAAAAACCCATTTTTAACCCTTTTGAAACCCCATAAAACCCCGTTCCCATGGTCCGATCATTCTGGTTCGCGAACTCAACCTAGTTCTTTAGTGAGGCTGGCTTACACCCCTGTACCAAATTTCATCAAAATCGGAGGTTCCGTTCAAAAGTTATCGTGTTCACGGACACATAGATATATGTATAGATAATAATATACATACAGTATATATCAATTTGAACGGTATTTTGGCTTCTAGGGACCTCAAAATGAAAAAGTATCATGGTCCCGGGCTTGGGTCTTACCGTGACTACTACCGTAATAGCCTATTCCCTATAGGGAAATTCGCTAAAAACACCACAATATTTTTTTAACTTCCCCCACAAACACCATGGGAATGATGATGTAGGTTTGCTACCATGGGGGTATTGTAAGTAGATATCAGTAAATCCCTTCCCAGTCCTCATAAATACTAAATTGAATTAAATTCTGGTATTATTAATTTCCCCCATAAACCTTATGGGGGTGAGTTGGTAGGTTTGCCGCCATATGTATGCTGTAAGTAAATATAAGGTAAGCCCTTCCTAGTGAATGTACATACAAAATTTGATCGATATGTCAATAAATATGTGAGTTACAGGGTTTTGTTGATTCCCCATAAGAATAACATGGAAAACCTATTTTTGGATTTTCTCCTTAACCTGTGAAGCCAAGTTTAAAATTCAAAATACTAAACTGTTGGTTTTTTTTTTAAGCTTTTTAAAATGTCTTTAGTAAAAATTGTTGAATTTTCAAAATTTAGGTAAAAAATGCTAAAAACCCATTTTTTACTCTGTTGAAACCCCATATTTTTTAACTTCCCCCTCAAACACCATGGCAATGAGGATGTAGGTTTGCTACCATGTGGGGGTATTGTAAGTAGATATCAGTAAATCCCTTTCCAGTGCACGTATTAAATTGAATTAAATTCTGGTATTATTAATTTTCCCCATAAACCTTATGGGGATGAGATGATAGGTTTGCCGCCATATGGGTGCTGTAAGTAAATATAAGTTAAACCCTTCCTGGTGAATGTACATACAAAATTTGATCAAGATATGTCAATTAATATGTGAGTTACAGGGTTTTGTTGATTCCCCATAAGAATAACATGGTAAACCAAATTTTGAATTTTCTTCTTATTCTAGGCGCCACGAAATTGCGAGCTTGGAAATTTAAACAGCTGGAAGCTGATTTACATTAGTCTTAACTAGCGGTGTTGTCGGTTTTGTTTTGTTTGCATGTTTTCCTACTTTTGCAGCAATTAATAAAAGATGAGAACAGCTGGATGAGTCGACACAAATCGGCAACAATGTTATAAATTTAGGCTCGCATTTTCGTGACGCCTACTATAACCTGTGAAGCCAAGTAAAAAATTCAAAATACTAAATTGTTTGTTTTTTAAAGATATTTTAAAAGGTTTTAGTTAAGATTGATGAATTTTGAAAATTGAGGTCCAAAAACAAAAATGCCAAAAACCCATTTTTGACCCTTTTGAAACCCCATAAAAACCCGTTCAAGTGCTGATTCGCAAACTCACGAAAATAGACCTGGTCCTACACCTTTATACCAAATTTCGTCAAAATCGAAATCCCTGTCAAAAGTTATCAGTACCACGGACACATAGATATAGGCCTATAGATAGATAGATAGGCCTGTTATATACTGTATATGTATATAGGCCTATATATATATATATATATACATACATATGAAAATGAATGAATGGTGTTTTTGGCTTCTGGGGACCTCAAAATGAAAAAGTAACATGGTCCCGGGCTTAGGTCTTAGCATGGCTTCTACCGTAATACTTAGCGTATTCCCTATAGGGAAATTCGCTAAAAACTTGTTAAAATTTAAAATAAATATTTATTTTACCACCAATTGTTTTCATACAACCTAGCGTATTCGGTTTCTTTATCAGGGGCTCGACTTTATGGACACCCTGTAGTTGTCTCTTATCATTCTATTTGTGATGTTTTTAGGCCTACATTAATTAATTGTGTCTGCATGTCTTGTTCGAAAAGATACTTTTAAAAATCATATGGGCCCTAACAAATAACTTGAAGCAACACCCAAAAATTATTTAAAAAATATAAGTCAACAACAGCGAAAATATTAGTAGCCTAATTTAGGCCTACTGCCAGTGGAGAATCTTGGTCCAAAAGACGAAAACCAAGTATGATAAGTCAAGCAGTCTAACAGAGAAGATTAATTATTCCTTGTGATTCTGCTGGTACTTCAACCAAGGCAGACAATGCATCATGTGTTAAATCCTCAGCGCCAACATTGTCATCATCGTATGTTTTATTTTTATTATTTTTTAAATTATATTATTATTACCGGTATGGCTTAGATTAAAGAATTTATGGTTTGACTCAGCCCAAAATCCAGAAGGTCGTAGAAATAGTAAACAGTGGATGATATATAGCACAAAATTTCGTCTTTTTAAAATAATAATAAAGAAACATAAAAACGATTTTCCACTAAACAAGATTTTGTTCACTGAATTTTTATAACTGCTTATTTTTCTAAATATTTAAAAAAATAGTCATAAATAGTCCTAAAATAATCAAAATAGGCCCAATATTTATGTATAAGTTACTGTATACCTATCAATAAATTACAATTACGGTAGGCCTACATTGAATTATGATTTTTATGTTAGTTAAGTAAAGTCTATTATTCTGTTCTATTAATTAAATTTAAGCAGCCTTAAATTTTTTTTTAATTTAATATAACTTACCTATTTTAAATATGGTATACCTAGTGTAAGAACTAGACTATTCACATTATTTATATGAAATTGAATAAAAGGGATTTTTTACTGATTTTCCACCATACATGAAAAATTTCCTCCAAATAATCCTCGGAAATTGTAAATTCCTACAGAAAGATTGAGATTGTGCTCTATTATTGTGCTTTGGGGATCCTCTACAAAAGATTTCATGTTGTGAACTGAGCCCTCCCCAGAATTATTTCCTGAATCCGCCCGTGCTACAGTATACTGAAGCCTACTTTAATATTGCCTTTAATAGGCTAAATTAACCCCCCCCCCCCCCCCCACCAAAAAAAAGCAGATTGCCAAGTGTGAAGGCCTACAATATAAATTTCTATTTAATGAAAACTTTGCCTCTAGAGTAATATTTTTTGTATCAATATAAATTAGTAGTCCCGCTAATCAGAACTAATTAGGACTGGAGCCTGTTGCGTAAAGTGAATGCGTATACTGCGTGACTATAGATGCACGTGTGGGGCTGAAAAACAGTTATGGTAGGTACCGGTAGTAGTTGTAGACAAGAAGACCAACACCAGTAAAATCAATTAGTCTACCTTTGAACTTAATTGGGAATTCCCGCCCCAGAAATGACGTCACCAATTTCAGCCAAATTTGACCCTGAGACATCTCAAATTAATATTCAGGGTACCCTGACACAATTTTATAGTATAAATACCCCCGTCGCAGCAGACCTGCGTACGCAGCGAATTTCCAAATTAGTATCCTTTATTAATTTACACTAGAGGAACCTGTAAACCTCATAAATAGGAAAATAAACGTCTATTCTCCTTACGACAAATCGGCTATAGGGAAAGAGTACGACTTATGCAGAGGAGGACTAGCCTATGCTGCCATTGGGAACACTAAAAAGTAGGTTTTTAGCAAACCAAAATAAAAAATTATTTTGACAATCATGTCCATAAATAAACGAGTTTGTCTATTATCTCCATAGGCCTATGATTAACATGGGAAAAGAGTACACAGGTTTGCTGATATGATAAGTACAAAAACCAAGATTTTTTAACATAAATGGTTGAATCTCAACCAAATGAAGCTAAAACTTAAGTAAATATATCAAGTTTCATCCAAAAATAGGCTTAATAAGTGAAATATTACTTAACACATCCTTATTCTCCATAAGATTAACATTGGAGCCCCAAAATACAAGGCTGTCTTTAGAATTTTAAATATCTTGGTAACCAATGGAGATAAGTTAGAGCAAAGCTTCAACATACTATCCTATTTTGTGTTTTATTAAGCTAAATCCAGGGGTGGATAAAGTTTTAAATTTTTAAAACTCATCGATATATCTGGTTTACAAACTCATCCAAATAGGCCTAAAGGTAGGATTACACATAGAGTTAGTCTATTCACTATTGTGTCTAGGGACGGACACATATAAATTTTAACAATTAGGGACCTAGGCCTATTATGTTTGGTCTCTGAGCACCTCAAAACAAAAAGGTAACATGGTCCCTGGCTTAGGTCTTACGATGGAGACCTACGGTAATAGCTTATACCCTAAGGGAAATTCGCTAAAAAAATGACATTAAACTTATATTTAACATTTTAGGGTCGCAATAATCATAGCATTGAACGTGTTGAAGAGCTGCTCTAAGGGATTAAGCCAAAGCTTAAATCGTAATTATGAGTTTCAGTTTGAATAACTTATGTAGCGAAAAAAAGGTAGGGTCAAGTGGGGTAAGTGGACGCACGGGGCAAGTGGACTCCCAGCTAATAAAAAATTGGTTTAGGCCCTATTATTAAAAAAAATTCAAAACTTAGACAAAGGTATTTCAAACTACGCTCTTTCAAATTATGATCACTAAAAAATTGTCTGGTTATTATTACTGTGTGTTTTGATGAGTTTAAAAACACCTTACGTTTCTACTCTAAACGCAAGTGCCGCTCGGAAAATTTAAAAAATTACCAAAAATTCAAATATTAAGATAATTATTTTAAAATTGGTGATCTGACTAATTTTTTAAAGAGGAATTCAAAAATAATATTTTTATTGCCCTACAAAGTCATTTTGGAGGACTTGGAGGGGGGGCGTACACTTACCCATTGTTACATCGCTGTTGGGGCAAGTGTACTTTTACCAATGGGGCAAGTGTACACCCCCAAAATTGACTTTTTAGGGCAATAAAAACATTATTTTTTAATTTCCCTTTAAAAAATGAGTCAGATCACCAATTAATTTTAAAATAATTATCTTAATATAGGCCCTATTTGAATTTTTAGTATTTTTTTTATTTTTTAAGCGGCACTTAGGTTTAAAGTTACTTCACCAAGCGGAGGTTTCCAAGAAACTTCCAAACTATTGTATTTTTCAAGATATTTTGATGGACAAAAAAACAAAATAAAGCTCATTTTCTGCTCTTTAAGACCTATTAATTGTCAATTCACTGAAATAGTGTTATCTTTAAGTTTTCATTTACTTTACAATTTCTTAAAAAACTGAGTTTTCCGTTTTATTGTGCGGAGGTTCACAAAAATAGTTCATAACTCCTGGACCGTTTGAGATATTTTGATAAATAAAAAATCAAAAGAAAGCTTATTTTCTCCTCTATAATCCACTTGCCCCAACATCAACATATATGCAATGCAAAGCTACATTAAGGGGGGGGGGGGGTGTACACTTACCCCAGATTGAAAGGCAAGTGTACGCCCCAAACATCACTTTACAAAAAAAATTCTAAAAAATACAAAATTAACATTTTTAACAAAATAAAAATAATACATATACAAAACATTCCAAAGAATAATCATACAAAATTTTATGTTTATATCACTGACATGTGTTTTTTAATCTGCAGTCAAAGTGGTACTATGTGATTTGGGGGGTCCACTTACCCCACTTGACCCTATGATAGGACTAGGCTTATGGTAAGTTTTAATAACTCTGGCCTCGTTCATACAAACAAGACTAGGCCTAATACAATGAAGTCTTGTCCTCAAAGTTCATAAGTAGCTTTCTCATTTAAATTAGGCCTACCTAAACTAAAAACAAAACAATAAGAGTTGGGTGCGGAGTGTGACAAAGAACAGCTTCAACAAACTAAACTAAGTTTACCGTGTAACAACAAATTTCACGCTAGGCTCTACATGCTTACCCTTATCACCTTTATACGAGGTTAATCGAGACTGATCTGATGAAGTGGTGAAACTATGAAACAATTAGAAAATAACATTAAAAATGCATTTAACAAACAGAACATGCACTTTATACCTTTCGAAGTTGTGTAACTGAAATACTTCAAATTATACGAAAAGTTTGGTGCGAAGTGAGAAGAAGAACGAGACCATTTACCCAGTGTTTCCACTCGACAAAAACTAATATCCCGCTGGCCCATCAAAAAAAATCCCGTTTTATCCCGCTAATATGCGTCAAAATATCCCACTTATCCGAAAAAAATCCTGTTTTGCTGTTCCATTATAAAAAGAACACAAGTGTCATATAACGTTAATAATTGAAGAGTATTGCATGTTTACCAAAGTCATTATTATAGTAAGATGCACGAAAATAGTCCGATGGAAATTTTAACAGCTATGTCTCCCCTCACCCCCCCCCTCTCCCTGCAATGTTGTCATTTTTTGTTATGTTTACCATGTGTAATACAGTATAAAAATGTGTTTCAGTATAAATTTGACAACAATATTTCGAGCCTCATCGGACTATTTTCGTGAATCCTACTATAGACCCGTTCACGTTCATCCACAGAAAAAGCGGTTTGTTTACGTTTTGCCAACTTTGCCAATCACGTGACTAATTCCAGACATTTTATTTGTGGGATTTGTCACGTGATAGACAAAAACATAAACAAACCGCTTTGCGGTGGATGCTTGTGAACGCGCTCATTGGTTGGCAAATAATCTCTACTTTTAAACGTTATGCTGCTGACTTTATAGATAATTTATGGGTCCTCTAGAGATTTGTTAAATTTCTGAATATTTTTATGATTTAAACTAAGCCTGCAGTCATGGATAGATGAAATAATGAGCGTTACATATAAAAACTTCTTTTAAAGAACTTTATATTACGTCAGCTATACTCTTTCTATAAATATCTGCATTATCAATTTCATCATACATAAGGTTAGAAGAAAAATACAGGCTCAAATAAATTTATTCAAATATCTTTCAACTAAAATAGAGTCCTTTGAATTTACTGAATAAAAACTTATTACTTCATTAAATTAAAACAACAATGTATTTATTTAAATATGTCTTGTTTGAAATTGATTTCCCTATTTTCGTCTTCTAGTTGCATTTCTTTTCTTACCTTTTACTGTTTTCGAAAATAGAGATCCGTAATGAACTAGGACCACAAGCTTTAAACTTTTAAGGCAAGAAACACCAAAAGGCCTTTATCACATAAAAAAAAAATTATAAAAACGGTAAGACACCAACAATCATAATCATGGCACTATGAGTTTCAAATTAAATAGTACATGAATCACTCACAACAACAGTAATACATTTCTTTCTACTTAAAAAATGTGAGTGTGATAATTCTACAGAAAAATATGTAAAAAATGTTTAATACTTAGGTGTAGAAAAAAAACTATCAAATAATACAATAAATATTAATATAATAACTTAACCAGGATATCCACAGAAAATTTGTCATTAATTTCCCTGACCATTTACCATCGATTTCTCTTAAAATCATAATACACTATACATAAAAAAATTGAAATATTAGGTAATTTAATTCACAGAAAAGAATAAAACATTTATAACCAGATTACGATTACGGTAGAGTGACCAATCTTTCAAAAGTACATTATTCATAAAAGTTTATTGATTTAAAATTCTTCCACCTGGTAAACTTGAAGTGCTTGGGATGTACTTTATATGTACTTTATATCTACTCCAGATTTTGGGACAAACACAATTGTCTTAGGGACAGATAACAGATGCTATTTTGCTAAGAACTGCTAAAGAATTGGTCGTTGACCGACCGTTCCTTCTCCCTATCCAATCAGAAAGTTAAACTCTCCCACAGAGTAAGAAATAGGCATTTCACAATTTTCCAAAATAGTATAACAATCAGATGTTTGTACATTTTGACGGGAAGTGGTGTAAGAAAAAAATTCAATGAATCATCAGCTGTAATTTTTTTTGTGCTGCAGTTGTATTACTTAAAAAAGTTGTCTGTAAACATAAAATATCCCGCTAAATCCCGTTTTCCTTTTCATAAAAATCCCTTTTTATCCCGCATCCCGTTTTCATCCCGCTCAGGGTCTAAAAATCCCGTTAACGGGATAAAAATCCCGCGAATGGAAACACTGCATTTACCTCCAAAATGACAAGACGCCAACCTACATAACTCGAGGAGAGAGATTTAAAACTAGCTTGTGTACTATGTGATAATTACAAACCTTTTAATCAATTATAGATAATTTATAGTTATAGACCACAATCAAGTCCATTAGACCACATCAGACTAACCCACAACGGGGGATGTCCTTTTCGAACTGGGAAAATCGAAGGGCAAGGACAGTTAGTTTTGCTGCTTCTCTCAGGACCGCCCTTGGTTACAAGGGCTTAAAAAGCCATACTAGATTATTCAGGCCTAACTGCTAAATGCTAAATGGCAATGGTCATTTTGGTACACGTATATGATGTAACAAGTTTTAACATCTGATCTCTGGTCTCCATTTGGAAGCACGTCCAGGCGGGTAGCGATCATAGATGGTAACTGAAATTGCAGAATAGCGCTAAAAACCAGCCGGCTTCCCCCACCACTTTAGTTGGAGTTATCGCCGCCACCACGCCGCACCTTAAGTCAGCTGGCATCGTTATTAATGGTGAATCCACCGCATTCTAGTTTGTTTACCTTCTTTTACTTGTCGAATTAACCCCAAGTCGTGGAAGGTAACTCGTTTTCGCGGCACGACATACGTTTACTAAAATTAAGTCATACCCACTCTCCAGTTAGACCGGAGTAATCTATTATGGCTTTGGGCTCAATCCGAGCCCTTGAACGAAGATGTTCTGTAGAGATTTGCGATCTCGACGCTATCTCCACATAAGGCGAGGTGATCCGGGCGCTCCCAGTACTACCAGGGTAAACAGGAGGTATCAACGTCTGGTTTACAAAACCAAATCGGTGTCAGAAGCGTATGGCAGCCGCCGAATATTGGGAGAGTAGCATGCTAATAAGCTGCTTAGCTTCCAGCACCTGAGACTCGGGTGGCTGAGTTGCAGGCTCAAACGGAGGGTGATTGTGCAAAAGCGCACGAGGGTGATGCTTCCGTTGCCGTCCCAAAAGCAGCACGCACTGTTGGCCCAACGTTGACATTTTGTTGACATCGTTCGAAAATGGTTCGTTGGAAAATAAAACTAGTTGAATAAATTGTATTGCTTTCAAGGGCGGTCCCAGAGGGGGGGTCATCCCCCCCCCCCCAAAATCTTGAAAATTTGTGGATTGTAATAAGCTCCTTTTGTAAATAAACATTTTTGCTTCTGATAATTTATCGTACGAAAAAAATAACAAGAGGAAACTTAAGTTTAATTCAAAATCTTTAAAAAAAAAATCTCATTTTATAAGTGTGGCGACTGGTCTGACATAAATATTTACGCTTCTCTCAGGTCGGGATCGTATAACAATCGGTTGACTATAACTTCAGGTTACATGTTAAGAAGAGTTCACGCGCTAGTTGATGAAAAAATTGACGCCGCCACATTTCACATTGACTATAACTCCGGATTGCATATTAAACAAGGGTTCACGTTAGTTAACGAAACAATTGACGCCACAGCATTTAACATTGACTTTAACGCCAGATTGCATGTAAAAAAGAAGGGTTCACGCTAGTTGACGAAACCATTTACACCACCACATTTGACTTTTGGTCAACTTTCATAAAAAAGCGTAATAATCTGTACCCTTATATTAAAACAAATACAAGAATCTAACTATAACTACTTCTTCATTCGATAATACGTACTGTACCCTATCAACAAGGTTAACTTTATAAAGAGTGCTAAATACATGTTAGTTTTTTGTCCGTGACTGGTGCCATTTTACCCACGATTCCCGCCGTTTCCTTGGCAAGCATCCCACACTTTACATGCGTTTCCTTGGTTACCAATTTTAGCTATTCTGGTTTGTCGTAAGCAGCTTGAAAAATTACAGATTATACTTTTAAATGATGATTATTTGTTGTATGTTTTTAAAACCAATTTGATTTGATGGTATGTGAACAGGCTATTGAGATTGGATACCATATAAGCGTCAGAAAGGTGTGGGTAATATGGCAAATAACAGATGGGAATGTGTTAACAAAGGACTGGTTACCAAGGAAACGGCGGTAATCGTAGGTAAAATGTCACCAATCAACAGTGGACAATTTTCGCTTTCTGTGTAGCACTCTATATATATAGTTAACCTCATTGTACCCTATAAACGGCATTGCAGCATATAAAACACTATTATAACATCTTCACTCGATAATATGAACACTATAATCGCATTCATAGCTTCTATATTTGTATTATAACATCTTCACCCGAGTATACCTTCACTATAAACTACACTGGCGGAGTGAATCATTTTCAAATATTTTCCCGCCGGTAAAAACTGACCAATCATGAGGGGGGTTCACGCATAAAATTAGATTAAACTGGGATCCCCTATAGAAACAACTAATGTAATGTTTGTTTCTACTAATTTTACCCTGGAATGTAAAACTCTGAAGATATTAAATATGGATCTATCTGAGCTTTTGTTTTATAGGACTTGGATTTGGTTCAATAAAAAAAAACTTGATTATATTTTTTAACCGTGATCCCCCCTAAAATGTACGGCTAGGACCGCCCTTGATTGCTTTTTGTTATATCCAATAATTATAATATGTTTTTTTTATCCATAAGTGCTTTATTATATTCTTATAAGTACAGTCATTGAGTTTGCCTAAAGTCAATGGTACAGTTCAATGTAGACTATCTGTATATTAGACCTAGTCATAATATAAACATAGTTAGTCATATTCTGAAAAATTCTATTGCTTGTTGTTATATTCTTTATTTTTGTTATTGTTGTTGAAATGTTTGCTATGGTTTTGTTCCTGTATCGACATGATGTGTATATTTTGTTAGTAATTTATATTGTTAGTTCATCACACTGTTGGTCATCGTGCATGATATAGACTCTTAAGAGGGGGCTAAAGGGTCAGTCCTAGCGGAAGTTGTTGAAACTACCGGAACACAGTTCGTTCCGTCCAAGTCAACTGAGTTGTGACGCGGCGGGCGGAGGGATGTAGTTCGACAACTGCTACCACTACCTCCCTTCACGTTTTCCCGTGTCTCTCAAGTCCACCTCTGCCTATCTTCTCCTTCCGTGTACAGATAACATGGCATATCTTGGCCTCTGACATACCACTACTGGGTTCAAATTTGTAAGCAAATGAGACTAAAACAGGCTACAACTTTGTCGTTCTACTCTAATTAATTGTTTTAGCTGAAAAATTCCATTTTACGTTTACTGCCCACCCTCTGAGGATCACGCAATGTGTTGTTGTCAAGTGTTAGGTTAAAAGTCTGCAGTACCTGCGCAATCTTGGATTTTTAGTCCCACAAGAACAATGTTAAATTCAAAACATTACTGTTGTCTTTAAAACACTATACCTATCTCGATAATCTTGATTCGGATTTGCATGAAACTTGAATATGTTCACCATAATGGAATGGCAGAGTGCATGACGTGGATGGATTTTCAATAAACCTACTAAAAATGGTGTTAAATATATTTATATATTATTCGTTATTCGAGTAAATAATTGTTTTAATTAATTTTCTATCACGTCAAGCACTAGATACTATGGTAACAAATTGCATCAAGTTTGAAATTTTCCGACGAAAAACAAACTCACAGTAATGTTTCAAATTACTGCTCTTATGGATAGATTTTATTCCCATAGAATTTATCTCCACAGGTACTGCAGAGTCTTAAGAGTCTGCAATACCTACCTCCGCCATCTTGATTTTTAGTCCCATAAAAACAATGTTATTTATAGCTGTCTTTGAAACACTTTATCTCGAAAATCTTGCATCGGATTCGCATGAAACTTGAATATGTTCACAATAATGGTATGGTGGTTCATGTGACGTGGAAAGTTTTTTTAATACACCTCCTAAAACTGGTTTAACATGGTTTAAAAATTGTGGTAATATACATTGGTTTTTTATTCGTTATTCCAGTGGATAATTTTTCTAATTAATTTTCAATTACGTCAAATGAAAACCACTGTGGTAACATTTAATACACCCGTCGCAGCAGACCTGCGTACTCAGCGAATTTCCAAAGAATTATTGTTTCAACATCAAAGAACTTTGTGGCTATCTTATACAATTAATAATCTTTATAAGGAAATATAATATATTTAGTGGCATTATATTTCTGAGTAAATTATTTTTATTTAATAATTTATACATTAATATTTATATTGCAATAAATGACTTTTTTAACAGTAATAAAAGTGCATATCCAAAGTTTTCATGCAAAAGGAATGATTTGTTTACAAATAAAAAAAACATAAACATTTCAAATTTGACAAATATGCAGAAGACAGCTGATCAGCTGATTAGGATCAGATACCATATTATCTCCATCTCTCTTGCTCCCATTATACTTTTATTTTCCATAAGAATACCATGGGATTTAGCATGTAGGTTTGCTGCCATGTGGGTTTTTTATCAAATCTTAATTACTCACCACCTAGTGAAGGTTCATACAAATTTTTATTAAGATATGTTGATAAATAAGCGATATATAACTTTTTAAAGATTTACCCATAAGAATAACATGGAAAACTTAATTTGAATTTTCTCTATAACCAGTTAAGCTATTTAAAAGATTCAAAATACTAAATTGTTTGTTTTTTTAAACTCTTTTAAATGGCTTTAGTTAAAATTGATGAATTTTTTAAATTTAGGTCCAAAAATGCCAAAAACCCATTTTTGACCCCTTTGAAACCCCATAAAACCCCGTTCCCATAACCCGACAATGCTGGTTCGCGAACTCATGAAAATAGACCTGGTCTTACACCTTCATACCAAATTTGATCAAAATCGGCGGTCCGCTTTAAAAGTTATCGGTACCACGGACACACACACACACACACACACACACACACACACATATATATATATATATATATATATATATATATATATATATATATATATATATATATATATATATATATATACATATATATGAAAATGAACGAACAGTGTTTTTGGCTTCTGGGGACCTCAAAATGAAAAAGTAAAGTGGTCCCGGGCTTAGGTCTTACCATGGCTACTACCGTAATAGCGTATTCCCTATAGGGAAATTCGTTAAAATTACATCAAGTTTGTAATTTTCGGACGAAAAACAAACTCACAGTAATGTTTCAAATTTAACATTGTTCTTATGGGACAAAACGCCGAAATGGCGTAGGTACTGCAGACTCTTAAATTGTTTTTAAAGGCTTTAATTTTATTGAAATGACGAAACAAATTAGCCTACGACCACATTACAATCCATTTATTTACTCCCGTTATTTTATTACACGATTAAAATTAAAAAATTGTAATTTTGAAATACTTCAGATAGTTGCTTGAAACACCAACGCCCTTTAAGTGCTTATTTTTAAGGTGGGTATGACTAATCGGCGAGTGTGATTTTTTATTTATAAAACAATCAAATACACATTTCGATTTCATAAGTTTAAATGAACACCTTTTCTCTTGTTTAAGTTGTATTTAAAACTAAAATTACTTTTCTATGCTATTATGTTACCGTCATGAATTCGGAATATAATTACGTTCACGCAATTTAGTCTTCAAAAGAAGTAACAATATAGGCGTAGTGAAGAATATTATTCTATGTTCAAAAACCATAAAATTTATTTTAAAACTGGTGACATAAAAATAATGAAAATAAAATAAAAATTAATAATAAACATTATGAATTTCAAAATGAGAAGAAGGATATAAACACCAGTATCATCCCAAATTATTTATTTTAAATTGAGTGCAGAGGTTTAATGTTGCGGGTGAACGTAGCAAACTATCTCATCTGAAGGGCAGACAATTCTTCAGGTTGGCATTGCAAAGAAAATTGGGCAACGGCTTTAAAATAAATCAAGGTTGCATTTTCAAAACTCTAGGGCTGAATGGGTTGTAATTTTTCATACACTCCTCTTTGCTCAAATGTGCTCACTAAGAAACGGTTTTGCAAAGTTCCTTTGGGACTCCCCTCCAAAAAACTTTCAATGAAGTTTCAATGAAACTTTCATGAAACTTTCAATGAAACTTTCAAAGTTTCAATGAAATTCCTCTTGAAGAATATTTATTTGCATTTTAAAGATATTTCATTATGTATGAAATTAAATCACAACCGCCGGCGAAGCCGTGATTGCTATAACAACTATTTTTATTATAGGCCTAATAGATGGCTTTATAGACCATCAGTAGTGGAAAAGTAAGGCTTTTGGGCCAGTTCAAGGTCACCCGAGCGATGACGTCATCGATGACGTCATCGAGGTCAATGACCTCATCGATGACGTCATCGATTGCATCATCGATGACGTCATCACCAATGACGTCACTTCCATTACGTCACACCCATGACGTCACAGAAATGACGTGCTGATGACGTCATCACCCCTTACGTCACCAAGATGACGTCATCGATGTCACAAAGGTCAAGGTCACGCTGAAACCTAAAATTTTTTGGCACCTTTGCTGTTTCTCACACTACGCTCCGAGTTTCAGTCAGGTTACCGTGACCTTGACGACTTGGAGCGAAATTAGACGAGAAACAGCAAAAGTGCTGAGGAAACTTGAAGTTTCCAACGTGACTCTGCCTAAACCGTCATGTGACACCGCTCGGGTGACCTTGAACTAGCCCAGCTGCCTTACTTTAGACCAGTACTACAACCGCGATGTGCACCCTACGACAGACACCGAGCGACTGACTGTCCGGCCCCGCGCACTCTAGGTATATGGGAAGTGGTGGGGGAACTGCGATGACCTCGGGAAACTTGAAAATGTCAAGCCAGGTAGCACCGTTTTGGTGCTACCTTAAATTTACATGTTAAAGTGTGATGACCTTGAGGTTGACTGTGAACCTGTGACTTAGGATTGTCTTTAACAGCTTGAAGTTTTTGCCTGAGTTCAAGTGTGGTGACCTTGAACCGGTTAAAATCAAAACTGCACAACAAGGATGTGCATCCTACGACAGCCGCCGAGCGACCGACCTTCAGGCCCTGCGTACTCTAGATATATGGGGAAGTGGCGGGGGAAATTTCAAGGTCATTCAAACGGAGTTTTAAAAAAGTCAAAGAGTAGAAAGACTATTCTTGTGAGTCTATAGCGATTTCATTGATAGTGAGTGCTTCTGTATGCCAAGTTGATCTGTACTGACAGGCTCCTAAATAATGTTTGCAAAAACCTGCAAAATGATTGTTGCACAATTTGCAGCCAGTTAGCTGTTTTAGTGTGAATTCAATGCAACGTTCAGGGCAACAAGTGTACTTATGCCCTCTCATCTGGTACACATGGAATGTCTTCAACTCCGGTTTTGGCTTCTTCCAAGACTTGCACTTACACATGCACTGACCAAAAGCTTCACATGTTCTACAAGCCAGGCCATCCACCACATCAATGTCATTCGGCCATGAAAAACATTTCTGTTCGCAACAGTAGTTGAGTTGACTCTCCATGTTGCTGCGGTGAAGGTGCGCAATGAAATGATGCTGTAGTCAGTGAGAGTGCACCTTAAATAAACTCATTGGAGGGGAAAGGTCAAGGTCATTCAGACGGAGTTTTAAAAAAAGATGACTAGTCGTCCTCCTCCTCGTCGTCCGTTGTACTTGGAGAGCTGTCAGAAGAAGAGCCCCGCGCAGGTGCTCCCCAGATGAAATGTATGTCTATTTGAAAGCGCAGGCCGGGATCTTGTACCATCAACTCCTTTAATCTATTACATACCAATTGCACTTCGTACACATTGTTAATAATCAACACCCAAGGCTTTGGCTGAACATAACGTGTAGTTGAGTCAGCCTCGCAGACAGTTACATCTTCCGGTGATATTGGAGTGTATAAATGTGTAAAATCTCGTTGCTGAGGCTGGCTTGAAGTTGAAGGTTCTGTGCCGACCCTGGTTGCATCAAAATTCAAATCCATTCTACATTCAAGAGGTCCAGGGTTCCCGTTGAATACATAGAGTAACTTTTGATACAAGACTTCCACTTCTGTCGCATCTTGTGAATGAACTGTCCACCGCAAGGGAAATGCTTCGTCCGTAGTGGAGTCAACTTGAGAAAGAGTCCTGTCCGCCATGGTAGCTAAGCAAGGAATGAGGTGAGCTGCAGTCAATTGTAACATTATCGAAAAGTAGAGGGGGAAATTTCAAGGTCATTCAAATTGGGTTTTAAAAAAGGAAGGAGTGGAGGGGGAAAGTTCAAGGTCACCCAAATTGAGTTTTAAAAAAGGAAAGAAGGTCACTCCCCATCAACCTCGTCGTTGTCTCCTACATCTTCATCCGCATCAGATTCACTGTATGGGTAAATCGGTGACATTGGTGAGTATTGCGGTGAGTGCTGACCGTTGTTGTCCTCCTGCCGCAATGTAACTTGCGACCAATCATAGTTGAAATTCATTTGTATTATGATCCCAGGGTTGTCCCGAAGTATTTCTTTCATTCTTTGACAAACTGTTTCTAAATAGTGCACACTGTCGATCGACAGTGTCCAACCCGTACTTGTTCCAACATCAATAGTGGAGTCAGCCTGGGTGATGGTGTTGTCAGCCATGGTTGCCCGCCGAACAAGGAATGACGCTTGATGTGAGGCCCATGCAGGAACATGGTGAAGTAGTGGGGGCGTGGTGAAGTAGTGGGGGAAGTTTCAAGGTCATCCAAACGGAGTTTTAAAAAAAAGAAAACCTAGAAAGTAACATTGAAATTTTCCAACTGATGGTGGCGGACGTTTTCTTCTGCAACCTTGCCGACACATGTAACTATGCCGTATAGTATGAACAGTACAACCATAATAAGGCCGAACAACAAAAGATAGCCGTTTACTATCATGATATTTTCTGAGTGGATCTGCTTTCTTCTTATCGCCCTCTCTTGCATCCTCTTCTCTAACTTGTGTACGAAGTCACAGCATGCGTGAGGACATCTTTCATCTGTTGGTAGGTTAGCCATTGTCGATGTTGTAGGTTTGGCTGTTGAAGAAGGAATGAGGTATCTAATTATGTTGTCTCATGTATATCAACAGTGAAGTGGTGGGGGTAGCGAATCAGTGGAGGGGGAAGTTTCAAGGTCATTCAAATTGTGTTTTAAAAAATCCTATCTTGTTACTGAGCATATATGTCAGTAACAAGATAGGTGGTTTTGCTCTTTTACTTCTTTAATATAATGAAGAAATAAACATATTCTACAATTGTAAGGACAAGGAAGACAACTGCTAGTCAGCTGAAGTAATCCAAGTTGTCTGGCTCGGTCTTCATCGACGCCGGTGAGGAAGCAGTCGTTGAAGAGGAATGTCCAGGCTCTTCCTTCGGCTGCCGAAGATTCCGTATATTGCAAGCGTAGACTTGCACGTTTATACGGTAGCCTCGTGCCACCATCAGCTGCAACTCCTTGTACAAGTCGTTCAGCTCCTGTTGCGTTTTGATCGCCACCTCCTCATAGCTGGCACAGCTTACGTTCAGAGACATACTGATGTTGTTCGGTTGGCTGCTGGAGTTGAAATGAAGATGAGGCACAGCGCTTGGAGGTATATGAAAAAGTGGTGGGGGTGTTTGCATTCAAGCAGGTTTGACTTGTAGCGTGGTGGTGGGGGTAACTGTGAAATGCAAAGGTCAAAGGTCAAGGTCACCCGCGAAGTTTAAAAAAAATGCAACATATCAATATGTGACAAACATCACATATTGATATGTTGCATTTTTTGTCTTTTGTATTTTTTTTTTTTTTTTTTGTCTTTTATGGTTTATTTATTTATAAAAACATTACAATAACATATGTACAACAGTAAAACTTAAATCTAACACTGCTGTTTGTCGGCGATGTGGATGGTTAACTCGGTGGAATTGCTACCCGTGCAACCGTGGGAAACCAGGTAGAGACAGCCGGGTTGGATGGAGCGCAGATCCTCGTTCTGGAGGAGATGGACGAACCGTTTCGGCAGGTAGACTTGGAACTTGGGCTCATCCCCCGGAGTGAATGGTGCCTCGCTAAGACTGCAGCAGATGGCCTCTCCAACTGTAGTCTCCATCTTCTTCATGGCGTGGATAATGTAGTGCTTCTCGTCTTTAAGTTCGGAACACTTCTTGACGGGTAGTATGGTAGATTTGGAGTGAGCATTGAACTGCTCAACCAAAGTTTGCAGGAACTGGTGAGATGCCATGGTCGAGTTATAGATCGTCTTCTTCGTCTTCTTGCTGGGAGATGTTGTCGTCTCGGAATCTCGAGTAATACTCATGCCAGGTCCCGGTCTGCTCCTCACTTATATAACCCCCATTACCCCCACTACTCCCCATTTCCCCACTTTGAAGGTAAGATGCGAGTTTATAGGCGTTTTTTAAAGCGCAATGTCTATCTTTTTCATGTTCTGGACTTTTAGTACAAATACAAACATTTTCCATCGTATACTTGTAATTTTTTATCCAATTCCACATCATTAACCGGAACATGAGTAAATTCTTCGATCCATCTCTTCTTTTCCAGTCCTTTTGTGTAAATATCGGTAAACCTGTTTGAAAACTGATGCATGATGTGATACAAGTCCGTGTAACTTGCAAAACCATCATACCAATCGATATGATGGAAATATTTTGAAATCCACCTGTTGGTAGTAGCGGCTTTGCTAGTTAATGATGAATAAGAACATGGTGGTTTGAACAAAAATGTATATGGAACACTTGTATTGATGTCGAAAAACACAAGTTCTTTTATGATAAACCTATCATCATTACCCCGAAACGCTTGGAACTCAATTATACCAGGTTTGGACTTTACTTGTTCTTCTTCCTTGTCCATTGCGAAGATCACTCGTCTGCTCATGACGAAGTCCAAAGGTCAACTGATTTCCACACCACGGTAGGTACGACTTTTATACCTGGCCGTACAGTTGTTGGCGCGTTGGTGTATATTTAACGTGGGCACCGTCCCCGGTAGGCCTAACCCCACAAAGTGTTTGATATTGTTTTAAAAATTAACCATTGCTGTGTAGTTGATTGTCATTTAGGTTTCCATCTTTACATTTTCCTTGTTTTCATTTTCATCACTAACACTTGATTCTTCTCCTCCTTCTTCTTCCTCTTCTTCACGTTTTACTGATTTCTTATGTAGTTGAGCGTACTTTTCCAATTGTCTCCACATTTGTACTTCATGAGGAACCCTATTGAATATAGAAGTATCCACAGGCCCATACAATATAGGTGCGTCCGGTTGTTTGTCCAAAGTGTCTTCCAGATAATCTTTAATAATCGAACTTGAAAACACCAGTTGTCTCAAGTATCTTGTTATTGGTTCAGTTGCACAAGTTAGAATAAAAAACTCTTCTCGATTAAGTTGAATCTTGTTATCATGTCTTGTTGTGTCTCTAAACCGCAACTGATGATCACCACGATGTTTAACAATATCGATTTCCACATTTGAATCCAAAAGGCCTACTCTTGTCTTTCTTCCAAACATGTTACTACTTAAATAGCATTCTAGCAGATGCAAGTGTTTCATAAACGATTCCCAAGCAGTGTCCGTAAACAAAATCATTTTGGGCCCATGAGTTAAAATTACAGTAGGTGAATAATCCGTCGATTTCATAACACCAATTAAAACACTTTTGTCCAAACTGGATGAAATTGGATAAAATATTCGCAAGAATACCTCACTCAATATGTTAGGAGAAATATTATCTTCAATATCCCTTTTCCTCTTCTGTACATTCTTTCTTCTTTTACCTTTTTCCTCGACATTATTACTGGCGTGTAGTTGTCCGCAAGGGTTGTGTTCATCTCCTTCCGGTTGGCCTTGAAGATTTAAAAAGTCAGATATCTCCTTCTCAATATCTACTACATTTTCTGGTGTACCACTAGGAGAAGCCATATTGAATACGATGCTACCCATACAACAGTAGGCAACAAACTGATGAGGAGCGGTCTGTACGCTCTGCTTTTATACTCGCGGAATGAAACAAAACCGGTTTTTACAGTACATTCTTAACAATTCCAGTTAAAGGTGTGTATGTTACAATTTTATCATGTAGAATTAAACAGTATGCAGTTGTATTAGCCGGTATAGCAGCGTTGAATTCCATTTCTATTTTTATATCCACACTTGATGATTTTACTGATTCATTTTGTTTAGAACAATCAATTACAACTATTGGGTAGGCATCGTAATATTTTGAAGGTGATAATAAAGGTGTATTTGCTTTACCGTAATATGAACTTTGGAATCTTGCGTACATATCGTACAATATACTGTATTTCTTCTTAGTGAATGACACATTTAAATTGTCGTATGGAAAGAATTGTGAATTTAAATAAACTTTAATATTTTTCAAGTCACAATGATCAAATTGTCCTGCATGTTTAGTGATGTCGTCTCTTCTACCTGTTTGTAAACCAAATATAATATACCTGGCTCGTTCTACATAATTTGATGTTTTAACAGTCCAAGTGTGTCGATCCGTAGTAGGTAAACTGGGATGCTCATGGAATTCCCAACTCCTAAATGGAATAACAATATCACGATCGGCTTTTAATTTTCTTAAAAGTAGCATTCTATGCTCGTCAGCTAATTTAACATGTGGAACTCTCCATACAATTTTGTCTAATTTTAATTTCCATTCTAGGTTTGCATCAGTCGTATTATCTGCAGCTTTAATAATGTCTTTATCGTTAGAAGACCTTAACAAAACTAATTCTTGTTTAACGTTTAATATTATTTTCCTATAATCTTCAGCAAAACCAAGCAACAAACGTAATGGAATATGAAAATCAAAATATCCATTTGAATTTGGAGTGATCGTGTCAATTGTAGGTAATACCCATCCGGCAGGTTTAAGTAAATTGGTTTCATTGGGTGTTATAGATGTTAGTCCTTTTAAAGTCGTTGAAATACCTACTTTTTTAGTAGAATCAACTGTTACACCTGATATTTCATATCTAATTTCATCAAACAGGAAAGCCATAGGATTATTTATAAATGGAACTGTTGTACCAGCAGTAGTACCGTCCTTTTTAGTAACTTGTCCTTCAATATACAAGTAACTTTCACATGGTAGTGTGTAAATGTCTTGATTTTGTATGGGGATACGAATTTCATCGTTATTGTTTAATTTCGATGAAGTGTAAGGGTTGTGGGTGTGATATTCTTTTTCCCATAGGGTTTCGTCGAATGTTGGACCCTGCGCTATATCCAGTATATCCATAATCGGTTAATTTTAATCCAATTCTCTCTAAGAAACGAATGTTCTCGCGTGTTAACTCCTCCACAGCTGAAGAGCTACTAATGCGGTTTCCCGTAGGTTGTTCGCTTTTAAATGTTAAACCCATGATTTTGTATTAAAGTGTCGATTTTAAATGTAATCTAACCGTAATAGGCTCTTCTCTGAAGTCTACCAAGTTACCGTCTTGATCCAATACGCTCAACACGATGTCTGAAATGAAAGTGGTGTTCAACGGTAGATATACCAGGTTTTGTGGCTTTTCAACAATTTTAAATCCAGGTGGTACACTTGGGTAAAAAGTATGTATGATATGGGTGTTAGCCCCATCCCTGTAAGCTCCTTGTATAATGTTACAAGTTATGTCTATACTATTGACTTTTAATATTGTTACTGTTTTTTTACCGGAATGTGTTACATCTGGTCCTAAAATTGGCTCATCTTTGGAAAATCCCAATAAATCACCAATTGAGTTTGGTTGAGTAAAATCTATATAATATTTGGAAGTAATTTCAGCTTTCATCGTATTATTATTACCTTTTAATGTTATATTGTCTTTTCCCATTTTAGTTTGCAAAAATTCATTTATATGATCAATTTCATAAGAACCTGTGGGTAACCTGCACTCTTGTAAGTCTGTAAACTTCCCACTGGCATCTTTTCCCTTATAATAATGCAATACGTTATTTTTACCTTCCGTAACATTGGGAATAGAGTTGTAAGTAGTAAAATCTAATAGTGCCGCCTCCCAAAATCTTCCTTTTTGCAAGCGTAACGCTGGAAAAAGGATACTTCGTAAAGTTGACGATTTTCCTGTTAATGATACCGTATAGGAAGACATCTCAATAGTGACTGATACTTTTAGCTAGAAATTCCAAACATAAATGGCCGCATATTGAAGTATTATCAGGTTGTTCTCTTTTATAGTTATAATACATGTTTTTAGCAGATTTAAAGTAATTTTGAAGTTCTTTTGGTGGTGGCAGGTTACCGAAACTATCAAAATAATATACATTGCTGTTCAGTTTCTTATAACACACCCAATGGGTGCCGGGCCCTTCAGTATTATCCAAATTTACGATTCCAGTCTCATTTTTCCATATTTTCTTTGGTAAACTGTCCTTCATGAATACTCCGCGAAAAAATGGTATTTTTAAACAGGAAATATATCTAAATAATTCAACATTGGTCAACGCTTTATGTGGTATAACTAATTGATTTCTTTTATTTAATATGCACGATACGGTCTTAGGTATAGACCTGCCCCGTTTTTTACCATTGACCATATAGTCGGTTTTTTATTATTTTTCTTCGTAGAACGTCTTTTTAGTCTAATATTACCACCATGTTTCTTCATGGTTGATCCTTTTTTATTCCTACCCCTCCTTTTTCCACCTCCTACCGCTGTTTTAGCCTTCATACCTGCTGTTACCGCTAAAGCTGCTGCTTTTTCCGCAATACTGGCGTCACTAGACTTAACTCGTTGCCAAGCTATATTTGCTAGCTTTTTATCAGCGATTGACCTATTTTTTGAATCGGTAAATGTGGAATATGCGATATCGTGTTCTTTACAAGCCTGATCTAACTTATTTATGCCTGGATCACCTCTTTCCAGTCGTTTTTGCAATTTAGTTCCTGGTCCGCAATATTGATAACCTCCCGGTATGTGAAATTCGTATGGTAAAGCGTCTATTGCTCTGTTTACGATAGATCCTACTGGAATACGATTTAAAGCTTTACTTAACAGAGAAACCGCTGTGGACGTGATACCGCCTCCTTTCCGTATAGTGTCTCGATATGGACTGGTGTAATGAAATGTCATGATTGTCTTTTATATTCGAAAAGCGTAACCTATGTGTTACCTCTATGACGGGTTGCACATAAATGAAGTCATTTATTGGGTTATTTAATTAAATATCAATATCACCCCAATCTGATGATCTAAACTTTTGCGTATTAGGGTTAATAAAATATTTATTAAATATTTCCCGTTTAATCCAATTACCTCTCTCGGATTCAGACACCCAATTACCATGTGTACGGGTTCCAATAAGATTGTATATATCAAATAATGCATTTCCTAAAACTTTAATAAGAAAATTAACAGTGACGGCGTTATCCACATGTTCAGGGTCTTTAAGGTCTGTTATACGTTTATTATTACAAGTATACACTTTGCTATCCATTTGTGATAATGTGATAGCCTGTCCTACAGTTGCAGCATCATTTGCTTCTCTTCCTTGCGCCATGTTTGTTAGTTTTTTATTACTACATATAAAAAACGCATGGTAATTATTTGGATCTAGATGTACTGTTTGTCCTAAGGCAGCCGCGTCTCTATCTGCATGACCCCATGACACATTTGATAACCTTCCATACATGCAATCCCAATAAGCGTTTTTGTATGTCAATAAATGAAATTTTTCATTACCTTGAATAAAGTCATCCCCTTGCTTTGATAATACTTCATCTCGTTTTGCAAATACAGTTGTTTCTTGTTTTAAAGTCTCTTTCATTTGACCCACTGTTGCACCATCAGATGGTGCTGAACCATCTTTTACATTCGCCAAACAATTGCCAAGACAATCGATAACTCCCACATCATGTATGACACAATGATCTTTTATATATTTGAGATTTACGGCATCATTTTCATTTTTTGGATAACCTATATCGTTAATAACAAATTTATAAAAAGAAAATCCATCTTTTGTCTTTTCAGGTATCAAGGAATGTAAATAGCGTCTATTTACGCTGTCTTTTGCATCTTTTGGGTCATCTACGTTGGATATACGTTTATTGTTAGCACTATACGTTTTCCCATTGAACTTTAACGTATTTTTTAATTCAGATGACAAATAACCTTTGTTTATTGCATCACCGTTTTGGTTTGGTTTACCAACGTTGATAATTCTATGATCTTCTGCGTCATATGTGTTATTTTGTAGTCTTAATGTTGGTGATATCCTTTCCTTTAATATTTTTAAATTTATTGCATCGTTTTCATCCGTAGGATCTTTTATGTTTTTTAACCTTTTATTACTCATATCATAATCTCCATCAGGTGTTTGTGGTAAACCAGCACTTCTTTTTAAACTATTCGCATAATATAATCCATCCGAGGAGTAACGTCCGAACTTGTCGACACTCATGGTGCAACTGAATAGTATTCTAGGGAGTACCGCATTTTTATGAGATTACCCCACGGTTTCGGAGTTCATCCACTAAAGCCACCCATTCGTTTTCCAATCCAGTATGACCCGCTTCTTTAGCTTCATGTATTAGTTTCATTCTATCCACCAATTTATTGATATTATTGTAATAAATCACATTTGTGTTATATAGTTTCTTCATTAAACCTGTACCTGTAACAGATTTGTTTCTTTTTCTTGGTTCTGCAGCACTTATATCCAAAGTGGATGACACAAACCTTCGTTTTACAGGTTTTCTTGGCATTATCGGCATTGGTTGTCTTTTCGCTGTTGGTATTAACTTGGATACAAATTCTCTATATTTTAAAGACCTAGATCTAAAAACTGGTTGGTCAGCTAAATATTTTCTCCTGTATGCATTGGTGTGTTCCAAAATCTGTTTATATGCTTCCATGTCTTCTTCTTTAACTAACAATTCTAAAGGCTTTTTTTCAAATAATAATTCAAATAATCCTCTTGTACCCTTATATCTTTGATTACCAACAATAATATTATCATGTTCATCAATGTTTACCGGGCTATTACCAACCATTAAACCTTCTTCTGTTAATCTTACTCCATAACTATGGTAGTTTTTATTAGGATTTATTCCAGCTAACATTTTTATCATGTATTTCCTTCCTAAAGGTCCTTTGTTATGAATGTTTTCACCCAACAAGCTTATGTTTGACGGACCTTCCCTTGCTTCTTCTTCTTTTTCCTCTTCACTAGCAGTTGATACATCTTCATGTCCTCTTTTAGCTTTTACTTCATATAATTCTCTTATACCACTATAGTCTGGTGATTCTAGCTCTCTTTCGGGTTCTCCGCCGGTAAAACTACTATATGTAGAGGATTCCGGGTCTTCGTCACTAAAATCTTCTGATTTTACATTTTCTCTTTCAAACTTTGTAATAGGTGCAATTGCATCTCCTTCCAAAACGGGTTTAGCAAATTTTTTGTTTAATTGTTTCAAGGGTTCAGTAATAGGTTTAAAAGTAGATTCAAGAAATTTCTCCCTTTCGCTAATACCTAATTTTAATGCTCTGTTTTTATCCCGAATAGAATCACTAAGTGATTTTATTTCCTTTATTAACTTTTCTTGGTTAACCATGTTTGTAGCAAGACGTGTTGTACAACAATGAATGTTTTACATCATGATCAGTGTATTAGTATAAATTTATCAAATCCTATCCTGTATCGACCATTGTTTAGCGGTTGTTCCTTTATAATTGTTAAAAACCCATACTTTTCACCCCAAGCCTTTCCACACAACTCTTTAAATCGTTCAAATGGCATATCCGCACTTACATGGTCATAATATATGTGTTTTAGGTTGGTTTCATCCTGTTTAAATACAATTAACATGTTTGCATTGTCTCTAATGAGCTGTTTCGGTATTTTGCTGTAAGTTTGACCAATATAAATGCTATCTATGTTGTTATGTCGACCCATGGCGAAGTAATTCCTTATTGTATTTTGATTTTCAGAAGATACATCGTCAAATATGAATTCTGAGAATGGTGTAGCCTCTTGCGGTTGCATGACACTCTCGCTTGCGTTAAATCTAAAATATTTAACTTCAGGCACATTATTGAGTATTTGTTCCAATAACTGATATTTTGGTTGTTGTAGTGACTTTGAAAATACATATAAATTATTAAAACGTTAGCCTTTAGGGTTTGTAATCAAATTGAATACTACATTTGTTTTTCCACAATTGGAAGGACCGGTAACCAAACAACGCACCGTGTTTGGTAACAAAACACCATGTTTCCCAGTATTGAATTGAGAACCATCCACTGTGAGTTCATCTATATTATTAATAGTAAAATTGTCTTTTTGCGGTATTATCTCCATCCTTTGTAATGGTTCAACCCAAAATGATGCTCTATCATTATATTAGATCCTTTTTAGGTATCCAAGAATCTTCCGTCTTATTAAATCCTAACCATCGTACTTTAACCTTATCTTTTTTCCGTTGCAACACCTTTTCTACTAGATATACATCACCTACTGTTGATTTTAACATTTCATGTCCATAAAACCCTCTTTCCAGCAATTGTCCTTTATTATCTTTTAAAATGTAAGTTTCTGGTATTGTAGGTTGCACCTTAAATACAGTAAATACCTCATTTGTCCAGTTTGGAAGATATCTTTTACTGAATACACCTTTGTATTTGCTTATTCGCACTTTATCACCAACATTAAACCTTTTAGGCTTTAGTTTTTCAACTTTTGGTTTAGTATTCGTTTGTATACGTTTTAATACAATTTTTTCATTTTTATTAGTCACCTGGCTTGGTTTCATACCGATAATTCTATGAAACTTGTTATTGTAATCGCTTATAAGTTTTGGTAACATATCAATCCATACGTGTGATCCTCTATTGGAAAACATCTTATACATCGCACCTTTTAAGGTTCTGTTAAATCTTTCAATTATTGATGCTTTTACCTCTGAATTGGTTGAGTAATGGTTAATGTTGTGTTTTTTCATTAAATTTGCAAATTCCTTATTAAAGTATTCTTTTCCATCATCAGTTTGTAAATGTTTTATAGTATGTTTGTCTCTTTGTATAGCTGTTTCCATTGCTTTTGTAACACTTTTACCACTTTTATCTTTTAGTGGTAAAGCATCTGCCATTTTTGAAAAACAATTAATAATAGTCAATATGTATTTAAATCCTCTATTTTGTTTACTATAAGGAATCATTTCGATTAAATCCGCTTGATATAAATCATTTATTCCTTTTATCACTGTATTTCTTCGTGGAAACTTTCTTCTTGCAGGTTTATGAAGCTCGTTGACAATTTCTTGCTTCAAGTTCTTCATATTGCAGGTTTGAATGTTTCATGTATCACATGTATAATCACAATGAATGTTGTCTTAAATATTCACATCATTTATATAGGTCAAGGTCATCCAAACTTGTGTAAAAAAATGGGGAACACGGCGTTGGACTTGCCGTGTTCCCCATTTTTTACGGAAGGAGAAAGGAATAAGGTCGAAGTTGTAGAAGGACGAAGAATAGGTTACTAGTCGATAGGGTTTAGAGAGTAGTGGCCAAAAGGAAGAGTGTGAATTTTATCCGGCATAATATGCCTTTTATCATCTCGAGCTGGTAGTGCCCTTTTAACTTCAGTGACACTGTAGACCTCATGTTTAAAGCTTCTAATAGTGTTGAACGTTGCAGACATTGTAGAATCTTCAAACAAGCAGGTCTTGTAATGGTCAAATGTCACATGTTTCTTCAAGTACGATGTTTTGACTCCTTTTGCTTTCTTGACTGTTGGTGTGTTGTTCTCGTTGTACATTTTAAATGAATACAATTTTGCCATCAGTGCCACTATTTCTTCTAAAGGCATTCCATTTGCTTCATCTTTAAATTTTCCGATTACTTTTTTATTCTTTTCATTGTAATTTGGATGGTTCTTCGGATAGTCAGAGAAGTCAAAATCGTTTTTGTATGGGAAACTCCTTAGGTCTTCATACATGTCCAAAGTCTTTATCCAGTAGATAAACGCGTCGGTATCCATGTATGCAACTCCAATGTTGTCTCTTCCGTAGTGTTTAACCATTTTGTTGTAATGGAAATCATACATCAGAGTTTTACTTATATCCAAAATCGACATTCCAATGTATAACGGACGATCCATCACTATTGTTGTTTTCTTCATACTGACGGCAACTAGATCTTCGTTTATAATCATGGATGTTCCAAAATTTGGTTTTTGCACTAATTTTTCCAATTTCTTAGGATCACTTACTAATTTTACAATCTTGTGTTTCCTTTTGTTTTCTAAGGTCTTCCCGAAGATGGCGTTGTTCATCAATTTGTAAAAGTCCTTTTCAAATGCTGATGTTGCCGCTGCTCTTCTTGTAGTGTTGGAATCAATATATGGTTTCAACCAACAAGACTGGGTGAATTCAATTGCTCTATGAATTCTCACTACACGTAGACCCAAATCAAGAGCTTGTTGAACTACCCAGTAGTGAGCCACATACCGATCTTTATTCTCCAACGTCATCATCAATTTCGGCCATCTTCCTGTCGGTGAAACTTCAGTCTTGGCTAGGAGAGGCAAGTCGTAGTGATGGTCATGAAGGTGCTCCGGATATTCGAAATCACAGTCCAAAATATAGCCTTTTGGACCATTCTTTGGAATCTGTGAGATGTCACCGATGGTGGCCGGGTCGATCCATTTGAAGTCAGCGTAGGGAAGCGGATTTGACATTGCCCAACCATAAAGGTTGTTTGCGTCAAAGTAGCCAAGGTAGACCGATGGTTGTCTCTCGTCGAAGCCTGGGATGTACTTGTTGTTAGCTTTGACATGACGTGTTACAGCTTGTGTCAAACCGCCTCGTACACCAGATTTTATCATGAGCACCATATCAATATCTGTTAGAAGTTCCAATCGACAGTTGGTTGACTTTAGCATAGCTTGCCATGCTAATCCTGGAGATGTGTACGAGTGTAGAGGGTCCAGTCCATAGGCGGAGAAGCAGGTGTTTCGAAATTCTTCCATCACATCGCACAGCAGAGTTACGTCCAATTTTATGTAAAAGTCAGAATATTCCCCTAAGGTTTGAATGTTTAGTTGGTTCCAAACATTACAAGCATGATTGTAGTCTTCAACGGTGATTGCACTTTCATTTAACTTGCTATTGAAGGCTTCAATCGGTGGCAGACTGGTTTCTTCAAATTTTTCTGCAGAAGTTATGTAATCATAGGGGAACACTCCTTTACGCATTACTAAGTCCAATTTATCTTCAGGTACAATTTTGCTGGTTTCTTTTAGGTCTTCTCTTCTTAGGTTCTCAGACAATTTACTCAAACTAGATGACATAAATCTATAAGAGTCTACGAAGCGAAGTTTAATTTTACCTACTGTTTTTGAGAAACTGATGTACTTCTCCAATGTTTCAGCTAATACTTCAATTTTTCCATCATCTCGTCCTAACTCTGGGATAATGAAGTGAGAGTCATAGCCGCTAAGATTGTGTAACACGACAGGGATAAAGTTTGGCAGTTTGTAATTTATATTGCATGAATTACAAGCAGCTCCTCTGTATAACCCTGTCAGGTGATCGTGATCTCTTACTTTTTGATTTTCTTCACTGAAGCTCTTCTTGCATAAATAACATCTTGTTGCCGAATTGCATTCTTCTTGTTGATTTTGGTTCAAAGGTTCCATAGGTACAACATTACTGTATAAGCGTTGCGCCTTTTCAGCAATGTCGTACAACTGGTCTACAAAATACTTAGCGGCTTCTTCACCACGGTAGAGTATTGGAGTGGATGTTAAGCCATAGTCTTGCAATTGTTCTTCAGGTAAAGTAGATTTCACCAATAAGCAAAAACTGTTAGGTTGATGCAATTGATATTCGGTTCTTCTAGTTACTTCACCATCCGGAAGTTCCTGTGGCACTAACGTGGATTCAAAGTCAGCGTAGATAACTAGTGGAATCCGGTATTGGTGAACTGTTTTATTGAACTGGACAAATGCTCTAGATGGTGGTGGCTGACTAATCTTCACTTCATAGTTGTCATTACAAAGACGTTGGTGTTCTGACAACCACTCTGATCCTCCACGTCTCAAGTCTTTATTTGTGAAACAAAAGCATCTCTTACACACTGTTACTCTAATTTTATTTTTTAGTCACTTGTCGTCCAACCAAAGTTTCAAAGTTCTTGATGTAAACATAATGTGATATTTCACCTTTGGTCAATAGCAGTAAATCCGTATGATTTTGACGTTCAGTCTTTGTAACTCGTAACGGGTATACGTTATTTGATTCGTCTAAACCAAACACATTAACTGAAACTCCTGGGTTTTTTCTTTCAAATTTAGCAACATCATTAAGACTAACAGGATACGACATACCTTGGAAGTTATAGCGGTGTTGAACAGCTTCGTATGCTATGCTAGGTCTACAGGAATGGTCTTCCACATATTTTGCTAACATTGCATACCGGAAACATTCATTATCCTCATTTTTCACATTGATACATGATCTTGTATCTCGGATCACCTTTGGTAGAGGGATAAAGCTGCTTCCTCTCATACCATATCCATGCTTGTGAACCCTCACATCCATACCTTCAATTGATGATAGCGTCCAGCCGGATCCTCTTCCTTCATGTTCTTGAAGTTTCACTAGCAGTTCAACCAAACATTCTTCTAAAATTTCGTTGATATCAGATGTGGTTGTAAGGGTTCGGTTTTTAGCAATGAATGCTCTCTGTGAATTTTCACCATCGGTATTAGTAAACATAGCCTCCAACACCAATCCAAATTTAATAAAGTTCAATCTTGCCAATTCTTCCGTCAATGTTTTTACAACTAGTTTTTTAGCTTGAGTTATAAAATTTTCCAATTCTAATTGCACGTTATTAATTTTGAAATGAATTACAACTGGTCCTGGCAAGGCTGTAGTGCGCAGTTGTCTTATATCTTCCATATCCTCTTCTTGGGTACGCAGTTGTCTTACATATTCCACTTCTTCCGTATCTTCTTCCATTTTCTCTTCTTGAATAAATCCTCCAGCTGTAGATGGTCCAGCTCCGGCAAATTGAATAACACTTGGTCTTCTTCTTTGCATTAACTGTAAATAGCTAGCCCAGTCCTTCTGCTTATGGGGTTTTTCCAAAAACCGATCAATCGCATCCAAGTCTTCTTCACTTACTACAATCTCTTCTTTTCTGTCCTCTTCACGATGCAATTCTCGGTGTAACTGTAGATAGCTATCACAGTCGTCCATCTGCTTCTGGTAGTTTTCCAATAACCTATCAAACGCATCCAAGTCTTCTTCACTTACAACAATCTCTTCTTTTCTGTTCTCTTCATGATGCAATTCTCGGTGTAAAACAAAGATATCTTCATCTTGGAAAAACTCACCACAAATATCGCAAAGAGCCATTTCTTTACAGTTTGGCTTTGAGTGTGCACTCGGTGAATGTCCAAGCAATAATGAGCAGCGCGCTCAACCAGGTCCCTTTATACCCGAGGTTGAAGGGTGGGGGGAGGTGGCGTCATATACATCCGGTTTATCATTCATTTAATAAATTTGGCTTTTAAACACCCATTTTCAATATATTCTTCAACAGGCTTGATAAACCAATAATGTTTGGTCTAAATCCACTACTTTGTACAAATTTTTTGAAAGTTGTCTGTTTGAGCAAGTTTATGTGGAACAAGGTCACTTGGAATTATTATTTTTTAGCGGGATAGAGCACTGCAATAGAGCCATGGTATAGAAGTGGTGTATCCATCCAATTGGTTTGCCCCTTTTTTATACCCCCCACAAACTATGCATTTATGTGGGTCAAGGTCGCGTAAAGATACCCTTTGAGCGGGGGATAAACCACTAAGCAGCATGCTAGTCCATTGCCGCAAAGTGATCTATCCCCCGCTCTGTTCTACAAAACCTCAATCAAGTCCAAGTTCAAGTCCTAGTTTAACACTTGGTTGGGAGACTTACATTAGTTTGATACTTATTTCTACCGTTACACTTGCTCCATTCTCAAAAAGATATAAATAATATAGTCCTGGATACTGTTTTTTTTCACATCCTGCATGTTCCTTAATAAAGTCAAAAGCCAATCTTCTTGAATATTCATTATGAAACACTTCTCTCACACAAACAAGAATTTTGTCTTCCACCAATTTCAGTTGAATTGATGTTAGTTTGCTTACATCATCCTTGTCTATCAGGGGTAGCTTGTAGGTGAAAGTATTTGGCGGTAGTTTGTGCGTTCTATCAAGTAAACAACAAAATTTTTTATACAATTTCTTCTCATTGTCTGTAATACTATTAATACCAATCAGATTATAGTATGAAAGTTTATAAGGTATACGACGAGACATTTTTGGTCACCGGTCTTCTTAAGAATGAGCTCCTGGACAGCCACTTCCAACGAAAGCTGGAGCGTAAATGAGAAGTGCGTGCAACCTGGCCGCCTTATATCCCCACCGGGGCGGCCACGCCTAGGGTATCAAGGGGGGGGGCACTTTTCGTCCGGAGCAATAAACTTTTTGGTCAAGGTCAAAATTTTTTCCCAAAACAAAATTTCGGGGGGGGGGCACTTTTTGTCCGGAGCAATAAACTTTTTGGTCAAGGTCAAAATTTTTTCCCAAAAAAAAAATTTCGGGGGGGGGGGGGTGGGGGGGGGTGGGGGGGGGCACTTCTCGTCCGGAGCAAAAAACTTTTTGGTCAAGGTCAAAAATTAAAAAAAAAAAAAAAACTTTCGAAGAAACCCAAATATGGACAACTCTAAACATTTACTGTGTTAAAAAAGACCTGACTGTTAAAGATCTGAAAACTTTTTTTGAATTTAGGTCAAGGTCACGAAAAAACTTTAAAAAAAATTAAGCCTCACACCCCACTATGGGGGTGTGGGGCACTTGGGTTGTCATCGCTGTAGCCTCCGAAGAGACCCAACTATGACAACAAGGCAACATCCAATGTCGTGTACCCTTCGCCACGCAAGACTTGTAAACATTTACTGCATTGTCTTTCAGTAGCTAACAAAGATTCATTTACGTAATTTTGAGTTTCCAAAAGGAAACAAACTGAGGACACCCTAGTGGCTTACGTCCTCGTCCGAGTGCAGAGGCCGCCGCAACCTTTTGCATGCCAGCGTACAAACGGACATGCTCCCAGATGCCATCCGCAACCTTTTGCATGCCTGGCAGGAGCCTACCGATAATTAAAATAGGCTTTACACGGGGGCCTACTCCCGTAACCTATCTTTAATATTTTTAATTTAGCAATGCATTGAATTTTTACAAGTCTTTGTGGGTCAAGGCCACACGGACATTAAAAAATTTCGGCCCCCGTACATCCATGGCGAACCACGAATGTTCGGGGGCCTTGGGGACTAAAAACACAAATAGCTAACAAAGATTCATTTACATAATTTTGAGTTTCCAGAAGGGAAACATACTGAGGACACCCTAGTGGCTTACGTCCTCGGTCCGAGTGCAGAGGCCGCCACAACCTTTTGCTTGCCAGCGTACAAACGGACATGCTCCCAAATGCCATCCGCAACCTTTTGCATGCCTGGCAGGAGCCTACCAATTATTAAAAATGGCTTTACACGGGGGCCTACTCCCGTTCCCTGACGTTACAATTTACTTTGAGCATTGAAAAAGCTCAAGGGGGGATTGCTAAAACAAGCGTATACACTTTAGAAACATATAACACACTTACAACACACAATTGAGCTCAACGTAGTCAATGCTGGAACAAGCACATACACATTAAACGCATATAACAAACAAGACACAAAGGATAAAAGACACACAGGAGACATAGGGTACAAGTAAAACACTCTCATATAAAACAATTCTCAATACCCAAACGCAAGCGCAATATCTTACAACTAATACAAGTCTTAAAGTTAGAGTAGACTTCGCTAAACACTGAAGGCGCCATTCAATGTTTAGTGATGCCTATGGCGGTCCGTCCCGATCGTTCACGTTCAACGCGCGGGAGCGGACTGCGAGCCGGCTCTAGACGGGCCCCCTTATATCCCCACCGGGGCTGCCACGCCCAGGATATCAGGGGTGGGGGAGGGGGTGGGGGTGGGGGTGGGGGGGGGGTACTTTTTGTCGGGGGGGGGCCTCGCACTTTTTGTCGGGGGGGGGGGGGGGGGTCAGGTAACTTAAGTAGGTCAAGGTCACCCACAACACTTGTACTCTAAGTGTTGGCTATACCCCCACCACAACTGGGTCCCTAGGCTGCACAACACCGCTTCGCCAGTATGTCTCCGGCTTCCATGCGGTGCGTCTCGCTGTTATCTAGCTCTCTATATGTAAGTAATTTTACAAGTTCTGAATGTAGGTCACTACACTTTAACTCTGGGACGATATCGACTTGTAGTATTTCAGTGTTTTGACTCAAGGTCATCACACTTTAACTCTAGCACATCGGTTATCGTACCAGAGGTGCTCAATAACCTAACTTGTAATGTTTAGGGTGGCGTTTGCACGCCACGTGGTATCGCCATGAGTGTCCAGTCCAAGTTTTAAGTTAAATTAATTTTACTGTAATCTTTTCCATTTCCGCTTCGTTTTGCCAAAGTATAAGGTGTCGCTTAATAAAGTGGTATTTCTCTAAAGTTATAGGAGATTGCAGGGATACAATTAGTTTATTTAGGAGACTCTTCATCTTGGAGTTTAACACAATTTCCACTTTGACTTTGCTTCCTCGGCTCTCACAGCCTAAGCTGTATAGAAATGTTTCTTCTAGTGCCACCTCGGGCCAAGAGAACAGTGTGTTGACTGTAGGACAGCTCATGGTGAAGTGATGCGATACTCCAGCGTACAACCTCACCTTCCCCCACCACTCTGACCTTTCCCCACTCCTGCTGTTTCCCCCACCTCTTTTCCCTTGACTCATGCGCTACAAGCAGTCTCTCAGTATTGTGCGGACTTTTGTGAGGGGAAGCCATGTCGCGGGACGCTTTAGTTAAGAAACTTAGCCGTGTTAAGGCTTTACTAGTTGCTCACTGTCCACCACTCAAAGTCAAAAGGGTTTCAACTTTAGCTAAGTGGCGCAAACTGTTGCGCGGACACCCTAAGTTTTATACCAAACAGACTAATGTAAGTTTTACTGATGAAGATTTGTTTAGAATATTGGATGAAATGACTTTTCCTTGCAAAATTCAGTTAGTTACTCCCATTCCTGACAGTTAAGAGTCTTAGTCTCTTGAGCCAATATACCTAGAGTGCGCGGGGCCGGACAGTCAGTCGCTCGGTGTCTGTCGTAGGGTGCGCATCGCGGTTGCAGTAATGGTTAAAGTAAGGCAGCTGGGCTAGTTCAAGGTCACCCGAGCGGTGTCACATGACGGTTTAGGCAGAGTCACGTTGCAAACTTCAAGTTTCCTCAGCACTTTTGCTGTTTCTCGTCTAATTTCGCTCCAAGTCGTCAAGGTCACGGTAACCTGACTGAAACTCGGAGCGTAGTGTGAGAAACAGCAAAGGTGCCAAAAAATTTTATGTTTCAGCGTGACCTTGACCTTTGTGACATCGATGACGTCATCTTGGTGACGTAAGGGGTGATGACGTCATCAGCACGTCATTTCTGTGACGTCATGGGTGTGACGTAATGGAAGTGACGTCATTGGTGATGACGTCATCGATGATGCAATCGATGACGTCATCGATGAGGTCATTGACCTCGATGACGTCATCGATGACGTCATCGCTCGGGTGACCTTGAACTGGCCCAAAAGCCTTACTTTTCCACTACTACCATCCATATTAATGTTACCTGATTAAATTTAGTGTGTAGCCTACATTCAGAAGGAGAGGGAGAGGGATAAAATATAAGCTTGAAACACTCCTATGACAGAACCTACCTCGTGCCTCGTACCTCCCACGTAGTCCCGTGTGGACCCTCTTCCAAAGGGCATGAGACCAGTCATAAACTTGTAGGATGGTTAGGAAACTAGATTAGGTAATTTATGATAGGGAGACTTCCAAGAAGGAGAATGAAACAGGGTTTGAAGTTATGAAGTTAGTGTTGGAATGTAGGAATATCATAAAAACAAGAATCCAAAAGGTACTAGCAAAGAAAAAGGAAACGATATTACTCTCTGTGACGACGCAAAGTAACTCAAATTTCCTTGGTAGGCCTAATATTTGTTAAATTTTCAAAATTTCGAGGTTAATACAACTATTCAACTAAACACTTAACAAGTTTAAAGAAAATCGGTTGAAAAACGGCGTCCGAAATAATGGAATAAAATACCATGTTTTGCATTAAAAGCCGTATGATTATCATTGCCGAGTGCGCAACAAAGGGCTACTGGCACAGGGGTGAAGATGACTCATAACTCCATAAAAACAATGTTGAATTTTTTAGAAATTCAATTAAAAATTATAATGAAATAAGATTTTTCCTGTCATAGAGACCTGTATATATTACTTTTTTATACCAGAAGTAAGTTATTTGCAATGTTTGAAGAAAATCATTCGAGCAGCCGTTTTTGAGATCCGTTTGCAAATATACCATACAAATATACCTTACTCATATTAGAATAATATTCTATATATATTATATGATTAAAGTTTTTAAATGTTTTTTGAAAAAAAAAATTCAAAAGGAGAAAACCAAAAACATGGGAAATTTAAAAATGTTTCTTCACCTAAAATCGTAGGGTATATCAAAGTGCATAACGTAGAATAGACTTGCATAAAACGTCTTTAAAACCCCATCAAAATTGGAACCCGCACAGAGTGAACAATAGGCTCTAAGCTAACTTTGAAGACTCACATAACACTTGCAAACAAACTTGCGTCAAGAAGCCAAAAACAAGAGGTGCAACTTAAAGCAAAGAGTTAAATTGAGTTAACTATTAACTAATTAACCATTGACTTGGCAAACTCTCGGAAGTTGAGATTGAATTGTTATTAAAAGGAATCACTTTACCGACTGGCTTCTAGGGAAATGTGCAGAAAAGATTGAATATGGCAAAGCTTGTTTGCAGTTTAATTCATTATATAAAGACACCAACCGCCAATCTAAATACTAAATAATCTCCGACAGAATGTTATTCCATGTAACTATTTATTAAAAATACTTTCCTATGTTTATTTTAGTTTGTTTATTACAAATTTCACCGCAAATTGAAATGTTAGTAGAAGGGGTTCTATCATTTCTCCATGTTTTATTACAAAAACAGCATAAATATGTTTCTTTTTCAATTCTAAAATCGCGCTCACTTAAAAAAATCCACCCAAACTTTTGATACATAAATGTATTTATTAGAACAATATAGAGAATGTTAAATCTTAATTTTTTTATCGAGACTGATAAGTTGTGGTCCTACATATTAATATGTGGTTGAAATTCTTCACGGATTTTCAGTAAGAACAATACTGATCGTCTAGATTTATGAGTAAAATTAAAGGAAATACATAGATTTGTAGGGTTTTTTTCTAATTCACGATTGTCCTTTGGATTACGTCTTAAGCCGAGTCCGCACTGGCCGAACATTCGTGGCGAACTTGTTCGGAGAAAACAAAAAAAATCAACAAACACCCCTAACAAACAATTACAGGCCATATGATGTACATTCTAAAAGGTTAGCAACAAACAAACAAAAGCTCGGAAGAACTTTATTCGGCGAACATGTTCGGTCAGTGCGGACGCGGCTTTACAGTCCTCCAGATATGAGGGTGAATGTAATATTTATGGACGACTAATGATACTATATATATACATAATATATATAATAATATATACAACAATAATGGTTCGGTACAACAATAATATATACAACAATTTGGTGAGTCGGTGGAGTAGTGGTTAGCGCGCCGGACTTCGGGACCATGGCAGCGATATCGTGGGTTCGGATCCGCGTTCTGCCGGTGAACTTTTATCAGTACCTTTCACCTTGTACTGTAGCGGCTCACCCCCTTACTTTGTCTAATACGATCCACGCACAGATCAATAGTCTATGTGGACGGGGCAAAGTAAGGCAAAAAAGAGGTCCGCCAACCTCTTAAAAAAAAAAATATATATATATATAACTAAACAGTAGTTTTTTTCGTACAATTTCAAAGTTTTTTTTATAATGTTTTCATAATGTATTTCAATAATTAACTCTGATGTTCTATTTAATTGTTAACTATATTATATATATTTTAAGTTTGTATCACGTATTCATGCTTAACATTTATTGAACTGTATTATAACATATTTCATAGAGCTTTAGTTTTAGTCATAAGCAGTGAAGAGACTGAGTGAACTCATTTCCACGCACAGACCGATAGTCTATGTAGAAATTAATTCCTTTTTATAACTATGTATGTGTACACTGTTCTGTTTCTTTTTGTGGAATATATTTGAATTTAATATCGAATGACCTTTAGTCCAGGGAGATCATAAATTAATTGTTACGCTTATTTCTCCTGAAAGGCTTGCACTCTTTTGTTTTGCACGCAGAGAGACCACCGGCTTGACTTCTGAACAACGGAAGCGGCCGAACGATCTTTTGTCTCCAAGCTGGGAGTTGAATCCATGCCCGCTAGGTTATAACCAGAGCTCTACTATGAGCTACACAGCCGCTGTTATAGAAGACTAAAATTAAGTTACTAAAATTTTTATCACCTTTTTAGTAGTCTTCTATTAATCGTTTTTTACAACGTCACTTTCGGCATATTATAAACTTTATAAACTAGGAGCTCCTGTTTAGTTTTGCTGGTCAAAAATGTGTTTCCTCCACCTACTACCTAAAGCCGTATTTTAAGGGGAATATGGTTCTAAATTTTTCCATTTGATTAACATTATTGGTGAGGAAATTTAAAAGATTTTAAGTTATTAACAAGCTGTGACAAGTAAACGCTTGTATTTACACCAGTGGAACATCTGACTATTCTTACCAAATAGGTTATGATTTAAACCTTGGAGGATGCACTGCTTAACGAACTGATTGAAAAGCGTAAACAGTAAAAGTTACCCAAATTAAATTTCTCGAATTTTGTCTGACTCCTCTCGGTCCGTCCCCCTTAAAGAATAAAAAAACGTCGTAATAGCTTAAAAGAGTAGACATTTAATGCTATTATTGATATACCAAGTCTCATTACTTTATCTATAACAGTAAAAATATATTTCACCGTTCCGTGACTTTTCAACCACACTGTATATCTAGTTGATTTTTCTCCATAAGAAAATAATTGGAGCGACCACCTGATTCGACCTGAAAAACCAGGCCATGGCCAGCGGGTAGTAGGTTCGATCCTTGAGGGAGACATATCTGCTTGTTGAGCAGTAAAGGTAGGGTTGGCAGTGACGGCCGGCTGGCCCATAGAACCAAGCCCAAAACTGCACTAAACTAGGCGCCACGAAGTAGTGAGCTTGGAAATTTAAACAGCTCGAACTGTTGATTTGCATTAGTCTTACCTAGCGATGTTATTGGTTTGTTTTTGTTTCCATGTTTTCCTACATTTGCAGTAGGCCTAAGTACCAGGTTAACCGAACCTTGCTCGTTGGTTTTAATTCAATTTTGTTATAGTCTCATGGTAATAAAGCTATTAAATTTCCACATACAACCGACTATACCTCTTCACAGTTAACAGCTGTTTCAAAGAGACTGCTTAACATTAATGTTCCTTTGTTTTTGTATACCTTTCGTTGTTATTTCGTTACCAAAATAGCAACCCATAAGACCAATGTTAAAAACCACGATTTTTAAACTTAAATTTAGACCAAATTAGATTTTTCCTGGGATTGGAATTGTTTCTAAACTTATTTTTGGGCCAAACACTCTTAAATGCAAAGTTTAAGCAAAATCTACCAGCTAGATTTCTAGATCGTGGAACACACATCCCTTCAGACAGTGCTCGTGTTATAGTATAGGATTAATAACAGATGAAAACAGCTGGATGAGTTGGCACAAATCGGCTACACTGTTTTAAATTCAGGCTCACATTTTTGAGACGCCTCCTTTAGTTGTCTTATGGTTGCCAAAGTCAAACAGGCTTATTGGCCAATTGCGAGTACAAAAGGCCATCAAGGGCGAGTTGTTATGTTTTAATGAAACCTTTGTTAATATAGATGAGTGCACTTGTATGCCAGCAAAAATATTTAAATTAGTGTTTTTCTCTTCTTTTATTTTTATGTACATAAGGTTTTTAAGTGATTTTTGTTTTTTTGTTTTTTTAACTAAATGAAGTATTACTCAAGTTTCTTAACGATCCCTTTCCTTCGAATTATGTGTATAATATAAGTGTAAAATTCCATACAAGTAGGGGTTTCTATAAAATGCTCGCAATCGACCAATTTAATTTTGACAATCACATGTCATTGCTGAGAATGTTACATTTGTTCTAAATCAATCAATCCAATATTTGGATCGTTCACGATCATCCATAGCAACCGGGATTCAGATTTTTCCCCTATCACGTGGAGAATCCCAATGGTCAACCTGGTGGATCCTAGTGGTTTCATTTTGCCTTATGAAACCACCGGGATTTTGAAAGTTGAAGTTCCCGTGCATCTTTTAACTTACTAACGGCAAAAAAAACACTCTATCCCGCTTTACCATCATGGAACATGAACTTTACCTTGTGATTATCAGTAATCACACAAAAGTGCACTTATTGACAGCTGTAGATTAACGTAAATGTTTGAAATGGTCAACCCAACCCCAATGTTATTGTATTGGGAAAATTTCAAAACTCAATGATGGATTGCGCTTCGTCTTAACGCCGGTTTTCATAATATATTGACGGCATCAACCACAAACCAAGTCCTATCCGACGACACCAAACACTTGAAAATCGGTTGAAAATTGTAGGAGGAGTTTACACACTGACTATATAAATAAGACCTATTGAAGTAAGTCTTGATTTTTCTGGATTGAGAGCAGACCAAGCATAACGTGGTTTTTATTTGATTTTTTATTAAATGCTTTAATACGGTTCAAACTATGTTCCACTATAACTTCATTAATAGAAAATAGGTTCTTCAAGTTCTATCTTAGTTACTTCATTATATTCCAATAAAAATTATAATTTTGTTAGAATAAAATAAGTACTAAATTATTAAGACAATATAATCAGTACTTTCAATAATTTATCTATACATTATTATTATATGCATTATATGTTATAATGCACGACACGGTATTTTGTACAAGGAATTCTTCCTAAAGTTTTCAACCAATTTTAATGATTTTAGTGTCATTGAATGGGGCTCGACGAGAAGTTGTTTTTAAAGTAAATTCGTAAATGTCCATCCTAATTTAAAGTAAGGGCCTTCCGTAAAGTAAGGGCTCCTAAATTTCTCCATTTGATTAACTTTGATGAGGAAATGTAAAAGATTTTCAAAATAACAAGTAACGTATAACAAGTGGAGTAAACACAGTATTACATCAGTGAGAACATCTTGTCTATTCATACCAAAGAGGTTATGATTTAAACCTTGGAGGATGCACTGGTCAACGAACTGATTGAAAAGCGTAAACAGTAAAAATTACCCAAATTAACACTAGTAAAAACCTTAATAAGCCTCCAATGTAACATTATTTAACCCCAATAAATGTTCTTTCGTACATGAAGTGGAAAAATGTGACAAAAACAATCGCCAGTAAACAATAAAGTTTTATTATTTATAAACAGTTTATATAATAACATCACATACGAAACAAATGGCAATGCATTCGTTTTACGTTCTGACTTGCAAAATCATACAAAAATGTCGTAAATCATGTAGTAATAAAAAAAATATATATTCAAACACATCATAGCAAAAGTAATAAAATATACAAATAAATAGTCTGAAAAAATTATAAAAATAACAAATTTACAAAAAATACTACCATAACATTTCTCCTATGGGAAGAGATTAAGAGTTAATGTTACACTTAATCCTCCTTGATATAAATAAATATTTTCTTATACTGAAAGCAGGGAATTTTATATGGTCAATTAAGACTAGTTTGATACATGTTACCATTTACTGTTAGTGTAATTAAGTAGTCACATAGTAATAAAACACATAATGTTTTCTCCTAAAACGGTACGTTGTAATGGACACATTTTTAAACAGCCATAGGAGAAAGATTAACCTAGAATAAAGCATATGGTAACAATATTTTGAGCACAACAATTGTTTAATATCAATTTATTAAACTGCTAAAAGAACACAAATACTAAACTACAGTACATCAAATTAGGCAAAATAAGCAAATATTTATTTACAAATTATGCTACTTAGTATAAAACAGTGAATATATTAAATATTTAAACAAAAATACAGGTTTTAATACCATTTCGTTTAGGACACCAATAATTGGGACATCATATAAGTCTTTACGCTATTATAAGACTAAGTTTCAAAAATGGTATTTCCAAATTAGTAAATAAAAATATTCCTTCGTCATATTATTTAGTTTCACTTAAATCTATTTACCGATTCTAAATACATATTTCAAATATTTGCAGATCATATATTTTTTTACTAAAAGTATTACAAATTATGATAAGTGAGAATTTAGAAGAGGTGATCAAAGAATTCTTAGTGGGTTTATAATCGTTAGAAAAATATATTACGTTTTGAAATAGAATTATAAGATATTATTATATGTTACTTGTTTAGTAGTTTAAATTGTTCAATTATGTTGTTGGAGAGATAGTATTTTAAAACAACAATAGTTACAAGAAAAAAATTAATATTTATTTATTTGCTTACTATAGTATCCCATTACAGGTGTCAACATTTTTTTATTGTTTTTTGTTGTTCGTAACAACAATTCATGTAGGAAAAATAAAGATACCTCTATATACAACAAGGAATTGGCTGTAGGGAATTCGATAACTTATTACTAAAATAGTTCGCTTTTGACCGAGAACTGCTTTAATTTCTTCCCCATGTGTTCCAGTATGAACTCCTCTTACGTCCCATGTTGCAGATCTTGAAGTGGCACAGGGACATATCTGTAAACATAATGATAATTATATTCAACCTTTAATTGCAACTATTAACACGTTGAGAAATTTCTTAACCAACTCTGTTTCAACAGACGATTGTTCACTCAGTAAATTTGCAATTTGTCACAGTGTTCTTGTCTAGCATGAAATACAAACCGTTTTGACCACTTCATATTTAAAAGCAGTTAAGTATAACTGCTTTTAAATATGAGGTGGTCAAAACGGTTTGTACAGCCTAAATTTTGAGATGTTCCACTACCGGCAAGTGGCTTATATAAAAACGTTTTCGGTCAAATTAATATCAAGAGTATTCCTTATTAAACTTTTTAAGATCTCGTACAATCAATAATCGATTTAACTTAATTTATTAGATTTACATCAATTAAATGCTATTTAAATTCATGCAATTAATTTATATCTTTATTTTATTGAATATGATGTATGTTTTTTACGATGTGTGTAAAAAGTTAAGTATTAAGGTGCTAGTAAAAGGGATATAACTCTGTTGTATGTTTAATGTATTTTAGTTGTAAGTTAGCATCGTTTGTGTTTTCTGCTAAAACCCGTTTATATGACAGTTGATTAAAAGAAGAAATAGGGTGGGTGAAACTCCAAAGGGGAAATTGAACCACTCATTAATTGAGTTTCTAATTTTTAAACCAAATTAAGAAAATCACTATGTTACTTTAATATAAGTTCGTAACATATGTGCTGATAGTAGGCCTATTAATAGATTTTGTATTGAGACTAATTTTCTAAATATAAACTACGTTTAGTTGTACTAAAAACTTATAAATTTGTATTCATATTAGCCTATCAACACATTGGAGATATATTAATGACATAAATCAAAACCATTAGGTGATGAATAATCTTTTACCTCTATACAGTAACCCATTCTTGCAATAATGACATAGTTTTGTAAAATGTAAACTTGGACTTAAACGTCTAAAATAAAACATTAAGAAGTGAATTTAAAAAAATACTGTACATTGAGAAGGGATGTCTTGCTATGTCTTTTGAGCTAATTGAAAGTAATAATGAATCAAACAAATCTATGTGAATAACAACATAAATACAAAACAAATCAAAGGATGACGATAATTAGATGATTTGCTTCTAGCGTTTCAAAAACTCATTCTACAAAGACAACGAAATGTACTCCTTTCAACAAAAGTTTCCAGAAGTTGTTTAAAAACTTTGCAATTATTGTACTTACATATTTTATGCCACATTACAAACATTCACTTTTCATTATTTGTAATTCAAATCATTTTTTTGCACAGTATTAATATCAAACGATGAATTGTCATTTTATTTGTTTTAATCATATCTTTGTGCCGTCCATTAGGGTTGAGCATGCTAACATTTTTAATTTTTCCTTAAACTACCTTTTACGTTGTAAATGTGACATAAAAATTTAATTTTTTACTTTGGACAACTACTTTAAGGGATATGGAGATCAGCAGCTAAGTTAAAAATTTAAATAGTGTAATGTTTATTATACTATTATTATTATTTTATTAGCTCTTTTAAAAGTTTCATGTTAAAACCGTTGTATTTAAAAGATTAAGGTAAAAATTGTAAAACCCCATTTTAACCCTTTTTAAACCCCTTAAAACCCCGTTCCCATGGTCCAATCATTCTGGTTTGTAAACTCATTCAAGTAGATGGTACCTTACACCTGGGTACCAAACTTCATCAAGATCGGAGGTTCCGTTAAGACAATGAGTTGGATAAATTGTTTTCTACTTTTAAACCCCATAAAACCCCGTTCCCATGGTCCAATCATTCTGGTTTGTAAACTCATTCAAGTAGATGGTACCTTACACCTGTGTACCAAACTTCATCAAGATCGGAGGTTCCGTTAATACAATGAGTTGGATAAATTGTTTTCTACAAATATTTTCACAATATCTTTATATAAAAGATTACATTTATTTGCTTTTTAATTGGTAAAACTAATTTAAAAGTGATTTTTACTATGTAACTGAGAATTCTTCTTACAAACCCACATGAACCTGCCTTGCATATCATCTAACTGTACAATTTAGGAAGTAATTTCCTGTTGCACATGCACTTTCTTATTGCTCAGTGAAACAGTGGTTATACGATAAAGGCTGTTAACCTAAACTACATATTTTTAGTTTTCAACAAAAATAAACTTTTAACTATTCAAGTCTTTGCTCTGTTGTCACCGTTCAAAGTTCAATCTTGTGCCCTAAATCTCTAGATTATGAATGCTGACAAGTTATACAATCACCCTCTTCTGCTCTCCCACCACATACCAGAAACAACAAAATACCGTTCAAATTAGCCATTAATCTCTTGAAATGTTTTCAATTATTCATTCCTATAGTTAAGCCCTCTTTTAAAAACTTGATCTTTTGTGGGAGGGAACATAAATAGTAGTGGGATGGGTTTGATTATCCTTGCTAATATTCCATTGGCTATAGAAATAGTATATTCCGTTAAAAGAGCCGAAAATGGCGTTTTGCCGGCCTGGGGATCGCTTGAAACGATCGAGAGTAGGCAAAGCGTTTTTGACCGAGTTATGGACGATATTCTTCATCACACTAGTAGGGGCACGACCATTGTGGGCACGACCGAGGCCCCAGTCGTGCTCCTGTCAAGTGATATGGTCGCCTTTTCCTCCGTGTAGCAGATGGACCACTTAGGTGTGTAACAGCACCAGTTGGACGCGACGGGTGCCACACATAGACGCGGCAAGTCGCTGCTAGTGTGTTCGGTTCAACCTGATAACATGGATTTGATTCAATTTCTTCGAGTCGCGTCGCTAAAAATAACTGTTTCTTTTTAGTAAGGCTTAAAAATAAAACTTTGTTCACAGTTTAAATACCGCAATCCCCTCTCCACCCTAATCAAAGATCAAGTTAAAAAAAAAAAAAAAACTATTACTAGTATATAACTGGCTTATCCTGATACTGACAGCTGCCTCTCTTGTCCTTGAGGTACTCGTCCTTCTCGAGCTTGGCCTGTAGGGGAAGTGCCAGTGGAAGTTCCTCCCCCTCCTCCCTCTCCCTCTCCTCCAGCTCCAGTAGCCGTTGTCGCTGTTGTTGTTGTTGCAGAGCTGCCAACTGTAGCAGTTCGTACATGTTGGCCATCCTGCGAAGCTCGTTGCTCGATCCCTCACTGGCCTGTCAACAAACGAATGTTACAACTGTGCTATATCGACACAGTTATTTTAAATTTAAATATTTCCCTGAAGTTTTAAATTAAAACAAGAGACTACAATGATCTGACATATTTTTGGGGGAGTAACTAATAATAAAAAGTTGAATCGTATCAACATTTGCAAAGAAGTAAGAGGACCTGTAATATACCGTTTTATGGGACATAATCCATGCAATGTTCAGTAAATAGCTAATCTTTTTCTTCAAAATACAAAATTGATTTTAATTAATAACAATATAAAACTTGAAACTTCACTTAACATAATGCAAGTGTTAAATGCCCACACAAAAATCCGTTTAAACAATATATGTTTAAACATTTTGACGAGAACGAACTTTTTACCTAAACAAGCTATTACCAAATCAAAGTTTGAAACATGAAATAATTATATTTTTGGGGATTGAGAAAGAATCAGACATTTTAAAGAGTTTTGATGTTACACCAGATTTCAAAATAACGTGAGGTAAGTTCTATATATCACAAGCCTTAAAGAAAATTAAATAAAACTATTATATGTATAACTATCAACTAGATCAATATAGTCGTTAGTTTAAAGAGCTATGTTAGGCATTCTTAGTAGTACATATATAATGTTTCATAAACTTGGGAGCAAAAAGGAATACGAACTTTATTGTTGCCAAATCGAGGAGCTCATTGAAATAGGGACGGGGCATTTATAATCTGCTGAACAACACTGTTTCTCATTCTCTGGTCCCTCTTCAACCCATTCACAACTCTAGCTGATTACTCATCAAAGATCCGTGATGAGGAATTCAAGCAAACTTAAAACACTTCATAATTTGAATAACTCTTACTTTAACACAGATAAAAACTAAGTTAATCTCTTTAAAATTGCTCAGCACAGGCCAATTTCTTTCTGAAAAAATTATTTATTTATATTAATTAAAAAATGTAATAAATCTTTATGGTGTTGTTTCAGTAAAATAGACATTATATCCATACAAAAAAATAAGCAAATGTTACTAAAAAATTCAAATGTATATTTGTAAATTTTATTGTTTACTTAGGTAACAATAATCGAAAGTTATCTTCTGCATATACTTATATTTATATTTTTCCTTAGAACTAAATCGTTGCGTAGTTTCTATAAACGTGACCACTAAATGTCTTGGTGCACCCTCCTTACAATCCCAAATCAATACCATTGCTATTTAAACAAATCGAAGGGATAATATCTTCCCTTTACACAAGGTTTTCTTATTTCCAACCATTGAAATATTCGCTGCCTTGATATCAAAGTTATTGTCTACTCTTACCCTGATTGGTAAAATAAAAAATAATAAAATCAGTGCAAAAATTATCAATGCATCTTAAATTTCAGTTAACTGCAGCCTACAGTAAAAATTTTAATTTTGACTAAAGAGTGTTTAGTTTAATACTATTAATTTCTAATGATAGATACTAAAATAACAAAATTAACTTTCCAAGTACTTACTTGCAAATGTTACAGGATGGCATAGTACTAATTTAACTGTCTCTGACGATGAAATATGTTACTCACAAAGCCACGTAATCCCTACACCTATAATGACCCTCGTGGCCACCTACCTGCTGAAGGGATGCGATGAGGCCCAGGGCGTCCTGGGAGGGTACGGGCTGGACGTCCTCCTCCGCACCCCGACTGCCGGAGACTGACAGGGAGCAGCACAGCACCACGGACCACCAAAACACCGAGCTGGACATCCCTGGAACAAAGACCACCAAACGTCGTTTACAACCAGAATAGGAAAGGCCAGTTTAGGAACTCATAGCTAAGGCAAAAGTGAGAGATCGACATCATTGACTACTTTTTCGATTGGATTATTAAGATATTTAGTTACAAAACAATTGTAGTAGTAGTAGTGGTAAAGAAGGCTTCTGTCGCTTAACGCATACTTTAAATTTGACAGGTGACGTGTGAAGTGACGTCATATGATTTGGGTGCATACGTCAAGAGGTCTGTGACCTGAAACGATAACCTGTGAAAAATGAGACGTTACGTCACGGGCGTTAACAGGTGTCACAATGATCCCTAAAAAAAAAAAAAAAAAAAAAAAAAAAAAAAACTATCTTGTAACCGCAGAAATTTTCGATTGCAAGGTAGGTGCTTCCTCCTTTAATTTCTCTCTCATCTTTATCTTATTCAATCAAAACCCACCAAAGATTCTAAACAAGCTTCTACATCGGAAGACGTTGTAATGTTGATTTCAGCACTCTGTAGAAAACTAAGTATATAATTTCTTCGCCACTACTATTGATCAATCCGTTAAGAATAGATTCTAAGAACGAGTAATATGATAATTTATACAAAAGATTAATCATTCTATTCTATTTACAGAACTTTTCGTTCACATAACGTGGTTGGAGATGTTTTTCCTATGTTCAACCGTTTGCAGTTTCATTTTTAGCGAATTTCCCATACTGAATAAGCTATTACCGTAGGTCTCATGGCAAGACCTAAGCACGGAACCATGTTACTTTTTCGTTTTTAGGTGCTCAGAGAACAAAAATAATAGTCACTAAAATTTATATATATATGTATATATATATATATATATATATATATATATATATATATATATATATATATATATGTGTGTGTGTGTGTGTGTCCCTAGACACGATAACTCTCGTAAAAACGGTCCGATCGTCACCAAATTTGGTAGAGATGTGTAATCCTACGTTTATTCGGATGAGTTCGTAAACCAGACATATCGACCTACCGGAAGGGGTAGTTTTGGGGGGTTTTGTACCCCAAAAATGGGTTTTTCGCATTTTTTATGTGTAATTTTTAAAATTTTTAATATTTATTGTTACCATTGGATTTAGCTCAAAAAAACACACAATTTAGTATTTTGAAGCTTTGCTCTATCTTCATTGGTTACCGAGATATTACAAAGTCTAAAGACAGTACATTGTCTTTTGGGGCTCCAATGTTAATCTTATGGAGAATAAGGATGTGTTAATATTTCACTTATTAACCAATATTTTTGGATGAAACTTGGTATTTAGCTTCATTTGGTTGAGATTCATCCATTTAAGGTAAAAAAATCTTGGTTTTTGTACTTATCATGGCAGCAAACCTGCATACTCTTTTCCCATATTAATCATAATGGAGAATAGGCAAACTCTTTTATTTATGGACAGATATTGATGAAATTTACTATATGGCTTTATATGGTCGAAATAAATTTTTTCTATGCTAAAAACCTACTTTTAGTGTCCCCCATGGCAGCATACCTGCATACTCTTTCCCTATATTTATCTTAAGGAGAATAGACATTTATTTCCCTATTTATGAGCACGTGATGAAATTTTGTTCACGAGTTTAGCTGGTCAAAATTAATATTACTAATTTGGAAATTCGCTGAGTACGCAGGTCTGCTGCGACGGGGGGTATTATTAAACTACAGCATTTCCATTAGAATTGCATAACTTGTTTTACATAAAAAATTGTCGACTATTAATCAATGTTTAACTCACGCCAAGGCTTTATGATGGCATAAACTATACTTAACTGGCATTAATTATGAACCACATTAGCTCCTAGTTTATCACATAGAAAAAAGTCCTGTGCGATACAAAATTAGTAGAAGAAAATGTTTTAGCAACCGGGAAAGCATGTTTCAAATTTAACGCAACTTAGGAGCAAAACTGCGCTTTTCCTACAGTATTTTTTCTCCGTACCGTATCTAATACTGATACGCCTTGTTTACAAGGTGGGCGATATTCTCCGGGGCAGTATTTATCCTTTCTTATCTTTCTCAAACTCATTTTTTGTTTTAACCGGAGATTTTATTTATTTGTGTTAAAATATACGTTCAATGAGGATACGTATAATTCAAACAAAAGACAGTGAAAAACATTAGTTAAAGAAACTTTGATAGAACATTTGTATGGTGTTAAAATAAAATTAGTAATCGACACTATGTTAGAAAATTAGGTTTCCTAGCCTTCATCCAAGCTCGTCATGCAATTTCCTTACGGATATTGAAGGTAAGGGATTAACCTTTGAAAGAATAACCTTGAAGAAAACTGTTTGTTATTGGAAACCAATGGTTGTTCAAACCACTCACGCACCGCCTGTCTTGCTGTCAATCTCCTCCATAACAATATAAATCACACCTCGAAATTTTACAAACATTGGGTATAAATTTAAAGACAATAATATTATTTATAACGTAGATATTCTTTTTTAATATTAATAAGTAAAATAATTCACTACCATTCTGGCCATACTTATTTTTATCTTCAAAATCTTTATTAGACCAAAAACAATGCGTTAAACTTATAAGCCTAATTCTACTGGAAACCGAAAAAAATGAGATAACGTTTAAAAACTTCGTTTCATTGTTGCGTAAAATACAATACACATCATTCTTTTTCAATATAAAAAGTACAATTTATACAGAAACTACTGATAATACTAATAAGAAAGTTGCTTTTCGCCATTGAAACATTATACAATAGAAAAAGGATTGGTTAATATTTATAGCTTAAGCTTTCGTTACACTACGTTTGTAAGATGATGTTTTAATTTTATTCCTGTAGTGTTCGAGATTAGCGAAATTGTAACTTCTGAGACAAATGACAACCTTTAACGAAAGCCACCGCAAACCTCCTGGTTCATTTCCGTTCTGCTCTTTACAAACATAATAAAATGAGTTAATTTCCCTCGATACGAGGCTGCAAGTTGTGCAGTTTACAAGGACGGGGCTTTTGATTCTTTTCTTGTCTGGGTCAAAATCTTTAAAGGCAGTCATATCCATAAAGGCAAGCTAACATTTTATTATTTTAAGACTTTTCTTTAAGATATTGTTAACTATTGTTTTATTATTAGCAAAATGTCACAAAAACTATTATGAACAGTTTAATAGTACCCAGAACGTTATGCGGAACAATAAGACAAACTATGTGCATGAACATCATTCAAAAATTTGTTTACAAATTTTACATTTTAAAAATATTTTACTAATAGTCAGGGTCTAATGATTGTTTTTTACTGTATATATAATCTCGAGTTTCAATATATATCTATCTATATATATAATTCTGTAAGCCGAATTTCTTGAGCAAAATTGTGAGCGTTGTACAAATCGCAGAAAGATGGGAGGGGTCTCAAATTAAAGGTCTCAGTCCCATAACACGAGGGAAAACTATCGGCGTGTCCATAGTGTGAACAGGAAATGAGAAATCACGTAAAACGTCCTCCATAAGAATAGCATGGGGATGCGAATAACGTCTGTTTTGTGTACATTAAAACATGTGTAATGGTTTAATTTTAAAACTTACAACAGATGATAATATTGAGTGAAGAACTATTAATAACCAAATGACAAAAATATACATAGAGTGGTAATACTATAACAAGACATTTTGTGGCTTTGAGCGAATAGAAATTCTACTAGGAGCGTTAAAAACCTTACAAACTGTTACAAATTGACTGCTGAGTTTTACTGTCGTTATGAAAATTTAAATTAATTGTAAAAAAACTGAGCGTGTTAGCAAATCATAAAATACATTTTGATCGTGATAGGGACACAATGGGCGATGAATTTTTGTTTGAGAAAAGCCTACATTATTTACATTAAACATGTTTTGGTTTATTTTTGAACGAAAACTGTCAAATGATCGTATTGAGTGACGATGATACATTAATTGAACTTTTAAAGTGTATTAGTCAACGAAGTGTTGGTATTCTGTTAGCTGATTTTCCCAGAAACCTTTTGATCATTTCATAGATTACAGAATTATAAGAGCGAGTTAAAATCAAAGGCGGTTGCCCTACATAGCCTACTAGGGGAAATGTA
>CM061532.1:80926122-80957066 GCA_030545055.2 Neoaliturus tenellus
ACCAAAGGTCCGTGGTCTAGGATTTTAGGTTCTTATTCCCAAGACCTAAGACCCTACACGGAGCCTAGGACCAAGGTCTAAGTTCCGTGGTCTAGACTTTTAGGTTCTTATACCCAAGGACTAAGGCCCTACACCAAGGTCTAGAACCAAGAGCAAAGGTCGTGGTCTAGGATTTTAGGTTCTTCTTCCCAAGACCTAAGACCCTACACCAGAGTCTAGGACCAAGGTCTAAGGTCCGTGGTCTAGACTTTTAGGATCTTATACCCAAGGGCTAAAGGCCAATACCATGGTCTAGAACCAAGATCTAAGGTCCGTGGTCTAGGCTTTTAGGTTTCTTATACCCAAGTCCTAAGGCCCTACACCAGGGTCAGAACCAAGATCTAAGGTCCGTGGTCTAGACTTTTAGGTTCTTATACCTAAGACCTAAGGTCCGTGGTTCAGGTTTTTAGGTTCTTATACCCAAGTCCTAAGGCCCTACACCAGGGTCTAGAACCAAGATCTAAGGTCCGTGGTCTAGACTTTTAGGTTCTTATACCCAAGACCTAAGGTCCGTGGTCCAGGTTTTTAGGTTCTTATACCCAAGTCCTAAGGCCCTACACCAGGGTCTAGAACCAAGATCTAAGGTCCGTGGCCCAGGCTTTTAGGTTCTTATACCCAAGTCCTAAGGCCCTACACCAGGGTCTATACCAAGACCTAAGTTCCGTGGTCTAGACTTTTAGGTTTTTATACCCAAGGACTAAGGCCCTACACCAGGGTCTACAATCAAAACCTAAGGTCCGTGGTCTAGGCTTTTAGGTTTCCAATACCCAAGTCCTAAGGCCCTACACCAGGGTCTAGAACCAAGATCTAAGGTCCGTGGTCCAGGCTTTTAGGTTCTTATACCCAAGTCATAAGGCCCTACACCAGGGTCTAAAATCAAGATCTAAGGTCTGTGGTCCAGGCTTTTAGGTTCTTATACCCAAGTCCTAAGGCCCTACACCAGGGTCTAGAACCAAGATCTAAGGTCCGTGGTCTAGGCTTTTAGGTTCTTATACCAAGTCCTAAGGCCCTACACTAGGGTCTAGAACCAAGATCTAAGTTCCGTGGTCTAGGCTTAGGGTTTTAAGCTCTGAGACCCAAGACTTAGGGCCATACACCCTGGTCTAGGCTTTTAGGTTCTTAGACCCAAGACCTAAGGCCATACACCCTGGTCTAGGCTTTTAGGTTCTTATACCCAAGACCTAAGGAACTACACCCTGGTCTAGGCTTTTAGGTTCTTATACCCAAGACCTAAGGCCCTACACCCTAGTCTAGGCTTTTAAGTACTTAGACCCAAGACCTAAGGCCATAAAGTAAAGACCTGAAAAAACTTACAAGGGAGTCGCGAATCACGACCCCTGAACAGACACTGTGGACCCAAGACCTAAGGCCTTACACCGTGGTCTAGACTTTTAAGTACTTAGACCCAAGACTTAGGGCTATACACCGTGGTCTAGACTTTTAAGTACTTAGACACCAAGACCTAAGGCCATACACCCGGTCTAGGCTTTTAAGTATTTAGATCCAAGGCCTAAGGCCCTACACCGTGGTCTAGGCTTTTAAGCTCTTATACCCAAGACCTAAGGCCATAAACCCTGGTCTATGATTTTAAGCTCTTAGACTCAAGACCCAAGGGCATACACACTGGTCTAGGCTTTAAGTACTTAGGCCAAGACCTAAAGTCATAAACCGTGGGCTAGGCTTTTAAGCACTTAAACTCAATGCCTAAGGCAGTCCGCATGGGCTAGACTTAAGACCTAAGGCCATAAACCATTTTCTAGGCTTTTAAGCTCTCGAAATCAAGACGTAAGGCCATACACCGTGGTCTAGGCTTTTAAGTACTTAGACCCAAGACCTAAGGCCATACACCGTGGTCTAGGCTTTTAAGTACTTATACCCAAGACCTAAGGCCATACACCATAGTCTAGGCTTTTAGGTTCTTAGACTCAAGACCTAAGGCCCTACACCGTGGGCTAGGCTTTAAAGTTCTTAGACCCAAGAGCTAAAACCATAGGGTTAAGACTTGAAAACTTACAAGTTAATCGCAATTCACGATCCAAGAACAGACACCGTGGTCTATACCCAATACTTAAGGCCCTACACCTAGGTCTAGACCCAAGAGCTAAGGTCCTTCACCATGATCTAGACCCTAAGACCAAAGGCCTTACACTATGGTCTAGTAATCGGCAAAAACCGTTTGCAGTCGTGGTTGTTTCATCTATGGCTAGAGGTAAGTCGGCCTCTAAGTTCTTAGACCCTAAGACCAAAGGCCTTACACCATGGTCTAGTACTAGGCATAAATCGTGTGCAGTTGTGGTTGTTTCATCTATAGCTAGAGGAAAGTCCTAAGTTCTTAGACCCTAAGACCAAAGGCCTTACACCATGGTCTGGTACTCGGCATAAACTGTTTTGCAGTTGTGGTTGTTTCATCTATAGCTAAAGGTAAGTCGGCCTCTAGGTTCTTAGACCCTAAGACCAAAGGCCTTACATCATGGTCTAGTATTCCTCTTAAGCCGTGTGCAGTGGTTAATTTGTCTATACTTAGAAGAAAGTTGGCCTTTAAGTTCTTAGACCCTAGACCTAAGACCCTACACCCATGGACTACAACCTGGACCTAAGGCCACATCCCGAGGTTTTGTACTCGTTTAAAACCGTGTGCAGTTGTGGTTGTTTCATCTATAGCTGGGCGAAGATTGGCCTTTAATAACTGTGTGCAGTTATTACTGTTTCGTCTCGAAAAAGAGAATGTTTATGCTTTTACACCATAACTTAGAACGAAAACCCATGGTCTTATTCTAAAACCTAGGACCTTAGACCGATACCCTAGGACATAAGGCTTAGACTTATTGCTTTAGATCTAGGGCAAAAGGAACTTAAATGAGGACCTAAGGCCTCATAATTTAGACCAACCCCAATCCCAAGCATTTAAGGCATTATACCATGGACCTGTAAGTATGTGACCTTAAATTTTTGACCTAAGACCAAAGACTTTAACATAAGTCTTAAGCCCTAAGACCCTACCCCATGGGCTAGTACTGGTCCTACACCATGTGGGACCGTGTAAAATGGCGTGCATAAAGCCAATCACATGGATTATTTGAAAGCCCAGGGCACATGAACACCTGTGTTTGCTGTTGGGAGTTTTTATGATTTGCGCTTTTGGGCGTTCTGCAAACTCGATGCGGAAATTACGATCGCAGACGTAAATTATTAAAAAACATCGTGTACACATCGATTTTGAAAAACGATCGTACACGTCGATTATTTTAAACAGCGTCTGGACATCGATTCTAAAAAACGTTCGCAGACGTTAATTTTAAAAAAACATCGTCTACACATCGATTTTCAAAAACGATGTGTACACGTTAATTTTTAAAAACATCGTCTACGCATCGATTTTCAAAAACGATGTGTACACGTTAATTTTTAAAAACATCGTTTACACATCGATTTTAAAAATCGTCGCGACGTTTATTAAAATCGATGTGTAAACGATGTTTTTAAAAATTAACGTGTACACATCGTTTTTGAAAATCGATGCGTAGACGATGTTTTTAAAAATTAACGTGTACACATCGTTTTTGAAAATCGATGTGTAGACGATGTTTTTTTTTAAATTAACGTCTGCGAACGTTTTTTAGAATCGATGTCCAGACGCTGTTTAAAATAATCGACGTGTACGATCGTTTTTCAAAATCGATGTGTACACGATGTTTTTTAATAATTTACGTCTGCGATCGTAATTTCCGCATCGAGTTTGCAGAACGCCCAAAAGCGCAAATCATAAAAACTCCCAACAGCAAACACAGGTGTTCATGTGCCCTGGCTTTCAAATAATCCATGTGATTGGCTTTATGCACGCCATTTTACACGGTCCCACATGGTGTAGGACCAGTACTAGCCCATGGGGTAGGGTCTTAGGGCTTAAGACTTATGTTAAAGTCTTTGGTCTTAGGTCAAAAATTTAAGGTCACATACTTACAGGTCCATGGTATAATGCCTTAAATGCTTGGGATTGGGGTTGGTCTAAATTATGAGGCCTTAGGTCCTCATTTAAGTTCCTTTTGCCCTAGATCTAAAGCAATAAGTCTAAGCCCTTATGTCCTAGGGTATCGGTCTAAGGTCCTAGGTTTTAGGAATAAGACCATGGGTTTTCGTTCTAAGTTAAGGTGTAAAAGCATAAACATTCTCTTTTTCGAGACGAAACAGTAATAACTGCACACAGTTATTAAAGGCCAATCTTCGCCCAGCTATAGATGAAACAACCACAACTGCACACGGTTTTAAACGAGTACAAAACCTCGGGATGTGGCCTTAGGTCCAGGTTGTAGTCCATGGGTGTAGGGTCTTAGGTCTAGGGTCTAAGAACTTAAAGGCCAACTTTCTTCTAAGTATAGACAAATTAACCACTGCACACGGCTTAAGAGGAATACTAGACCATGATGTAAGGCCTTTGGTCTTAGGGTCTAAGAACCTAGAGGCCGACTTACCTTTAGCTATAGATGAAACAACCACAACTGCAAAACAGTTTATGCCGAGTACCAGACCATGGTGTAAGGCCTTTGGTCTTAGGGTCTAAGAACTTAGGACTTTCCTCTAGCTATAGATGAAACAACCACAACTGCACACGATTTATGCCTAGTACTAGACCATGGTGTAGGCCTTTGGTCTTAGGGTCTAAGAACTTAGAGGCCGACTTACCTCTAGCCATAGATGAAACAACCACGACTGCAAACGGTTTTTGCCGATTACTAGACCATAGTGTAAGGCCTTTGGTCTTAGGGTCTAGATCATGGTGAAGGACCTTACCTCTTGGGTCTAGACCTAGGTGTAGGGCCTTAAGTATTGGGTATAGACCACGGTGTCTGTTCTTGGATCGTGAATTGCGATTAACTTGTAAGTTTTCAAGTCTGAACCCTATGGTTTTAGCTCTTGGGTCTAAGAACTTTAAGCCTAGCCCACGGTGTAGGGCCTTAGGTCTTGAGTCTAAGAACCTAAAAGCCTAGACTATGGTGTATGGCCTTAGGTCTTGGGTATAAGTACTTAAAAGCCTAGACCACGGTGTATGGCCTTAGGTCTTGGGTCTAAGTACTTAAAAGCCTAGACCACGGTGTATGGCCTTACGTCTTGAGTCCGAGAGCTTAAAAGCCTAGAAAATGGTTTATGGCCTTAGGTCTTAAGTCTAGCCCATGCGGACTGCCTTAGGCATTGAGTTTAAGTGCTTAAAAGCCTAGCCCACGGTTTATGACTTTAGGTCTTGGCCTAAGTACTTAAAGCCTAGACCAGTGTGTATGCCCTTGGGTCTTGAGTCCAAGAGCTTAAAATCATAGACCAGGGTTTATGGCCTTAGGTCTTGGGTATAAGAGCTTAAAAGCCTAGACCACGGTGTAGGGCCTTAGGCCTTGGATCTAAATACTTAAAAGCCTAGACCAGGGTGTATGGCCTTAGGTCTTGGTGTCTAAGTACTTAAAAGTCTAGACCACGGTGTATAGCCCTAAGTCTTGGGTCTAAGTACTTAAAAGTCTAGACCACGGTGTAAGGCCTTAGGTCTTGGGTCCACAGTGTCTGTTCAGGGGTCGTGATTCGCGACTCCTTGTAAGTTTTTCAGGTCTTTACTTTATGGCCTAAGGTCTTGGGTCTAAGTACTTAAAAGCCTAGACTAGGGTGTAGGGCCTTAGGTCTTGGGTATAAGAACCTAAAAGCCTAGACCAGGGTGTAGTTCCTTAGGTCTTGGGTATAAGAACCTAAAAGCCTAGACCAGGGTGTATGGCCTTAGGTCTTGGGTCTAAGAACCTAAAAGCCTAGACCAGGGTGTATGGCCCTAAGTCTTGGGTCTCAGAGCTTAAAACCCTAAGCCTAGACCACGGAACTTAGATCTTGGTTCTAGACCCTAGTGTAGGGCCTTAGGACTTGGGTATAAGAACCTAAAAGCCTAGACCACGGACCTTAGATCTTGGTTCTAGACCCTGGTGTAGGGCCTTAGGACTTGGGTATAAGAACCTAAAAGCTGGACCACAGACCTTAGATCTTGATTTTAGACCCTGGTGTAGGGCCTTATGACTTGGGTATAAGAACCTAAAAGCCTGGACCACGGACCTTAGATCTTGGTTCTAGACCCTGGTGTAGGGCCTTAGGACTTGGGTATTGGAAACCTAAAAGCCTAGACCACGGACCTTAGGTTTTGATTGTAGACCCTGGTGTAGGGCCTTAGTCCTTGGGTATAAAAACCTAAAAGTCTAGACCACGGAACTTAGGTCTTGGTTATAGACCCTGGTGTAGGGCCTTAGGACTTGGGTATAAGAACCTAAAAGCCTGGGCCACGGACCTTAGATCTTGGTTCTAGACCCTGGTGTAGGGCCTTAGACTTGGGTATAAGAACCTAAAAACCTGGACCACGGACCTTAGGTCTTGGGTATAAGAACCTAAAAGTCTAGACCACGGACCTTAGATCTTGGTTCTAGACCCTGGTGTAGGGCCTTAGGACTTGGGTATAAGAACCTAAAAACCTGAACCACGGACCTTAGGTCTTAGGTATAAGAACCTAAAAGTCTAGACCACGGACCTTAGATCTTGGTTCTGACCCTGGTGTAGGGCCTTAGGACTTGGGTATAAGAAACCTAAAAGCCTAGACCACGGACCTTAGATCTTGGTTCTAGACCATGGTATTGGCCTTTAGCCCTTGGGTATAAGATCCTAAAAGTCTAGACCACGGACCTTAGACCTTGGTCCTAGACTCTGGTGTAGGGTCTTAGGTCTTGGGAAGAAGAACCTAAAATCCTAGACCACGGACCTTTGCTCTTGGTTCTAGACCTTGGTGTAGGGCCTTAGTCCTTGGGTATAAGAACCTAAAAGTCTAGACCACGGAACTTAGACCTTGGTCCTAGACTCTGGTGTAGGGTCTTAGGTCTTGGGAATAAGAACCTAATATCCTAGACCAAGGATCTTTGGTGTTGGTTCTAGACCCTAGTGTAGGGCCTTAGGTCTTGGGTCTAAGAACTTAAAAGCCAAGACTATGGTGTCTAGCTTTATGTATTGGGTCTGGTCCATGCGGTAGGTCTTAGGTGTTGGGTAAGATAGATGGAGGTTGGTCTTCAAACACCCCAATATAAATCTGACAACCATAGCTGATCATGTTTTTAAAATCAAAGAAATAAGACATCGTTTTCTAATGTTTGCTCAATTCATGGGGGGGCTGTGAATCGCGGCCCCCTTGTAGGTTTTTAGGTCTTAAGTCTAAGGCCTTGGATCGTAGTAATTTGATCTTAGGTTTTAAGGAATTAGTCTAGTCTAAGGTGTTTGGACTTTGGACTCACGTGCAATGTAAGGCCTTAGGTTTGGATCTTAGGTCTAATTAGTTCAGGTTTTTAGTTCTAGGCTAATGGCTCATAGGTCACTTCAGCTGCTAGGTCTTAGGTCTTAAGTCTAAGGCCTCCTGGTCCTATTCACAGGTCAAAGCCTTAGCTGCTAGGTTTTAGGGCTTTGGACTCAGGTGCAAGGCCTTAGGTTTACATCTTAGTCCCAACACATTAGGTTTAGGCTGTTGGCTAATAGGCCTTATTCACAGGTCAAAGCCTTAGGTGATAGGTTGTAGGGCTTTGGACTCGGGTGTAAGGTTTAGATCATAGGTCCAAAACATTAGGTCTAGGCTGTTGGCTTATAGGCCCTATTCACAGGTCGAATCGTTAGCTGCTAGGTTTTAGGGCTTTTGACTCAGGTGCGAGGCCTTAGGTTTACATCTTAGTCCCAACACATTAGGTTTAGGCTGTTGGCTAATAGGCCCTATTCACAGATCAAATAATTAGCTGATTGGTTTTAGGGCTTTGGACTCAGGTGCAAGGACTTAGGTTTACATTTTAGTCCCAACACATTAGGTTTTGGCTGTTGGCTAATAAGCCTTATTCACAGGTCAAATCCTTAGGTGCTAGGTTTTTGGGCTTTGGACTCGGGTGTAAGGCCTTAGGTTTAGATCATAGTCCCAACACATTAGGTCTAGGCTGTTGGCTAATAGGCCCTATTCACAGGTCAAATCCTTAGCTGCTTGGTTTTAGGGCTTTGGGCATGGGTGTAAGGCCTTAGGCTTACATCTTAGTCCCAACTCATTAGGTCTATGCTGTTGGCTAATAGGACCTATTTACAGGTCAAAACCTTAGCTGATACGGTGTAGGCCCTTGGACTCAGTTACAAGGCCTTAGGTTAACATCTTAGTCCCAACACATTAGGTCTAGGCTGTTGGCTAATAGGCCCTATTCACAGGTCAAATCCTTAGCTGCTTGGTTTTAGGGCTTTGGGCATGGGTGTAAGGCCATAGGCTTACATCTTAGTCCCAACACATTAGGTCTAGGCTGTTGGCTAATAGGCCCTATTCACAGGTCAAATCCTTAGCTGATACGGTGTAGGCCCTTGGACTCGGTTGCAAGGCCTTAGGTTTAGATAATAGGTTCCAACACATTAGGTGTAGACTGTTGGCTAATAGAACTTATTCACAGGTGAAATCCTTAGCTGCTAGGTTTTTGAACCTAAGTCTAATGGGTCTATGGAATTAGATCGTTGGTCTTAGGATTCAATTTAGTCCAAGGCATTTTGTCTTTGAACCATGTGTAAGGCCTTAGGTTTAGATCTTAAGTCCAACACATTAGGCCTAAGCTGATGGATAATAGGCCCTATTCACAGGTCAAAGCCTTAGCTGCTAAGTTTTAGGGTTTTGGACCCAGGTGTAAGACCTTATAGGTTTAGAACTTAGGTTCAACACATTAGATCTAAGCTGGTGGTTAATGGGCCCTATTCACAGGTCAAAGGCTTAGATGCTGGGTTTGAGTCCTCAAGACTTAGGCCTCGGGTCTAAGGAGTTAGATCTTAGGTCTATGGAGTTAGATCTTAGGTCTTAGGAGTTAGATCTTAGGTCTAAGGATTTAGTCTGGTATAAGGTGTTTGGTCTCAAGACCAGGCCTTAGGTTTAGGTCTTAGGCCCAACACGTTAGAACTAAGCTAAAGACTAATAGGCCCTATTCACAGGTCAAAGCCATTGCTGCTAGGTTTGAGTCCTCAAGTCTAAGGCCTCGGGTCTAAGGAATTAGATCTTAGGTCTAAGGATTTAGTCTGGTATAAGGTGTTTGGTCTCCAAGACCAGGCCTTAGGTTTGGGTCTTAGGCCCAACACATTAGAACTAAGCTAATAGACCCTATTCGTGGGTCAAAGCCTTTGCTGCTAGGTTTGAGTTCTCAAGTCTAAGGCCTCGGGTCTAAGGAATTAGATCTTAGGTCTAAGGATTTAGTCTGGTATAAAAGGTGTTTCGTTTCAAGACTAGGCCTTAGGTTTAGGTCTTTGGCCCAACACATTAGAACTAAGCTGTTGGCTAATAGGTCCTATTCACAGGTCAAATCCTTAGCTGCTAGGTTTTGGGGCTTTGGACTCAGGTGCAAGACTTTAGATTTGCATCTTATCCCATCACATTATTTCTAAGCCAATGGCAAATAGAGCCTATTAATAGGTCAAAGCCTTATAGCTGATGGATTTAGGGCTTTGGACTTGGGTGTAAGGCCTTAGGTTTGAATCTTAGGTCCAACACATTAGGTCTAGGCTGTTGGCTAATAGGCCCTATTCACAGGTCAAATCCTTAGCTGTCAGGTTTTAGGACTTTGGACTCAGGTGCAAGGCCTCAGGTTTACATCTTAATGCCAACACATTATGTTTAGGCTGTTGGCTAATAGGCCCTGTTCACAGGTCAAATCCTTAGCTGCTAGGTTTCAGGGCTTTGGGCTCAGGTACAAGGCCTTAGGTTTACATCTTAGTGAAAACACATCAGGTCTAGGCTGTTTTCTAGTAGGCCCTATTCACAGGTCAAATCCTTAGCTGCTAGGTTTTAGGCTTTGGACTCAGGTGTAAGGCCATAGGTTTAGATCTTAGGTCCAACACATTAGACCTAGGCTGATGGATAATTGGCCCTATTCACAGGTTAAAGCCTTAGCTGCTATGCCTTAGGGCTTAAGAATAAGGTAATTTCGAGTTTAATCCAGGTATCTGAAACTGGGTAGCTTAAAGTATAGTGATGTTATTTTCGTACCTATATGAAATTAACCCGAAATCAAATACAAACTGGCCCAGAACCAGTCAAATATGAGGTTTACGAGGGGTTGGTTAAGAGTGCGTCTTGCCCTTCCTTGGATTAAATTTCTGGATTAATTTTTTGTGGATTAAATACACCATTCGAAAAAACCTGAAAAATGGCTGAAATTAACCCGAAATCAAATACAAACTGGCCCAGAACTAATCAAATATGAGGTTTACGAGGGGTCGGAGTGCGTCTCGCCCTTCCTCGCCCTTCCTCGCCCTTCCTCGCCCTTCCTCGCCCTTCATCACCCTTCCTCACACTTACTTGGAATTTCACCATTTCGAAAACCGGAAAAATGTTGGAAAAATGCTGGAAATGGTTTGGATCAGCCCAAAATCAGATAAAAACTGGTCCGAAATATGTCAAAAATGAAGTTGACGGAGGGCCGAAAATTGGAAGGGGCGAGGTGGCCCAGAAAGCCTATTTCATATCTACTTTTGTAACAGAAATGTTAACACTGTATATTACTTACATTTTCTAAATATAACCTCGAAAATACAACTTTAAAGTTTAATTCCACATTATGATAAAAAAAGTTGTTCATCACTCGTAGAAAAAGTGCCTTTTTGGTGCTTATTCGTTTCTAAAAACGCAATTGCACACCAAAAAGAGCCATTTTTTTCCTAGTGATGAAAAATACTATATTAGAACTCTCATATCTTAGAAGTCTGAAAATGTGAAAAGTTGTCAGTGCTATAAAAAGTCAATTTTTATCATTCTGTGCAAAATCAGCCTGTTTTTTGTTCTCTAAATAGTACCAAAAACGTTTCTTTTTTTTCCCAGGAGTAAAAAATCAGCTGTTTGCTGAGTGTTATTTTTATTAGTTTTCCATGCAGAATAGTGAATTCAAACCTTATACAAAGAATAGTTTGTAAATAAGAGAAATTTAAACACTGTATATTACTTTAAATATAACCTAGAAAATACAACTTTATTAATATTTTTAACAATTAAAGGTGTAATTTGGAATTATGATAAAAAATGTTGTTCATCATTCGGAGTTTGCGCACCAAAAAAACCCACTTTTTCTTTTCTTAGTAAATAAAACAACTATTTCCCTAGTTTTTAAATTTATATTTACTAATGAAATTTATCTTCAGTCATAAGTCGAATATGAGCGCTCTGACTCTAACACTTACCTCCAAGAAAACATTAAAAAATAAACCTTCTAAAATATCGACCGAGGCAGGGGAATGTCTATTTTCTAAAAAAGGTGAGGAAGACAGACTCTTTTGGAGTAAAGACACGTGTTGGAGCTGCGAGTCGATACCACATGCGGTGGCGGTGGCGGTGGTGTTGGCGTACAACGGTAGGCAGTCAGGCACCCCTGGGGGACGATCCTGCTCCGATGTATATTTGATGTCTCGACATCTGACATCGACCTGTACTGCGACTGAATGCTCCCGGTTATACAGTACACAGTCGGTATACAATGCAGCAGCGCGTCGAGTGGCCTACTATATAAAATATATAGCAAAGATTTTTGTGATATATGATCTCATTTCCTGTTTTAAAATGTTATTACTTCTTTTACTTTGTTAAAACGGAAAATTTAGGTAAAAAGTTACGAAAAGAATTAATTTCTCTTTTAGTAGCTATCCAATCTTAAATAAGGCATTACTGAAATGTACATAAAATGACCTAACTTTTATGTATCTTGCAAATTTTTTTCGATGGAATTTGGCATCAAATATTTTAAATGACTGCCTTTCTTAATGATATTTAGAAAAATAAAATTACACAAAGACAAATCTTAATAAGACACATATTAGTGCAAACTGTCAACTCTGTAAACCAAACCGTTTAAGAGTTATGGATTTTTGCAAAAAACACATACAGACAGATAGATAGGTAACTAGGCTCCAGAAACCCATGTTCCTATAGTGAAATGTGCTTGTCTTGACCTAAGAATAACGCCATATACCGTTGTCCCAGAGAGTTACGGGACACCCTGTATAAAATTAGCATTGTAATTATTTAAATAAAACTCTGTATTTATCTCTATCTGGGCAAGATTTATTACATTGAATACTTGAATTAATCATCTAAAAAAACCTTAGTACTGTACCCAAAACCATAATGTTCATTATGTACCGTAACATGAAAATGACTTATTAATACCCTCGGAAATCTACTAAGAAATCAGGTCTGCTTAATATCTGTTTTACCCACCTAAACGTAAAAACTGTTGGATACAAATATATGTATAAAGCTGTATACAAACTATACAGAAAGTGTCAGGAAATACAAACGGTAACTCTCTGAAGACGGTGTTCCAACAGAGGTATCCAGGTTGGGGGCTTTACCTTCCCCTCGAGGAATCGGTGTTATTTATGGGGGGGGGGGGGGGGGGAGTGCTGGAGGCTCGTGCCTCGATCAATGTAGGCCTATTTTTGTTGTCAAGAGGAAATTCATTCAAAAGCTGCTGTTTACCAAACCTCGGCCATCGCCGCAAACAACTTTCCAATCACCAAACTCGATACTTCGATAACTTTCATAAATATTAACAGCAGCTTCGGCGAACGTTATGTCATTAAGTATGTCAATAATTTTGTCAACGATTGTTTATTTATTTACTGAGCATAGATAATTGTACAAATTGCACAAATTCCTTCTGACGTATTTTTTTATTATTTTTAATTGAACTTGGTTAAGTTTTTCCAGTCTTGAGACTCTCCAGTAATTTATCAAAGAGTTTAGTTGCCAAATAAATAGACTGGTATTGATAAAATCTTGTTTTGCGATGTTGAACTAGCTTTTAATTGGTTCTTTGTAATTATTTTATTTACATAAAATGTTTAAAATAATTCAATGATTCTTTAATATAAGTACATAGTTAAGTTAAAATTTTAAACCCTTAAGAACAAGTTTATATGAACTTTGCTTTTTCTAGTCGGAATATTAGCGTTGGATGAATATTAATACAAATATTAATGTTTTTAATGTAAATTGTCCAAGATAACTTAATGGAATTTATAGACGAAGTTAAATAAAGCGTATTTAAATAAGCCATATTTTAAAGAAATATAAACCAGTCATGGACCTACGGTCCCGTAGAATAGATTATGGGATCGCATTGAAACAGCTATGTCTAGACCCAATTAGCTCTGAGAGATGAATTCAGCAGCATTCAGATTCAACGAATAATGATCATAATGGAGTTGTTTACCGCCCTAATTAGCCTTCGATTACTTTTGAAACTCTTAATTAATTTGAATCGCCTCAGTCTAAGAACTCTTATAACTATCTTACAATTCTTACTGCCATTATTTCATCTTTATTATGAAAATTGTGAACTGATTATTGTTTGATTTAAAGGTTACAAAGGATCGTACGTAGGAAACACAAGCTGTTTGAACAGGACTTTTGACGCATATTATGTATTTATTAATTTCCTACACTAGCGAGACACCCTCTCATTTACTCCCCTTCTTCGATAATGGCCCTCTCCGAAGCTCTCTTGTGATCTCTCGGTGCCTGCCTTCCACAATGGCAGATACAGTTTATGTCGTGAGGCCTGTAATGCTACCTGTAATGAGGTCTGTATTCCTTAGGAAACTAGATAGTTGGACTTTTAAATTTGTTACGCCACATTCTATTTAAATTAAGCATGAGGCAGTACAATAAATTTTATAGTAAAAAACTCATACAAATACACACACAACACCAGAAGAATCTATTAGTTTGGAAAAAATCAGTGTGCTTGTCAACTGTTATAAAATTCTAGTAACTATCTTAATAATTTATAAGCATTGTTACTAAATTTTAAACCATTTAATTTTCTCAAAAAGTTATTTTTTTATAACTTAATTCAGGAAATTAAATTTGTCTTCTTTATATTTCAAGCAAATTCCTTAGTTGGTGATTTCAACCAATTATTTCAGCAAGTTTATTTGCTTGAAAATATCAGTTCTGAAAGCGTTTCAAACTTCAGATATCAAAACTAGAGAACCAAACTAATAACAAGCGCCCTTGAAACAAATACTTGAAAAGGCTGTCAGTGAAGTAATGATGTTGCACAGAACAATGTTAACTAGCTGACCCTGTTTCCTCGTCTCTGTACTGCAACGTGCAGTTTGTTGCAGAAAGTGCAAAAGCTATCCAGGTCAAAAAGCGATGCTGCGGGGAAACTGGAGCAGACCCTTCTTAAATCTCAAAATCTCGGTCACAGATTAGACTGGATGATAAATAAATATATGAGCTGCACTGCAAACACATTCGTCACAAATGTGGGTTCGATCTGGCGCAATGGTTAGCTTGAGTTTATATCAGATGGAATAATTTAGTAACATGGAATGATATATTGCCAAATAAAAATCTTGAGTTAGTAAACCGTAGAAATACTTTTTTAGCGTGGCATGATGTCGAATATAACTTAAACTTTTAACCATAAAGGGATATAGTTGCAAAATCATCAAAATACTTCAAACTGTTTCTAGACAGGTTATTTTACCTTCATTAGGTACTAAAACGGCTTTCAGAAGTTCGCTACATAAACATTTTCTTCTAAGACAGCTTATTTGAGTACATATTTTTAAAAAAACAAGGAAGAGCGACAGTAGCAAAATTAGTACAAGTGTTTACGGTACAAGCAGAAATATCACCCTCAAGTTTTGAATGCTTAGAACAAAGCAAAATTTGCGGTGTTTACTGTCTTTGTAACAAAAATTATAAGGTCGTCGCAAATTAATTCTGTTATATTATAAACTATCACATTCCAGTGAAGCGTAGATATTCAGCTGCCCAGGTTCGAAAAACTCCCAGAAATCAAGAGGTGGTGTGCAGCAAAGCAGACATCCCGGCCAGACGGATCAATGATGGGAAGGGGGAGGGGGGTACAGCAGCAGCGGGAGATGGGGAGAGGCTGGATAAGCTTCATTCATAAATACCAATTTTTGCAGACCCGGCAGAGTACTGGGCCTGTTTATAAGGGATGATAATGATCACTAAGTACTGGATTTCCACCGAGTCGCTTATCGACTTTTTACTTTATCATGTTGGATTTCCGTTTTATCCCTCCCAGTTTATTTTTTTTTTTTGCCTCAAATGTTTAGTTTTGTTACATTTTGAAGGCCTAATTAGAATTTTTTTATTGTTTATTGTGATTATTCTCTTGTTAAATTAATATTTATTGTCTTGCATTATGCTATTCCTGTATTCTGTTCATAAACTTTGTTGAGAGCAAGGCACTTAAACATAAACCTATAAAAATCCTCGTATATTTAGTTCATATTTTTAAATTTTATTACTGTCCTGTCCTAATTCCTATACCAATCCCTCGAATTTATTTTAAAAGATTTGGGAACCGAATTAATATTTTTTGTGGAGAAAAAATTAAACAATGCAATGAGGTAAACCTTTCATTACATACAGGGAGTATTCTATATTCTATGTACTTAAAATACCTGCTAAAATTACACTGATTTAATTTTTAAAATGTTTTTCTTTATTACTTCTAAAACTTATAAAAAATTCAGAAATAAACTAAAAATGGGTTGTTAGAGTAGGTACAGAAAAGAGTTCCTTCCCTTCAGTTAGAAATTATTTGTTCTTCATTTGGTCAGCAAAACACCAAATAATGAAGAATTTTTTATTGATTTACACTTTTTAACACGTTGGCTACCGAACGTCACACATATGTGACGTAATGTTAAAAGAAAACCTTAAAAATACCCCCGTCGCAGCAGACCTGCGTACTCAGCGAATTTCCAAATGGAATTTCAGATTATTTACCTTCCCCATAAAAACACCATAGGATCGAGTATGTAGGTTTGCTGCCATGGGGTGTTGTTAGAAAATATAAATTAATCAATAATTGGTGAATGTAAACACAAAATGGTATCAAGCTCTGGAAATTTTTTATTTTCCCCATAAACCCCATGGGGTGAGTATGTAGGTTTGCAGCCATATGGGTTTTGTAAGCAATTATAAGTTAAGCCCTATCTATATAATGTACATACCAAATTTGATTAAGTTATATCAATAAATAAGCAAGATATAGGGTTTTCGTGATTTCCCATAAGAATAACATGGAAAACGCATTTTTGGATTTTCCCCGTAACCAGTTATGCTAAGATAAAAATTCAAAATACCAAATTGTTCGATTTTTTTAAGCTCTTTTAAATGGTTTCAGTTAAAATTGATGAATTTTGAAAATTGAGGTCAAAAAATGCCAAAAACCCATTTTTGACCCCTTGGAAACCCCATAAAACCCCGTTCCCATAAGCTGACAATGCTGGTTCGCGAACTCATGAAAATAGACCTGGTCTTACACCTTCATACCAAATTTCAACAAAATTGGAGGTTCCCTTCAAAAGTTATCCGTACCACGGACACACACACATATATATATATATATATATATATATATATATATATATATATATATATATATATATATATATATGAAAATGAACGAATATGGTGTTTTGGCTTCTGGGGACCTCAAAATGAAAAAGTAAAGTGGTCCCGGGCTTAGGTCTTACCATGGCTACTACCATAATAGCATTGACTTTGTACACTACGTGAGTAGACTTCTCATAGCATAGGCATGTGTGAAGCATATTGACGGTGGTGCGATCTCGTGTGGCGTCCATCGAAGTACACGTAACATATGATAGATAAATCAGTATTACCACTCTTCTAAACCAAGGATGAAACATTTTATAACTGAAAGTTATGTTTATGTTTTGGTAAAATGTTTTGGCAGCTCTGTAAATTCAGCTGAATGATAACAACAACGATGGCAGCGACTCTGGTGCGGCGTCCACCAAACTTCCAAATTTTTGCCTCAAACTAAATGCATTGGATGAGAGGTTTATTCACGTTAGTGTACGTAGTCAATGATAATAGCGTATTCCCTATAGGGAAATTCGCTAATATAGACCAGCGTCACATATATGTGTCGCTCAAGGTGTTTCCAGTGTACCGACGACACATATTTGGGACGCTCAGGTCAAATCCAGTGTACCAACGACACATATATGGGACGCAGTCACGGTTCAGTTAAATGACTCGCCACGCCCATGTGGTCCACTGAGTCGATCTAAAACCTGTTTATCGGTCTATAGGAATGTGTGACACACATGTGTGTCGCTTGGTCTCTGGGTACGACCTCAATTTTTATTTTTTACACATTTTCAAAGATGACCATCTTGTCTGCCCACATGCTGCCATTAGTGTTTGTTTAGTACACATTCCAGATGGCGTTTTTTTATTGCGTGACACATTGTCCTGTATATTTTAATATTTTTTGGTGTAGTAAAACTATTTTTCATTTAATTTTCAGTCATCCAACTCATGACACACATGTGAGACAGTCGGTCTCTAGCAAACAAACATAATACAAAATATTAATATAGACCAACGTCACACATATGTGACGCAATAAAAATGCTAAAAGAGTACTGAAATAAATTTTTTTACCAACTTTTATGAGCAAATATATCTGTTACACATCAAATTATATAACAATAGTGAAACAAAATTTTTGGTCTCTGGGTTAGTGTTTGTCACAATGACTCGGTCTGTGGTGAGAGTATCGAGTACTAGGATCGGTCTGCTGGGAACTCCCGGCGACCCGAATTTTCGACCGTTGGTAGCCAACGTGTTAAGGTGTGTATAAAGTTCCGCTGTTGCTGTTGTTGTTATTCGTGGATAAGGAGACCCCGGCCGAACCGTTGAGCACGTCTGCCTCAAAATGGGCATATTGCGCAGGCCCCCAGAAGGATGGGATTTTGAAGGAAGAGAAAGGGTGAGGCACGGGACAGACTGTCCACTCATGTTCCAGCTAGGGGTTTCCATGCCCATAGCATTTCTACTCACCCCCTGCTGTCTACATATGTTCCAGCTAGGGATTAACCATGCAGTTCGCATTAACCCCTTGTTGCTTGAACATGAATGGGGTTTGAAGGAAGGGAAATTGTCATAGTGGACAGCCAAAAGACTTACCACAGTGTTATGACAACTTCGTTTGCTGTACCCAATGTCAACTTCGCAACTAGTATAAACTAGTTTTAAAGTTGTCCTGGGACATGTTTTATTTGGCGACCGTGACAGGATTTTTTTATCCTAAAATTTATTTTCTTAAATTTTTTTACCAACTTTTATGAGCAAATATATCTGTTACACATCAAATTATATAACAATAGTGAAACAAAATTTTTGGTCTCTGGGTTAGTGTTTGTCACAATGACTCGGTCTGTGGTGAGAGTATCGAGTACTAGGATCGGTCTGCTGGGAACTCCCGGCGACCCGAATTTTCGACCGTTGGTAGCCAACGTGTTAAGGTGTGTATAAAGTTCCGCTGTTGCTGTTCATCTGTTCTTTATAGTTTTACATCTCTGGAAACTATTCCATTAGGGGTTTTTATGCTGCAGCAATACAATAATAATTTTGATTACAACAAGACTGTTTAATATGTACTTTGTTTACATATAATCATTTTGATGTAAATTTATTGTCCAATAATTTATTTTCCTACAACCGTGTGTAAAGTGTTAGGTTTGGCACCAAAAACCAATTGTAAAACAGTTGTTTACTGAGGAGCAAGCGATACATCTTTTAGATGTCTTTGAAGGGAGCGTTTAAGTCTTTAACATGTGATTACTTTAAGGCTCTGGTCTGCCCTGGCGCGCCACCCAAATGCTAGGTTTTTGAGAATCCTGTTATCTCCTGCTGTATTCAGTGTAGAGCTATAAATAAGGTGTCATATTAAAGAAGAAGAACAGTACTAATTTTCCTCTGATATCCTTTTGTAATAATTTCCTCAAAACTAATTGAAAACTTTGATTAAAAATCTATACAAACAGATGGTTTTAGACATTTATAACTGTAATTGGGAATTTTATTTAAAAATTCTAAAACCACAAAAGAGGAGATCCGTCTTTATACTTTTAGAAAAAGTTAAGAGTCAATCTCTACCTTAATTAGTTAATTTTAGAACACGATTCTCTTTAACCCCTGCAGCCATCAATCCCGCCTAGCGCTAAGGTCGAGAGGCAACATTCGGTAATTTCGTGAGTAGATATTCGGACTCAGGTAGAGCGGAGCCTTAACGCTCGCCAGCAGATTGCATTCTTTCACGGCGCGCTATAGCGCTCCCTTCCGCTGAAGTGGACGTGAGTAACTATGATTATCGTTAGGGAAATTAAAACTTCATTTGTAGAAAAAAAATTAAGTATTTATTTTGCGTGTAAAGCATCCTTCTTGCTTCCGCTAAAACTGTAACTGCTTAGCTCAAGCAATAAAAGAATACTTTACGCTCTAAATACATCAATAACTATTATTTACCACCATTGCAGGAAGCGCCAATAATTATATAACAAGTAACATCATAAAACAATATATTTTTAAACGAAATACAAACCCGTTGTATAACGAGTTCATAACATACATAATACTTTTATGCTGCAGGGACTATACCAATATGAGAGCTTGGCATTTGACGAAAATAAAGTAAGGCCTATAGTCGGGTGCAATAGAACAGGCGTGTCAAGGTCAAATCTTTTAATAAGCCAGCTGATTTTTGCTCATTTAACTACATGTTAATTAGCTTGACCTTCACCCGCCTGTTCTATTGTCCCCGACTAGAATAACAGTAATAACAGAAATTACAGAATTCGCAATTCAGCTGATTGTTTCAATATGATTCATTAAAAAAATATATTTATGTGCCTAACCTCAAAAGAGGGTTATGAGAGTAAGTGAGAACGACGATTGAGGCATGAGACCATGAGGTTTCGAGTGGGTCTACGTTTTGGTTATTTGGATGGACCGTTTAAACTTTTAATGGTCAACATGTTTATTACTTTTTTAATACTTTATCAAATTGAAGTTGGTTGTGCATGTAGTAGTGTTTCAAATAAAATATCTAAAAAAAATATCTAAATATGCAATGATTGTATTCAGTCTTTATAGTGCAATTTCATAAACTATTATTACTGATTAGTGTTGAGAGACAATTAATCAAACCCATTTTAAAATGTTCCCCACCGCCGGCAGAACACAGAGCACGGCCGCCTGTGCAGAGCAATATATTGAATCACCCTATGGTGTTCAAATGTGATTACATCACAACATCGGGTGTCGAATGCAGGTCAATCGAATCAGAATGTTTAGAGGCGACTATGCAGCCGGCGTACAAATCCTGGGCGCTTGTGTCTGGTTTAACCGGGTCAATGCAGTATTGTGTAAATAAAGAATAAGTGAGTTCCCTTCGGATGTGCCGTAAACCACTGTACAGAGTGGAACAAAGAAATAAAACAGCAGAGACTCCAGTGAGGAACATTTTAGTATTGAGGAACATTCCTAACGTTCTCAGATATATGTTGGAGCTGAAACTAAACAAAGTATCATTTTAAGTTGGATACATTACCTTACACTAAAACTTTAGTTGACCGATATTTAGTTCAAATTCTGCACAACGATGGTATATGTGGTCAGACTATCATTGACCTGTTTTCGTTTTGTAACGTCTATCATGTCTCCACTTTACTGGGTTTGAAATGCCGAATGTAAGTATTTTCTACTTATATACCTAGTTTACAACAAGTGTACAACAGGATGCATCAGCATTCACAACGAGTGTAGGCTACTTTACTGAAGATCCTGCACTGAATTAGCAAAGCGAGCGAGCCAAACCACAGAGAAGTTATAAATAGTTAGATATTCTCTTCTATGGCTAAACGCAAAATCGGAGCCAATGAACTTTTAATAATATCAACAAATTTAAATCTCCCCCACTCCCCTTTCCGTAGCGAAACTAGTCTGAAATAAATACCTGTCAATCACACGTAAAGTTATTTCCAAGTTGTGAAAATAAAGGCTCGTCAGTTGCTTTAAATTGCTGCTAAGTTGGCCGTGTATTTATCTATAATCTTATTAAAAATTGATTATCCACATTGGATTAGTAGATCCAGAAAATGCGACAAAAAACAATTCTACGTGTAAATTGAATATTACACTTTTATTTCATAAGCATTTTTTGTCTTTTGAAGTTTGAATAGTCACCCCCAAAACTAAGGGAAAAGAAAGTTGCCATATAGGCCTTGTGTCTTGCCGGGTCTACGAAAGTTGGTATTTATGAATGAGTCTTATCCTTCCCGCCCCCCCCCCTGCTGCCATTACTCCCCCCCCCCACCCAACCCTTCCCCTGATCCCCTACATCGATCTGTCTGGCCGGGATGTCTGCTGCGCTCTCCCGCGCTTTGCCGTGGCAGTCTCGCACAATTTTCCAACTCTTACCGATTTTTTAACTTATTCAGGAAGACTATACACTATTTCCGGATATTGGAATTCGTTTATGGATATCACATCAATAACAATTTTTAGTGAAACTACATTTTTAGGCAATAAAATTGTTGTACCTTACATTAATAGATTAATAATTTATCCGTGTGTAGATGAATTGCCTTGAATAAAGAGGCCTGTGTCAATATATATTATTTCTCAGAAGTCTGGTAACGTTGGCAATCATCAAAATGTATCATTAATTATGACCTGTAATTTAGAAATGCATTCTGTAAATAACCATAGGATTTGTGGATTTATGTAAAAATCTAACATATAAACCTTTTAACTAATTGATTTTCATCTTTAAGGGATAACCCTTAACTACATTTTTTTCTTAAAATCATATACATCGTCGTGACTTTAAATTATTTACAGTACTCGTTTATTCACGAGCTGAATTCCCATGCATCGCCACTGGAGGTAATAAGAGATTAAAATTTTAATGAATTGGGTTTACGGTCAACTTACTCTCCTTTCAATACTCGCCTTAAGAATGCTGCAATCTGTTACATACTTGCTGAATCATCTCGATCTACAAACCATCCGTTTCATTAATCATCTTACAGTACTTGTTAATCTACTGGCCAAATATAAGATTAGAACATGCAATACCTCAAGGGCCATAACACTAAAGAATTTTGAAGAATTAAATATGCATTTTAAATGTGTATTTCTCATATTTGAGCAATAAATTCATCCAATAAGTCTCGTCTGATGGCAAAATGGAGAATTAAACCCATCCCATCGTTTATATAAGAAATGATAACTACAGCATACACTGTATACAGTTTCAAATGAAGGACCGTGTCCATTTTCATGAGACCTGCTTTAGCAACAGTTTTACAAGGTTTATAGACCCAAAAATAGGTTTAAGATTTTTCATACTAAGGCATTAGCTTAACTTTCAAGTCTTGTATGGCGTTCCCGCCCAAAGCAAATATCCATTACAAAGACTTTGTAACAAGCGGCTTGTTACAAGCCTCACTATTGCTGCACTCTACTGCGTGCCGCCGCTTGACGCTGTACGAATTGCGTGCGTGTAGTTATTTCATCTGTGTCGCGCCGTGGCTCTCAGACTAAAGTAAACCACTGCAGATTGCATTCCAACTGAAAATATTAAATCAATATGTATAAAATATTTTTTCAACGTACAAAAGTAGTTTTACAACTTTAAGATGTATTTTACATTTTCTTTTCATTCCTGTTGGATTGTATGCCAACAGTCTCTACAGTAATTGTTATAATGTAACATTAACTTGTACTGTTCATTTTATCAATTTTTTTTTAATTGCAACAACTTTAATTAAATAACTTACTACTATTTTTTTAAGATTTCTCAACACCAATTTCCTGTCTTGTCATTATGGTTGACTCGGCAAGAAAACTTAGGAGTTCTGTGCAACTGTGAACTGTAACTCAGATCGAAAGACTAAACAAAGGCCTAACAAAACTTTATCATGCAGCTGAAACATCTCCACATTCACTTTCAACACCTGAATATTAAATGTAGTAACGTGAATTTCTCACACAATAAATGTTGAGATTCCCCATAGGTCATTAATTTTTTTATATATCAGGTAACTTATAAAATCCAAGCACAATGTGTTTGCGTCAAATAAAATAAATTTTGGGATAAACACTTTTTTTGACAACTGTAAAGTTTTAAACTGAAGAAACAATATATTTTGTATCAAAATTTATTGGTGTTTTAACAAAGATTTCTATTAATGGATCGATTATGTAGTTATTATTTAGATGTTTTGGTTCATTTAACGGACATGTTTTGCTGTTGCTTATGCATAGTAAAACTTTCTAGTGCAACCACTGAAACTGCAATATAAAAAACTTTGAATGGATACTTCTTTGACAAAAGAGAATCAATTATTACATTAATTTTTAAAATTGCTGCCATTTTTCAGAAGGGCTGACAACAAAACCGTCTGGAAATTCTGTTTGACTTTCCCTAATGTTATGTTACTATGCAAATTTTCAATAAATAGCATTCAAAACCATAAATGAAGTACGAGTGTCAATAAAACCATTTTTTCAGTAAGAAATGTCTATTCATCTCAGTAATATCTATCTATATTATTTCAGTGAGAAATAATTTAAAGTGATGTTCATGATACATCTATAAGTATTTATTTACACTATTTATGGTGTCTAGACATATTGTTAGACCAGTAGAAAAGTAAATTATAAGTCGTAGGCTATAGTTTTCCCATTGCCCAGGACTATCAGACTGTTTCATTAATGCTACTAACTCAACTTGCTAATAAGTAAATTATAATAATAATATATGAATACATAGTTATTAGCTCAAAAATCTTACGAAAAGGTGTTCATCAAGCACTGCTCGCATATTGCACTAAATTATTGTTTGCCTTGAAATACTGCAAAGCTTCCGAGATTCGTCCTCAGTTTCAAGGCCCCCTCCTTCGAAGCTGCAACACTGTCATTAGACAAGTTAGTTGCTGACTGGAGGGGGTTGCGAGGGAGGGGTAAACTTTGCCATTGTCGCCGTTATGGTAACGAGCAAAATCAGACCAGATCACAACTTGGACGGCGGGCGGCGCAATAGACTGCGCTGGGGTTCAATTCGAAGCAGACACAAGTTTGATTGACAAAGTTTGATGTAAATAAATAGTCAATATTCCACAACTGTTTCATTTTCCATGCCAATAAGTCTTTAAATCGTCCTGTAGAACTTTTACTTAAAGTACCGTGTTGTACAACATTTTCTAATATTTTTTTCTTCTGGTTATTATTTATGTGTGTTATACATGTGACCGACCTTTTGAATCCCAAAAATATATAGATTTAGTAAATTTTAGATAGGCCTATAGTAAATAATTTAGTAGCATTACCATATATTGTCAGTACATTTATGTAACACGTTTATAAGATTTTTAATTGTAGACTCGATTTTAGCATTCTCAAATTAGTTTACTTAAAAAGTAAAACTATGTTTTTTTTATAAAATAAAAATTTGCAATTAATTTAAAAAAATAGATAATGCAGATGGTATAAAAAACTTTTGATTTGTATAAAAATTTCATCGGATTACTAATATTAGGCCCAACGATTATACCGCATTGGTTTAGCAATACGAAGTAAACTTGGAAGCAAGCTTGGCAAAGCTCCAAACGCTGGGCTCCTCCGGGCTGAGCAATGGCCTTGTCCGCAGTGAACCCCTGAAGGTCAATAACTGGCAACATTTTCGCATCGTCTCCGCTCCTCATCCAAACATAGCGTTGGAAACCTAACGCGGATCTAACGCTAACACACGGCAAAACTCATTGCATGATATGTCATTCAATACAGGAAAATTATTTCTTTCTCTATATGTTTCTTTCCACAATTATGTTGTTTAATTTTGAGACAGTTTTAATTAATATGTTTCATAAATTTAAACGTAGAACAATTTCATGGAAAAAGTATACTTTCCTCAAATGCCATAACACAGTACTATGGTTTCATCTTTGTGGCCTACATTGTAGAATAACATTACGGTATTTCAAACAAACCAATATTTGATGAAATTAGTCGTATCTGATCGGAGGCATAGCATGTATTTTACATAATCAAATATAATCTGATAACGAACCCATAAAAAAGATACCTAAGCTGACAAAAAAATTATTGTTAATGTATAACACTAATAACATCTTAGTTTTAATAATTATACTTTAAATATATATTCACAGAGAAGTAATACATATTCAATATTATTCAATAATAATATTGAATTTGTAATATCGACTAAAGTAGTTTATTTTGTCTGTCGTGGCAGACTAAACAGAGCAGTGGGCATAAACGCATTTCAAACACTTTGTGTACCTCAAGGATATTTTACGATGGGTTTATAATTCTTAGTAAATCCTCCGTGCATTCCAAGTAATTTCATGAGTAATAGGTAAGTTGAGAACGTCATTTACTGACGTCCCTGGTTTACAATAGCATATCGATTTGAATTATGATATTCTCGTGATTTTTACTTACTTGCTTTATATTTTATGTGCTAATCCTATTTGTTGGAAAATTACCATTAGGATCTGTCCTACAGTAAGTATATTTGGAAAATTTTAACAACAATTTTAAAGCATACATTGTAAAATTGTATCACGATTGTTATTATTTTGGGAAAAAATTACTTTGGTTTAAAATACAATTATTATTTTAATCTGTTCCAGCTTCACTTTGCAAAACAAGATAAAATAACTGTATTTATTTAGGTCATAGATGTAAATCTATATGGGTTTTGTCCGTTTTGTTTTAGCTCTGAATAGTGCAGTAGAATCAATACAAAATCTTACTAAATTTTTTAATTTGTATCCAAGATATTTAGCTCTCATTGAAAGACAACTTAATCTAATATTGTTAAAAATATAGTTAATAATGACTTGTGTTGTTATATTTGTGAGTAGGCTTATGTTTGTGATTAGTTTAATAAATAAAATTTTCTGTTTTATAAGTATTTAAAACTGGCATGAACTCTCTTAAGTAATTTTTGCATATTTTTTTAGAAAAACTGTGTAACATAAACTGAATCCTTCAAATAAAACCCACGGCGTCTGGCAGGCAATTCAGCTACACGCATGTAGTGCGGGCAGTATCGGGCGCCTGCTCCCCGCTCACCACGGTCACCAACCAAACACTTCTCAAGCAGTGGATTATACAGTAATTTTATTCCATTCTATTTTTATTTTAATCACTTATGTTGTTATTTATTAACTAGCTGATTACCATCACGGCTTCGCCCGTGATATAATTAAGCTCGTTCGCTACGCTCACCTTATACATATAAGAAATCGGTGGAATACGTAAAATTAGATTTTTTCGTTTAATTTGTTTCTTAGCAACCAATAAAGATAGATCAAATCAAATAGATTTTAAGATTTTTTTACAAACTATTGTGTGAACTCTGGGTCAGAGCTCTTTGGACAATTTTTGCACCAAACTTTACACAAACCATCCTTTAATAATGCCTGAAAGTTTCATTACAATCTGTCGAGTGGTTTCTGAGTCCATAGGCAACATACATATATACATACATACTTCCTCTTTTATAGATAGGCCTACAGTATAGATTTATTTTGAGTTTTGGTAACTAGATAAAAAATCCATTAATTTTAAACCTTTTTACAAAAACAAGCAGTCCAGCAAGCAGTGGTTTGCATGCAGGCCAGTTCAGTTCTCGAATTCAAAAATATACTGGATTATGAGGGGCCGCTATGTATGTAATTAGAGTAACATGTGTACCGTCCACAGTACTCTAAAAGAATACTGTATAAGGAAACCCTTGGACTTCCTGGTAGTAATATTGTACTTCTTTAGAATTAATATGTTCTATATTAAGTACAAGATTTCCTCTAGGGTCTATGACCGATTCTGTATTATTATATTGGTTGCTTAATGCACTTTATTGTATCGGATCATAGGAAGTATAAAGAACTGATATATGATTTGTATAGTGTTCTTTGATTTTCTGGGCGTATGATACAAGCTGCATGATTTTAGGATTATTGGCTACTTATTATTATGTCCAATAGTTTGAACAAAATGCATGTATGGATTTTCTAAGTCAATTGGTCATTTATAAATAAAAATGCACCTCACGCACAACAGTTTTTGTACGTATTAATTGAGCGCAGCGCTCGTTGCAGGCAGTAGTATGGGATGGGGTGGGTGGGGGTGGGTGGGGGGCTGCGGCACCCCTACAGGTCGATATGGGAGTGGCGGCGGCGGTGTTGCCGATCCTCCGCCGCCGGTGCACCACGTGGCAACGTCGCTACTATGCTACTACATTGGCCGACTAACCCTTCACTTCACCTCACCCGCTTATCGCTATTTATACACTTTGTTTGATTTGCCGCTCAGCGTCGGGGTTGCCAATTTTACGATGCTGTGTGTAAACGTGTGATAGCTAGGTTATAGGCTGTGGGAATAAAACCGAGGAGAAAAATAGCTTTAATAATCGCTTTGAAAAGGTAATTTTGGTTTCATAACGTAAGGGTTGTCACGTAAGAAGGTGTCCCAATAACACAAAGTTTATATAATCTCATATATCGGAAAGAAAATAACAATCTTGCGTAGAAAAGGAACGATGAGAGGAAGAAAACAAGCCAAAACTCGAGGAGGGATTTCTATTGGGTGTATTTCAATTTACCTATTATTCTTCGCTTAAATTCACCTCTGTATTCAGGGGGAAAAGGCAGTGTTATTTGACATGTCGCATGACTAGCTTCTAATTAAAATTTTTAAGTCGACTCCTACATCTTATACCTACAGATATCTTGAAAACGGTATAACCCTTTTGAATAATTTAGATTGCACCACTGTATTCAGGGGGAAAAGGCAGTGTTATTTGACATGTCGCATGACTAGCTTCTCATAAGGAATTTTGAAGTTGACTCCTACATCTTAGACCTCAGGTAACTCCCAAAATTTTAAATATTTAAATTACTACAAAAGTTAGAGTATGGACCAATACAATGAATCCCGTCATTGTAAATCGCTTTTAATATAAATTGTAGAAAAATACTAGGGGAGAAGGGACTTTATAACCACTCTGTATGGTGATGCAAGCGTGTCGCTGGCGTCGCTTCAATCGCTTGTCGCGTCGCATCTGTCGTCCACGTAGGAACGGGCCTAATAATTCAAAATTAGCCTTTTTTTAAAGACACAAATATATACTTAGAAACACACTTTATAGTATGATTAAAAACATTGTTTAAAATAATTAACGGATATATAAAATGTGAACTATTTAATTATTACTTCGGTTTATTCCTTTTCTTACGAACGATCCATTCCCCAATGGTGAAAACTTAGAAAAGCAGATGATAAAAAAATCTTCCCAACATATACACCTCATTTTATACAAAAACTACTTAATTTAATTTATATGCGGTTATAAACTATATAATGATAACACAAAGTTTTCAAAGTATGAACTTATTTTTAAATTATTAGGAAAACAAAATTTTGAGGACGAATTGATACATAAACTGATAGTTTTATTAGTAGCCATTTAACAGTACTAGACGTATACTGATTGTTGCTGGTAATGTAGTACAGTAGTAGTAAGAAACGGGACCACGGAAGTCGGCACCAGTTCTTAGTCGCTGTAAAAAAAACAATGAAAGTCGGCACCCGTCCCGGGAGCGGCCGCCATGACACCATGAAAGTCGGCACCTGCCACGCCGGTTCCTCCTTCCACTTTTACCTCCCCTCTCGCTCATACCCCGTCATCACTATTCACTCTCTGAACATTACCCCCTGTGATAACTTGAAACCCCCAATGTCATTACCAACTCGCGGACAGGGCTTATTTGCATAAAATTACAGGCTGTGTAGACGATATTAATCTAGAATATATTTTATTGACTATCTACACAATTTAGGAATCATCCTTAAATTAATGGTTTTATTGACGTATAGTTAAGTAAAAAATTTTTACTCTCCATACTTGTGATTTTCATGTTTTTCGTTGATAAAACTTTGACCACAACATATCTTACACGATAATATAAATAAATCGTGACAATTCTTATTATATTTTAGACAAATTTATTTAGTAGATTCCGGTTCGCAAAAGCTAAAATTCATCGTTACAAAATGATGTTGCTGGATTGTTGAACTTATTATGTCCCGGTTGTACTATTAATCAGTTTAATTGTTTCTTTATAGAAGGCTGTATGCCTAGGCGTTTCTTATCTGTTACTTTATATATTTGCAGATGCAGGACAAAACTGTAACGAACTTACGTGTATATTTTTTTACAGTTTAAATACATCATCTAACGTACCGCTCCCAAACATTTACATTCATTCACATATTACCTAAAAAAATAAATACTTGAGGTATTTGTTCGTAAGTAACTAATTACTGTCTCAGTAGGTTATCCGCATTTTACTGTCTTAAAAAACGAGTGACCGCGTACGATTTAAAAATTGGGGACAGAGCACCCGACTGACCATCGGTGCAGCAAATACTTCCAAGGGTCGACGGTAATGTCAAAATCATCAATACAACTGGTTTAGTGAAGAAGAAGTGAACATCATCCAACATCAATAAGAGTGCTTGTTCCATGCCAGACATGCTGTGATAGTTCAGTATTGGTGCAAGCAGGGAGAGAGAGAAAGAGAGAGAGAGAGAGAGAGAGAGAGAGAGAGAGAGAGAGAGAGAGAGAGAGAGAGAGAGAGGGGGGGTGTCTGGTTGTCTAACTGTCTGTCTCTCGTTCTTGGCTGCCTATTCAGGTCACATAGCCAGTTTCCTAATGATTTGCAACCTTTCTTAAAATCAGTCTCATTTATATTCCGGTAGAAAACACTGGTGAATATTTAACTGATGTAAACTTTAAACCTAGAAAATTTTTGTGGCACCACGATGAATTTTAAATTATTCCTATTATATGTCTTGAACTTTCCGAAAAGAATTGTAATAAGTTTGTGAAGCCATTTTATTTTTTCTACAAAATTGTTCTAAAGATATAAGAAGGCAGTCCTTGATTCTCTATTAAAATGTCAAGTCACACTTTGAATAAACACCTTCATCAAAGTGAAAAACATTTTTGACAAGGTGAATAATATCCTACAGTATACAAGTTAGTAATTAAATGTGACTGAACATTTTGTTATGTCTAACGTATAACCTTGCAAAGTTTTGTTCCAAAGACGTGCTTTTAATGGCCTATATTGGCCTGATCTAACCCCACTTTTCCTATGGAATAAGGCTCTGGGGTAGTTGTGCTAAAATCATATGCAAATTTCAACCAAGAGAATCTTGCATCAGGGCCGCCTTCAGGGATCTAGGACTGCTTGAATTGCCCAGCCGCAATGTCGTGGAGACAACGCTGTACTGCAGGTATAAATGCTCACTTGTACAGGACAGTCAGTGGCACCAGCACAATACTAGGGCCGTCTCAGGCATCACAGAACTGTGGCGTTTAAGCATTTACCGTCACAGGCTGGAGTCGGGTTTCTTAATACCCCAAACCACCCTGTTCCTTGCCAAACCACCCAAAATTCCCTGGCCTGAATGAATCAAGCAATCTCAAAATAAAAATCAATTTAAAACTCGACTGAAACGCCTCTTGGTGTCTGTACTCTGGTTCTGTACTCTGTTGATGAGTTCATAATGAGCTGCTGTGATACTTCTAAGAGTTTACGCGAAAAAAAATATGGCGCTGGTGTAGGGCTCTACATCAAGATCGATGAAAGATAAACTTTTTTGTATAATTGACCTTTGCAACGCAATGTTAACTGTCGACTGCAATAAAGAATTTATTTATTTACTAGCTAATAGCCGTCAAAAATGACGGGTAATTTTAATGACGATTATTCAAGAATGTGATGTTTTTTAAGTTTGAATGGTTACAAAATTTATGAGAACTCTGACAACATAATATTAGAATCGTTCTATTTATTTAGTAATGTAAAAAATAATACTTTTTCATAAGTTTATAAATATTTTATAATATTCTTGTTTAATTTCCAAAACATGAAACTCATTAGTTATAAAA